>CAJQZJ010008952.1:8852660-8910849 GCA_907164525.1 Lophiomys imhausi
GTCTCCCAGAGAGAAGAAAGCCTCAAGCCTTATTTAAAGTGAGACTGCAATAACCAACTTACCCTGACGAACCTGCATCTGAGAGATCCAGAAAAAGGACTGCTAAGTGCGTTAAAGAGTCTACCCCCGACACTGGTTTCCTGACGACTGAGGACCTGCCCCAGAGACTGTATCATTCTAAAAGGTTATGAAAGTAGTTGTTATGATTATCAATAGGTTTAGTGGATAGGTTAAAGGGGTTGTAGGAATTTATAGGATTAATAGTTAAGAAATTGTTGGTGTTTGTTATAAGTGAATTTAGTAATAAATAAATAAGTGTTAAATAATAATTTAAAAGTTCGGTTACAGAAGATGGTTCTGGAGAAGGCATGCTCATTCTTACACTTATTGGTCCAAAAATGACACATCAATATCTTGTTACCAGAACTGTGGTTTCAGGGACCTCTGAGAATTCAGAGGTTCTATAAACATTTTCCACATTTCTCTGTGGAGATACTTTAAGTCCATTTACCCTCAAATGTGGAATTGTGTTCTGAGAGGGAGCTAAAGACATCTCTGCCATCTCAAATATGATTAAAATTGTCACAGGAGCCATGGTCTACATCTTTCCAAGACCATTTGCCTGTATAAACATTCTCAAAAGGATAGTCTGAAACAAATAGGCTTTTAAAATGTGAATGTGTAAACATGAGAGCTTTAAAGAGAATTATCTTCCACACTTAAAATTGCTATTTTTATAGGTGAGGAGATGAGATTTAATGAGAACTTACCTTCCTATAGAGGAACCAATGAGTGGAAGAATAAGAAATACAGCACTAGACACTTGTCTTCTCAAGGCAATAATGCATGCTTCATTCCAGGAAACAGCAACATTTAAGGTCAAAAAGCAATGTTTAGTAATGGAGTGAATGGAAAGACATTTCCTCTGGGAGCATTTGCTAAAACAAACAACAACAGCAACAAAAACCCCACAAATTCCATACTTGAACTCAAGACTCCCTTGTTTTTGACACGTACATCACCTGATTAGTGATTTCAAGGTCATACCACAGGAAGATGCAAATCCAGATCATCCATTTCTCACACACATTTGAGTTCCATTAAAACTTTGAACTGCATCAGACCACCTTTCTATAGATCTTCAGTATGGTTGTGGAAATTACGATGAAGAGACATACAATAAAGCAGAAAACACAGCACCTACCAATGGACAGCCTAAAGTGCAGGCAGCCCCTTGAGCTGTGCGAATCTGAGAAATCTGACATAACTTTGCCTCAGATGTCCGACAATGGCATCATATCCTGGGACTCAGGAGAGTACTTAGTGAGTGATACATAGAATGCACTACAGCGGCACCTGGCATTTAATCAGGACTCATAAGTGTCAGCTTCCACCAGAGGGATTGAGGACACCACAAGAGCATGGCCCACAGAGTCAACTAAGCAAGCCTCATAGGGGCTCACAGAGACTAAAACAACAATCAGGAATCCTGTATGAGTCTGACCTACGCCCTCCACATGTGTGCTACAGTTGTTAGCTTGGTGTTCTTGTGGAAGTCCTAACAGTGGGAGTGGGAGTGTCTCTGACTCTTTTGCCTGCTCTTGGAACTCTTTTCCTCCTATTGGATTGCCTTGTCCAGCATTGATATGAGAGTATGTGCCTAGTATTATTGTAACTTGTTATATATTCTTATGTTCAGTTGATATCCCTGGGAGGCCTATTCTTTTCTGAAGGGAAAATGAAGTGGAATGGAACTGGGGCAGAGAGAAGGTTGGGAGGGAAGGGACTGAGAGAGTGGAGGGAGGGAACATTGTGGTCAGGATGTGATACATGAGAGAAGAAATATTTTAAGTGTCATCTTCCACAATTACACAGTGTGTTGTTGCAGTGTGTTATAGAGGTGTCATTAAGCTGCTGTAAGGAATGTGTCTGTTGTGAAATCTACTTATAGAACTCTTAGAGGGGACAGCAAATGTGAGAAGGACTTTGTCTCCTACCTATCTTCACATACATAACTTTGCTTTTATTTTTATTCGTCACTACTTCTCCTTAGATGAAATTTCTCCAACAAAGGATTTTGCATTGGGAAAAAATAGAAGCCACTTACCTCTCTCTCTTGATGTTTGTTTCTTAATCAGACTAAAGCTTGAGAAAGTTGCTCTTACCTCTCTAGACTCTCAGTGCCCTCATCTGCCAAATGGTGGCAGTTTAAGGATTGGTGTGGGGAATAATAATATATTATTATATTGATATCAATAATGATATATATTGATAATATATCAATAGCCTATAGTCTTTTCTTAGACACTTATCTCTCAATATCAATGGAAATTATAGCAGGTTGATTAGGGATCTGGAAAGGGAGAGAATGAAGGACATGATAAAGCTCTGGATATATAAAGGTGTATGTCTAACCAAAGCCAAATAAAAATATGGGTGTCCAATTTACTGTCTTAGAAAAGTCAGTGGTAGGAAGCATCACTCCTTAGATAGGAAGGAAAGGGCCAGATTACTTTTCAACTGGTATAAAGTGAAAATCTCTTATAACATTAAAACCTGCTACTGTATTATTTAACTTCTCTGAAGTGGGAAATTGACTTAACCATAACATGTATATTCATCGAATGTTGTGAATTTTTTTTAATGATGGTGTTGACTCAGTAAGGTCTTACAATTAAGCAAATACTATAGTAACAGAACACTATAATGCACAAGGTATGTCTATGTTGCACCCATAGACTTTCTATATATAATCTCATTGCTTCCTCAAAACAATCCTGTGGGCCTTTTGTCATGAATGTCTCTATGATACTGGGGAAACTTGAGCACAGGGAGTGATTTTTCTACAAGTTAGCAAAGTTCCACAGAGTAATATTCAAGCTAAATGTTCACCTCACTGCCTATCTCCTCTTTCTTTTATTAAACCGAATAAATCCTTGAACAAAATTTCTTCTGAGTTGCCCTATTTTTCAGAGAAACTTTTATCAGGATAATAGTTCTAGTTTCTCTTTCCAGCCATGGGAAGTGAGATGCTGTGCGTCATTAGCAAATACACGGTGGATTGCTATCTATTGGATCACCTTGCTTTACAGAATGAGTCAGGTACTCAGCTCCTTTGTCCATCCCTATTCTGTCCTGTCAGAGTGGCCATCTTTCACCCACACAGCCAGCTCCATTGTGTGTGGGCTCTGCCTCTGCCGTAAGAGACCAGCAGCTCTCAGTGCTCCACCAAGTAGGAGGTAATGAGAAGATTGCCTCTGATTGTAGAGCAACCCATGTTCTGCAAACTAGAAACACTGGTAATATACACTCTCCAGCTGCTACCCTCCTCTTTCTGTTTCTCAGTAGATTCCTATTGCAATGGGGCAGGAAATATTTGGTTACTGGTAATTTTTTATACATTGTAATGTAAATATACCTAGAATATATTACATTACCAATAATATTGCATTAGTTATTTATAATATTTATCTGGAGTTTCTCTTGTTTAATATTTAAATGTAGAAATCATCCCCAGAGATGGTAAGTCACAGATGCTCTCAACTTTGCAGTAGAGAGGATGCAAGTAGAACACATGTCTCCAGATGCCTAGTCAAACATTGTTCTCATTCTTTCCACTTAACCATGTACTTATTAAAAGGTAATGCCCAAGTGAGGTTATGTGGCTGAAAGTTGACCAACAAGGGCATAAGATTTTCTCTCCGGGCATGAGGTTCATTCTGAGATATATTGCCAAAGCAGACTGAGTAACAATCAACAACCGCTGCCAATATCCATCCAAACAACAATTAAAAAACACAAATTATCCAAGATGGGCTTTGTGTTGACAATTCAGTCAAATTTACACAATTCAGAAAATGGAAAAATCCTATGCTAAAAGACTATTAAGAAAGCACACATCTGATTGCGACTCTGTGAGCCACACTTGACTATTTTAGTCATAGAAGTATCACACAAATTTATGTCAACAAGATCTTAAATGTCTTATACATCATTACAGAGAAATGAAAAAACAAACATAATAAAATATAAGAGGTTAACAGTGATATATAAATCTCCTGTTTGGTAAATTAAGCAAGCTGATATATCTATTGTTAAGTGGTGTTACAAGCTCTTCTGGGGCAAGGTTAGGAGTCAATAAAAACTGTATTGAGCCACGCAGTTTTCTGAACAGAATACAATACAAAAAACTCCTTAAAGGTTCCATATCTGTGATGTGTTGATGATTTGCACACTGTTAGATATATTATATTTGCAAACAATCTGAAACGTCCAAAGAAGCATGGCATTGCTCCATTCTTGAGGAGGGCCTAAGCAACTAACAAAGAGATTAAATATAAAGTTGTTGTTTCTCTATACCCACTCAAAGCCAAATAACATCACTACACAAGGCTCTATTTGAATTTGATGCTTACAGATGCTGCCCTGGATCTTTGATTGGATAGTTCACCACACAATTGCTGAGCATTGGATGCATGTGGAAGCACCAAGCGTGTTGAAATACACGTAAATGCACAGAATGGCTATTAGAATGCTTTGAAGATCACATAAGACTAATATATAATTCAAAACTGAAAAGCTTCATAGAAAATATTGTGAGTAGAATGGATTGGGGAGAGAATAGATATCCAAGCTTGAAGACAAGATAAGGAAACTAAAATGCTTCAACAAGGACAAAGATAACTTAATAAGAAGCCGTGATTGACACTTGCAAGATACTCAAGACACTATGAAAAAAATTAAGAATTGGGGACATAGAAAAAGGAGACATTTTTCATTCTAAAGGCAGAGAAAACATTTTCAAAATAAATAACACATTGTGCTCCCTCTGAGTCCCCTCAAACACAGATATTAAACTTATCGATGTTAGACTTTGAAGTTTGTTTGTCTCTTTGGCATTTGTTCACCATTCTGGGGAAAAAAAGGTCACATGTAAATCTTTTAGTTCACAAATATTTTGAAAGTGCTTATACATAATAAAAATATAGGATATCTTGGAAGAAAGAAGCCCACTCCCTTCATAGTCCTTAAAGTTAATGAAGAAGGGAAGTGAACTAAATGAACAAATTTTGCAGTATGTTAAATGTTATCTGTCCTGACCTCAAGCCTGGTGAGATTTCTGTCTCTCCATCCTTCAGCCTCCTTTCTCATGGCTCTTCTCTGCTCCTGGCACAGGCCTCAGACATCAGCAGAGCTGTATGGAAATGCTAAAAACTGAGTGCGCCTAGGGCAACCATCAACTCAAACTAGAATCCAGCACTCTCTGGAAAATATTTCAATTCACTTTTCCTTTAGGCAGGTAGTCTTTGATATGCAAGAAGAAGTATATATAAGAAGTAACTGAGTCTAGTGAAAACTCACCAGAAAGGGGCTTACTGAGGAAACCTGAGATGCACAGAAGCCCAGAGGAATGTGCTTCTGCCACTGGGGTAAAGAAGCCTCTTACCTGAGTTCTGCATTAGGAAGAGTAATGCTTCTACCTGGATGTGAACAGCCCTAAAATAAAGACATTTCAGGTCCTGGCCAGCAAAGTTTAACAGCAACATTCTAATGAATCAAATTATTTCCATGTAATTTGAATATGTACAAGAAAAAGGAAAAGGCAAAAATATTTTAATCCCTTCAAATTCAGAATGTAATAACATAAGATACATGTTTTGTGGCACTCATTACAAATTACAGCTGTGCATGAATTTGAAAAATTAACCCATAGGAGAAAAAAAATCTACAGAAACAATCATCAAATCACAGAGATGATAGACACGAATAGACAAAGATATATCAATATATCCATGATAACCACACTTCTACAGACCAGAAAGTAAACTACAATGGCCTGATAAAAAACAAAACTAGAACAGACTAGAAAAAAAACCACTGTGTGACTTGTGGAGATGAAAAATACAATATTTGAGATTTAAAATAAATTTTTTTTTATTAAGTACTTTATTTTGTTTCAAGTTACATCTCAGTCATAAACCCTTCCCTATTCCCCCTTCCTGTCCCACCCTTCCACCCTCTTCCCCCCCCCAACAGCTTCTCTTTTCATTCCAACAAATGGTTCTTTCTCTTATAACAGTAAATTCTATACAAAACAGCAGAATAAAATATGCCACATTTATGAGAGTTAAATGGCCCAGTATACCTTCCCAATGTCCAGTTCATACATATTTGGCCCCTGACTTTAACCTTCTACCTTCTAACCATCTCCATGAGTTTAAAGTTCTATAACTGACTTAGTTTTCATACTAACTTGCATCACTATTATAACCATCTTCTTAGATCTAGAACGCCCTCTTGATTCCTAAACAACTCAAAATTTAGCTATGAGACTCAAGCTGTCTATTCTTCAACCACCTCAGAGAGCTGAGAAGGATAAATATATCTGATTGTATAGGAAGTGCAGGGCCTGCAGCTTCCAATACTAAGAAATGACAAACCAGTGACTACCTGGACAGTTCCCATTTTCTCTCCATACATTCCAGCATCAGTCTTCAGCCTTTTGGTCCTGTTTCTCTGACAGACATTTATTGTAGAGCAGGGATTGTGAAGGACTAACCTACCCTGTCTTGGCAGAGCTAGGCTGTCGACTTCCCTGCTACCAAGTTTTGTCCTTTTTGGACAGCAGTCTGTCTGCAGTTGAAGCAAGGAGTTTTTATATGTCAAGAGATAGGCTTGCCACTAATTCAACCATCTTACATTGGAGATACTTCTTTCCCTTTTCTGTATCCTTCTTTATCTCCTATGTAGTAATGCACAGACGAGAGAAAAATCGAGACACAGCACAGGAAGGATCAAGAAGAAAGATCACATTATCGAATATGCCCTTATACCCTTGTATATTGATACAAAATTAATAGTATATTTGGCTAAAGTGGTATTGACCATTGTTTATTGTACAAAAATAAGATTGTATTGGTCTACGTCAGTATTGATATTTGTATATTGATACAAAACTAAGATTATAGTTGGCCACAATGGTATTGACCCTTGTATATGGACGCAATATTAAGATTGTATTGGGCCGCATAGGCATTGATCTTTGTATATTGATACAAAATTAAGAGTATATTTAGCCACATTTGAATAGATCTTTGTATATTGATACAAAATTTAAGGTAACGCTTCCTAATGGTATCGTACTTAGAGATACTTAAAAATGAAATGTGATGTTCTGGCCTCTTGATACCAACCATCTTAAACTGTTTAGGATAGTTAAGAAAAACAAACTCCTAGTCATGCATGCATGTCACCTTGTTAGCTACTAAGACAGTCTATCACAGATATTCTCTAAGCTACTCAGTAATCAAGTTGTTAAGAGACAAGCAACATTTGCTTATCTAAATACAAGAGATAGATAGGGCATCTTCAAAAACCCCAAGAGATCTGCAGAATATGGCATTCAAAGATGTGGTCTTAAATTAAGATTTTTTTCTTTGATATCATGACATATCAGCTCCTGACAGCACCCCCTATTCTACTCCAAGTAGAAGAAAAGCATCGAGATTTAAAATAAATTTTAAAATAATAAAAACATATTGAATGATGTTAAAAGCAAATTCTACATCACAGAGTAGTCATGATCAGCATCATTGAAGGACCAGGTATAAATATTATCCAAAGTGAAACACACTGAGAAAATGGCTGAAAGAAAAACTTCAATTAACTATGGAGCAACACTCAAAGACCTGACAATACAAAACTGGAGGTTGTAGAGAAGTAGAGGTGAGAGAAGAAAGAGAGTTACTATATGTCCATTTAATGGATGATGACAAATGCAAACAACACCAGGGTTGTTTGATAAAGCCTCAAGGAATCATTCCTGGTATTGGAAACATAGCTGATTTCCTCAGGCAGTGAGTATAACCACATGCTTTTCCATCCACACACCAGTCTCTGAATAACAACCCTTATTAGTTATTAGTTATTAATAAAGGCTTATTAGTTATTAATAAAGGCCTAGGCCAAGCTAAGCTTATTCCTCAACTAGCTAGCAGTAACTTATTATCCCGTTTATTCTGTTCTATGTCTGTCAAATGGATGATTACCTCTCCTAAGTTTCATGCATCTGACATCTTTCATATCTTGGTAGGATCTCCCCATGCCTGACTCTTTTCCCAGAGTCCCATTCTCTCTTTATCTTCAGGAAATCCCACCTTCTAGTCTATCCTCTCCTATAGGCCATAGGCTTTTTCTTGACAGGTGATGCTTCCACGCCATACACAAGAGATTATCCCTAAAAGTGAGGTCATGAATCTTAGAAAAGTATCTACTACCACCACTTTCTTAGACCAGCATAGTTCCTTACTATGTTCTAAATCTTATCCTTATATCCACATATAAGTGCAAAGTGCAGCTACTCACCCTCATCAAAGATGCCTTTCTTTATAGTAAATAAAGACCTTCACAGAAAATCACAACTTGGATTACTAGATCATGAGGAGCCCAGCCCCAGAGGATACATTCACATCACAGCTCTTGCTGTGACACAGTCTGTCATAAATGCTGGCATAAACACCATGGGAACAATGGCAATACCAATGGACATGTTAATGTGGAAGGGGGAAATATTGTGAGATCACACCCCTAGACACCGACAGTAGCTGCTAGGAGGAGAATTAATGTCTCCCAGGGATGAGCTCCCATATAGGCTGTCTAATACAGAATGGTCAACCTAGAAACCATATACCTATACACAACTAAACAGATTCATCCATTTGTGCACGTACACACACACACACACACACACACACACACACATACACACATACATATATACACACACATACACATACATAACATACAAATACACACACACACACACACACACTAATCAAAGGAAGAGAGTCTATCACATTGAGCATTCATACTCAATAACACACGAGGAGCTGTAAAGGGAACAGCTAGGAAGTGCTGGAGGAAAGACAGCTAGGAAGGAGGGAGAAAGTAATCTAACACTGTTTCAGTTAAAAATAATAATATAATGACAAAGTGAACACATCTGAAGACAACAAGTACAGACTTAAAGAAGTTCAACATGGGGGGGGGGTGCCAAGACGGCGGCGACCTACACTGACGCATTTTGAACGCGGGGAAAAAAGAGCCATAAAAAACACAGAGTTATTGGGCACTGTGCAAAAACCGGAGGGGCTAGAACCCCCCGGGAACACTCACAGCTCTCAAGGGACTGTTAAAAGTCCCAGGGTAGCCGGGCGGTGGTGGCGCACGCCTTTAATCCCAGCACTTGGGAGGCAGAGGCAGGCGGATCTTTGCGAGTTCGAGGCCAGCCTGGTCTACAAAGTGAGTCCAGGACAGTCAGGGCTACACAGAGAAACCCTGTCTCGAAAAAAAACCAAAAAAAAAAAAAAAAAAAAAAAAAAAAAGTCCCAGGGTAAGGCTCTCCCCCCTATCTCTCGCAGACACGGAAGCCACTAAACCCGGGATTTGGGAACTCCCATTTGGAGAGGCGCCTGGTAAGATCGACCCCAACTCAGAGCAGGCAGAATCAGAGGCCATTTGGCGATCGATCAACAGCCTACTGGGCTCCCCTCTCCTCAGGAAGAATTTATACCCACTTATGAAACTTTGCAAGATAGTGGAAGTCTTAGCAAGGAACAAACGGGGAGCTCAGCAGGTGGTCCGCGGCCACTCGAGACGTGGAGGGCGGAGGTTCCGAGAGAGCGGGAAGCTGGGAAGCCAAAGGCGGGCAGGAGGGGCCGAATCCCCGCGCACGCATGTCAGCGCAGCTGGGGAGAGAGCCCGGCGCCGGCAGGGCCAAATACCCTCGAACCCAGGGCAGGACAACTGGGGAGAGAGCCCGGCGTGGGTGGGGCCAGGGATCCGCACACCCATGGCAAGACAACTGGGGAGGGAGCCAAGCGTGGGCGGGGCCAGGGATCCACGCACCCACGGCTGAGCTGCTGGGGGTGAGAGGCCCACTCAGGCGGCCAGAGGATCCGGGGCTCGGTGGACCCATGGCTGAGCAGCCAGGGAGGGAGACCCACGGCTGGGCAGACAGGGAGGGAATCAGGCACAGAGGTCAGGCCTGTGGCGAAAAGCCTAGTGAGAAACCAGAAATCGGGACCATAGCTATATTCTGGAAAATCCAGATATATTAGGTGTAGAGCCAGACCCTGTCAGTCTCCGTGACGACAAACAAAGCCCACAGAATCTGTGACTGGGCAAACAGGTCCATACCATCAGAACCATTACAGGCCGATAACTCAGAGTGCAACATAGAGAAGTCTGAATTGGGAGCAGTGAAACAATCCCGGTCCATTACTCACAACCTGGGAATAGGCTGTACCAGCTCACAGTACCTCAGGTGATTAACACCACAGTGACCCTGAAATCCCCCTGTAAGCAACAACAGATAGCCAAGTAACTCGTCCCCTGCACCAAAGCATCCACTGTGAATCCAAGCACAGAAAACAACAAGAACAGACAGCTAAACGCATCCAATGGCCAAAGGTCCAAAAAAAAAAATAGAAATCAAGGAAATATGACTCCAACAAAGCAGAATTATCCTAGCTCATCCAATTTGGATGACCTCACACCAACAGAAACACATGAAAACGTTGACAATTCTGCATTATAGAAAGTGATAGAGTCCCTGCAAGAAGAACTTAAATTTATGAAGGAATTCAAAGAAGCCACAATTTTACAAGTCAAACCAAGGAACAACACCATTAAAGAGCTCCAAGCCAAGGTGACAGAGCTGGAACAGGAGAAGGACAAAGCAATGAAAGATTTTCATACAAAAACAAGCAAGCTGGAGAAGGAAATGTACAAAACGAACAAATTCATACAAGACATGAAAATAGAAATAGAAACAATAAAGAAAACACAGTCAGAGATAAAAGAGGAAGTGGAGAATCAAGGGATGAGAACAGGAACTACGGATGTGAGAATCAAAAATAGGATGCAAGAGATGAGAGACAGGATCTCAGGCATGGAAGATTCGATGGAAGAAATCAGTACCACATCCAAAGAAAATGAGAAGGCTAAAAAAATCTCTCACCCACAACATCCAAGAAATCAAGGACTCAATGAAAAGATGGAACTTAAGAATTATAGGTATAGAGGAAAGAGAGGACTCCCGACTCCAAGGTCCAGGAAATATCTTCAATAAAATCATAGAGGAAAACTTCCCAAACCTGAAAAAAGAGATGCCAATAAAAATCCAAGAGGCTTACAGAATACCAAACAGATTAGATCATAAAAGAAACTACTCTCGCCACATAATAATTGAAACACCAAATGTACAGAACAAAGAAAGAATATTAAAAGCTGTAAGAGAAAAAGGTCAAGTCACATACAATGGCAGAACCATCAGAATTACACCTGACTTCTCCTCAGAAACTTTAAAAGCTAGAAGGGCCTGGTCAGATATACTACAAGTCCTGAGAGATCATAAGTGCCCAGCCAGATCACTTTACCCAGCAAAACTCTCTATCAACATAGATGGAGAAAACAAGATATTCCATGACAAAATCAAATTTAAACAATATCTACCCACAAACCCAGCCCTACAGAAAATCCTAGAAGGAAAATCCCAACCCAGAGAAGAAAACTCCACCCAAGACAACAAAGGGAATAGAAAACCCCTCAGCAACTAAAACAAAAGAGGCACAGGACCACCACCTATACCAAACTAATGGGAAATAACAACCCCAGGTCACTAATATCCATCAACATCAATGGACTCAACTCCCCAATAAAAAGACATAGGTTTACAGAGTGGATCCGCAAGCAAGATCCTTCCTTATGCTTTATACAAGAGACACAACTAACTACCAAAGATAAACACTGCCTCAGAGTAAAGGGCTGGGAAAAGGATTTCCAAGCAAATGGACCCAGGAAGCAAGCTGGAGTAGCCATCCTAATATCAAACAAAACAGACTTCCAACTGAAGTTAATGAAGAAAGACAAAGAAGGGCACTATATACTCATTAATACTCATTAAAGGGAATATTCATCAAGAGGAAATCTCAATACTGAACATCTATGCCCCAAATACAAAGGCACCTACTTTCGTAAAAGAAACACTTCTAAAACTTAAAGCGCACGTCGATCACAACACATTAGTAGTGGGAGACTTCAACACCCCACTCACAACCATGGACAGATCATCAAGAGAGAAGACAAACAGAGAAATATTGAGTCTAACAGAGATCATGAAACAAATGGACCTAACAGATATCTACAGAACGTTTCACCCAAACACAAAGGAATACACCTTTTTCACAGCACCCCACGAAACCTTCTCCAAAATCGGACCACATAGTTGGTCACAAAGATAGTCTCAATAGATACAAGAAAATTGAAATAACACCTTGTATCTTATCCGACCACCACGGAATAAAGCTGGTCTTCAACAGCAAAAGAATCAACAGAAAGCCTACACACACATGGAAATTGAACAGCTCCTTACTGGATGACCACTGGGTGAGGGAAGAAATAAAGAAGGAAATCAAAGACTTCTTAAATTCCAAAGACAAAGAAGACACAACATACCCAAACCTATGGGATACAATAAAAGCTGTGCTATGAGGAAAGTTCATAGCACTAAGTGCTTTCTAAAAGAAAATTGTGACAGCTCATATAAGTGAATTAACAGCTAAGCTGGGTGAATTGGAAAAAAAAAAGAAACCAACACTCCCAAGAAGAGCAGAAGGCAGGAAATCATCAAATATAGGGCTGAAATCAACAACGTAGAATCAAAAAGTACTATACAAAGAATCAATGAAACCAAGAGTTGGTTCTTTGAGAAAATCAACAAAATAGACAGACCCCTAGCCAAATTAACTAAAAGGCAAAGGGAAAGAACCCAAATCAACAAAATCAGAAATGAAAAGGGAGAAATAACAACAGACATTGAGGAGATCCAGAAAATATTCGGACATTACTTTAAAAATCTATATTCCACTAAATTTGAAAACCTAAGCGAAATGGACAATTTCCTCGATAGATTCCACCTACCAAAACTAAATCAAAATCAGATTAACAGCTTAAACAGCCCAATAACACCCAAGGAAATAGAAACTGTCATTAATAATCTCTCAACCAAAAAAATCCCAGGGCCAGATGGCTTTAACACGGAATTCTACCGAACCTTCAAAGAGGAACTAACACCATTAATTTTCAAACTCTTCCACCACATAGAAACAGAAAGAACACTGCCAAACTCATTCTATGAGGCCACTGTCATTCTGATTCCTAAACCACACAAAGACCCAACAAAGAAAGAGAACTTCAGACCAATCTCCCTCATGAACATAGATGCAAAAATACTTAATAAAATACTAGAAATCCGAATTCAAGAACACATCAAAAGTATCATACACCATGATCAAGTAGGCTTCATCCCTGGAATGCAGGGATGGTTCAATATATGAAAGTCTATCAATGTAATTCACCACATAAACAAGATGAAAGAAAAAAACCACATGATAATCTCGCTAGATGCAGAAAAAGCATTTGACAAAATCCAACACCCCTTCATGCTAAAAGTTCTGGAGAGAACGGGCATACAAGGACCATACCTAGAAATAATAAAGGCAATATACAGCAAGCTAGTAGCCAACATCAAATTAAATGGAGAGAAGCTTGAAGCATTTCCTCTAAACTCAGGGACAAGACAAGGATGTCCACTTTCACCATATCTCTTCAATATAGTACTTGAAGTCCTTGCTAGAGCAATAAGAAAACTAAAGGAGATCAAAGGGATAAAAATTGGAAATGAAGATGTCAAATTATCCCTATTCGCAGATGATATGTTAGTATACATAAGCGACCCCAAAAACTCCAACAAAGAACTCTTACAGCTGATAAACAACTTCAGCATGGTGGCTGGATACAAAATTAACTCAAAAAAATCAGAAGCCCTTCTTTATACAACAAACAAATATACTGAGAAAGAAATAAGTGAAACAACCCCCTTCACAATAGCCACTAACAACATGAAATACCTGGGGGTAACTCTAACTAAGCATGTAAAGGACCTATACAACAAGAACTTGAAGTCCCTGAAAAAAGAAATGGAAGAGGCCTTTAGAAGATGGAAAGATCTCCCATGCTCATGGATAGGTAAGATCAACATAATAAAAATGGCTATCCTACCAAAAACAATATATAGATTTAATGCAAATCCTATCAAAATACCAACACAATTCTTTATAGACCTGGAAAAAGCTATTCTCAACTTCATATGGAACAACCAAAAGCCCAGAATAGCTAAATCAATCCTATACAATGAAAAAACATCTGGAGATATCACCATCCCAGATTCCAAGCTATACTACAGAGCAACAGTAATAAAAACAGCATGGTACTGGTATAGAAACAGACCAGTGGATCAATGGAATCGAATTGAAGACCCAAACACGAACCCACACACCTATGGCCAACTAATCTTTGACAAAGAAGCCAAAACCACACAATGGAAGAAGGACAGCATCTTCAACAAATGGTGCTGGTCCAACTGAATATCCACTTGCAAAAGAATGAAATTAGACCCATACCTATCACCTTGTATCAAACTTAAATCCAAGTGGATCAAAGACCTTAACATAAAGCCGGCCACACTAAATATACTAGTAGAAAAATTAGGAGAAACCCTCGAACTCATTGGCACAGGTGACAACTTCCTGAACAGAACACCAACAGCTCAGGACCTGAGATCAACAATCAATAAATGGGACCTCATGAAACTGAAAAGCTTCTGTAAGGCAATGGACACTATCATTCGAACAGAACGGCAACCAACAGACTGGGAGAAAGTCTTCACCAACCCCACATCTGATAGAGGGCTATTACCTAAAATCTACAAAGAACTCAAGAAACTAAATGCCAAGAAACCAAATAATCCAATCAAAAAATGGGAGATGGAGCTAAATAGAGAATTCACAAAGGAGGAATCCCTAATGGCTGAGAGACACCTGAAGAAATGTTCAACATCCTTAATCATCAGAGAAATGCAACTCAAGACGACCCTGAGATTCTACCTAACACCTGTTAGAATGGCTAAGATAAAGAGCTCAAATGATAGCACATGCTGGTGAGGGTGTGGAGAAAGGGGAACCCTGCTCCATTGTTGGTGGGAGTGCAGGCTTGTGCAACCACTATGGAGGTCTGTCTGTCGATATCTTAGAAATCTAGGAATAACCTTGCCTCAGGACCCAGCCATACCACTTCTGGTTATACACCCAAAGGACCTCTCACGGAGACATAGGGAAGTCTCCTCATCTATGTTCATAGCAGCCTTATTTGTAATAGCTAGAAATTGGAAGCAACCCAGATGTCCCTCAACTGAAGAATGGATTAAAAAACTGTGGTACATCTATACAATGGAATATTACTCAGCTATAAGAAACAATGAAATCATGCAATTTGCAACCAAATGGATGGATCTAGAGGAGCTCATCCTGAGTGAGCTAACCCAGTCTCAGAAGGATGCACATGGCATCTATTCACTTATAGTAGGATTTTAGCTATATCATACAGGATATCTGTACCGCAACCAACACACCAAAAAGAACATGGACATAAATTTTTTTTTATCTTTTTCTTTTTCCTTCTCCTTTTTTTCTTTTTTCTTTTTCCTTTTCCCTTCTCTTTTTCCTCACTTTTTTTGTTGATATTCTTTGTTTTTGTGGGTTTGTGTGTTTGTTGGTTTTTTTTTTTTTTTAGTATTCCCCCAGTAGCAAGGAGACTCCTTTCACTGGCAGTACTGCCTCATAGGCCCCCGGTGAATGAAGAGGTTCTTGGCCCTCATATGACTCCTGATCTGTGGTGAGAGACTGTTAGGCAGGGACACTCCACCCCAGAGGAACAAGAGGGAAGGGTCGGGGGTAGAACATGGGAGGGTGGGGCTGGGAAGCGGGAAAAGAGGACAATATGATAAGGATGTAACCTGAAGCAACAAACAAATAAATTTATTAACTAAAAAAAAAAAAAAAAAAAAAAAAAGGGCAGGTGGCAGGGCTGAAACACTTTGAATGGAATAGAGGATACAGCCATTTGGCCTGGTTTTGCAGACCTCCAGGTGTCGAGAAGATGTGGAGCTAAGGTAAAATACAAGAGAATTGTGGTGTTGGCCCATGCCTTTGACTTCAGTGGAGACGGGGGGAGCACCGTAGAGTTGGTGGTCTTATGTATTCTGGAGTCATACGGAGCGGGGTGGTGAGGGTGCATATTCTTGGTCCCACCATTCAAGAAGAGTACACCCTTGGTCCCAGCTCCCAGCACACTGGAGACAGAAACGGGCAGATCCCAGAGCTCAGGGTCAGTCTGATGCAGGGCAAACTCTAAATAGAGAAAGACTTCGATCCAGGAGTGGTGGAACACATCTTTGATCCCTTCAGATGGGAACCACAGGTCTCTGATCCCAATAATTAGAGTTCAGAGACACACACATGGGATTTGGAGGGACCTAGGTTTGGAGGCTACTTACAAAAGGCCCTCTTGATGCAGGCAGATTGTCCATCGGGATCTCAAAATATATACACTGGAGCTGGTTTAGCTCCAAGGTGACAGAATGATTTCTTCTTTAACCCGGATTGAAACATAATGCTTTGTATGTTGTCGGAAGGCCAAATTTGCTTCAGGAGAAGTACTACCTAGCTCCCCCCCCCGCCCAAAAAAAAAAAAAGAGTGTAATTGTCCCAGGGTTGCGATTGGGGTAGGGCTCTGTTCTTATCTTTCCAGCAGAATCAAGTGTCCATTAGGGGAACCCAGGGACAGCTGGACAGCAGAAACCTCAGCAGAGAGCAGAATCAGGCACCAAGGAGGACTAGTGACCCAGTTGATTCTGCCTGGCAGACTTCCTCAATAGCTGTCTCTATCGGGGGCCTGCAACCACGGCAATCCAATGACACTGGGACCATTCAGCTCTACACAATGCCCCGGCCGGAACCTCAGTGAAGCCTGCAAGATCAGCTTCTGCCTACAAACTCCTTAGGTCATCTAAACAGCTGAGAACAGAAGGACTTAACATAAAAGGAGTGTACTAACATTTTTAACCATTTTTTCCATTTGGGTTCGGGCACCAAACAGGTCTACTACGACCCAAATCAGCAGGAAGTCACTTTAAGAGAGTGATGTCCCATGCCCAGAGAGTGGGGAAGGTGTTTCTCCGCCCTTCTTTTTGGCTATTTGAAGGATAACTGAAAACTCTGATATTTAGGGGAAGAGATTACAAGCTGATAAATGGTCCTGTTTAATGGGTTTTGGAGGTTAGACCCAGGGACTTCCTACTTTTCCTTTTCTGTATCCTTCTTCCTCTCCTATGTAGGGGTGCATAGGCTTGAGAAAAATGAAATATAGACATAGCACAGGAAGGTCCAAGAAGAAGGGGCAGATTATTGAATATGCTCTTATACCTTTGTATATTGATACAAAATTAGTAGAGTATTTGGCAAAAGTGGTATTGACCATTATTTATTGTGCAAAAATAAGATTGTATTGGATTACATTGGTATTGATCTTTGTATATTGATACAAAATTAAGATTATAGTTGGCCACAATGGTATTGATCCTTGTATATGGACGTAATATTAAGATTGTATTGGGCTACATAGGCATTGATCTTTGTATATTGATACATAATTAAGAGTATATTTAACCACAATTGAATAGATCTTTGTATATTGATACAAAATTAAAGGTAACGCTTCCTAATGGTATCATACCTAGAGATACTTAAAAATAAAATGTGAAGCTCTGACCTCTTGATACCAACCGTCTAAAACGGTCTAGGATAGTTAAATAAAACAAACTCCTAGTCATGCAAACATGTCACTTTGTTAGCTACTATGACAGTCTATCACAGATATTCTCTGAACTACCCAGTAATCAAGTTGCTAAGAGACAAGCAACATTTGCTTATCTAAATACAAGAGATGGATAGGGCATTTTCAAAAACCCCAAGAGATCTGCAGAATATGGCATTCAAAGATGTTATCTTAAATTAAGATTTTCTTTTTTTTTTTTGATATCGAGACATATCAGTGCCTGACAGCACCCCCTATTCTACTCCAAGTAGAAGATAAGCATCGAAGAACCTCCACTGTAAGATGGTTGACTTAGTGGCAAGCCTATCTCTTGGCATGAAAAAACCCCTTGGTCCAACTGAAGACAGACTGCTGTCCAAAAAGGACAAAACTTGGTAGCAGGGAAGTCGACAGCCTAACTCTGCCAAGACAGGGTAGGTAAGTCCTTCATAATCCCTGCTCTACAACAAATGTCTGTCAGAGAAACAGGATCCAAAGGCTGAAAACTGATGCAGGAATGTATGGAGAGAAAATGGGAACTGTCCAGGCACTCACTGGTATGTCATTTCTTAGTTTTGGAAGCTGCAGGCCCTGCACTTCCTATATAAGCAGATATATTTATCCCTCTCAGGTCTCTGAGGTGGTTGAAAAATAGACAGCTATAGTCTTATAGTTAAATTTTGAGTTGTTTAGGAATCAAGTGGGTGTTATATATCTAAGAAGATACTCTTAAAAGTGTGTTGCAAGTTAGTATGAATGTTGAGTCAGATATAGACCTTTAAACTCATGGAGATGATTAGATAGTAGAATGTTAAAGTCAGGGGCCAAATATGTATAAACTGGACATTGGGAAGGTATACTGGACCATTTAACTCTCATAAATGTGGCATATTTATATCTGTTGTTTTGTATAATATTTACTGTTATAAGAGAAGGAACCATCTGTTGGACTGAAAGGGGAAACTTCTGGGGGAAAAAGGGTGGAAGGGTGGGATAGGAAGGGGTAATAGGGAGGGGTTTGTGACTGAGATGTAACTTGAAGAATAAAAATAAAGTTTAATAAAAAGAAAAAAAAGAAGAAGTTCAACAGGCCCCATAAAGCAACGCCAGAAACTGTCCATTCCCCATCATATTCAAGCTATGGAACAGCAGATACATGCAAACATGGTCAGTCATAGGAAGGCAGAAGCATTCATGTACACAGGAAAGAGTTAAGCAAATGACAGCTCTCTCTGAATAAGTGATATAAAATGCCAAGAAACAAACAACCAAATAAAAATCAACGTGGTTAAAGTTATTGGAGGGGAGAAACTCTCTGCTTAGAATCCCATATCTAGTAAAAGTGTTTTTCAGATCCAAAGGTGAAATAAACTCTTTTAGATATGTGACTCTGGAAAATACATTGCCAGAAGCCAGCATGAGAAATGTAATAGCTGGGACTTCCAGCAGAAGCTATCAAGGCTTTTTAGACACTTTTATTTATATCAGATGCAATGCTTTAAATGCAAAAGACATGGGTTAATATAAACTTTATTTTACTTTAAAATGTCTTTAAAAGATAAAAAACAAAAATGATCATGATTTATTGAGGGCTTATAACACATGTAGAAATAAAAATATGTGTGATAAGGCCAGTAATAAAGTCTAGGAGGATACAGGAAACACACTGATATGAGGTACTTATCCTATGTAAAATATCACTCATAAAATGTCCTACATATAGTATGTGCTATGTGTACTGTAGAGTCATGAGAAGTAACCTTAAAACAACAAAAGATCACGATCAAATCTAAAACTGAACATTAAAGGAATTCTTAAGATATGCAGTTCAAAGAAGGAAGAAAGAGACAGAAAGAAAAGAGAACAAAGCCAGGTAACACAAATAAAAGAATGGGGATGAAAAACCCATTAGACATTATCTTCTTAAATGTATATTACCTAATCACAAATATTAAAAGCAGAGACTGACTAATGATGTAGTTCAGTGGCTGAGAATATATTACCTATCACCTACAGGTTTCTGAGTACCATTCCTGCTTCAGCAAAATGCAAACAAAATTTAGAAATTCTCAAGCTCAATTGAAAAGGAAAGACCAAATATTTCACTGAACACACACAAACACACCGCACACACACACACTGTATTGAAGACTTAGGAGAAGGCTTGGTAGAAAAATGCTTACTATGCATTTTTCTCATGCAGGCTTCTGGCAATGTATTTTCCAGAGTCACATATCTAAAAGAGTTGTTATTTCACCTTTGGATCTGAAAAACACTTTTACTAGATATGGGATTCTAAGCTGAGAGTTTCTCCCCTCCAGTAACTTTAACCACGTTGGTTTTTTGTTTGTTTGTTTGCCATGAGAGTTTGAATTCACATGTGCAAAGCAAAGATAGATGTGAGAGTGTACACATGCATTCTCAGAGCTCCTAGTCAGAGGGAAGGAAAGGACAAGCAAGGCCGCAGAGGCTCTCCAGTCATCAGCCTGGCACATGCAGCATAGTGGCAAACAGAGAGGCTCTGACTCAAACAAGGGGAAGGTAAAAACACTAAAGGTTGTCCTCATACCTCCACACTCATGCCATAGCACATACCCCCACACCCACATTCACACACAGAACTATCTCTGGAGTAACTGTATTAATATTCAAGACAGTAACTTAAAAAATAAATAAATTCAAGAAAGAGAAGGATTATTTGAAGAAAGAGCATATATAATAATTCTACATATATAATGCCTAACAATAGAGATTTAAAACATATGAAGCTCAAATTGATAAAAATCCTGTTCTGTTGGCTACCATGGTCAGGAATGAGCTGTGGGGAATTAATACAAGGCAAATAGATGACCAAAAGGCTACAATGCATATATCAAGATCTTTAGGACAATAAATTTGAGATTTTACATGAAAGGAACCAATTTCTTGGAAAAAACAGATAGAAAATTTTGAATTTATTAAAAGAGGTACACATAAAGTAAAGCATACATAATCTCTAAACAAAGCCAGCTGATAGCTGTACACACACAGCAAAAGCAGAATTGTGTATTATTTGTTATCTGCATATGAAATGCATACCAGGATAGACTGCATTATAAGTCATAAAACAGATTTTGATAAATTAAGAGGGCTTGGAATAAATATAAAATGAGTTTACTGACTATAGCAGAAGAAAATTAGAAATGAGAGGCAGATTAAGAAAAATCCCTAGCCAGGCCTTGGTGGCGCACGCCTTTAATCCCAGCACTTGGGAGGCAGAGGCAGGCGGATCTTTGTGAGTTCGAGGCCAGCCTGGTCTACAAAGTGAGTTCAGGACAGCCAGAGATATTCAGAGAAACCCTGTCTCGAAAAACCAAAAAAAAAAAAAAAAAAGAAAAATCCCTAAATGTTCATACAAGGACGAAATTCAAAATAACTCATGAGTTAAGAATAGTTTCAAATGTTTTAAACTAAAAATGTGGAAGCATGACATATCAAAATGCATGAGAGAAAACTTACTCAGAGAAAATCCACCTCACTGAGCTATTATATCAGAAAAAGTAGAAGCTGAGAAAAAGAGAAGCAAATTAAATGTAAAAATACTCAAAGGGATGGCAAATACAACAGGATGAGCCAGCGTAAAAGAAAGCAGAAAAATTATACCATGTCAATGTGACAAATCTTGCTCTTAAGGAGTGTGCTACAACTGGCAGAACTTCAGAGAAAAGAGCCATTACCACTCAGCAGGAAACTCACAGGCAGGCCGTGACAGCCAGGGCACAAAAGGTGTTGTCAATTTGAGAGGTTGTTAACATTTCTTCAATGTGGTTTGACGAGATTTAGTTTTCATAGGCTTTGGGTTTGGGGTGAGATTGCAGTTGGGTGGGTGGGGGGGTTGAGGGTGGCATTAGATTAGGTTTCAGGTAAAGTCCTCCAGAGGGGAAAAAAAACAAGGAACAAGCTCACCCCCAAAGTTGTTAAACTTCTCTGAGACACTATTCTCAGTGATCTAGAATAAACTCTCATAACTGTAATCTCAGTGTAATGCTAAAGTCTCTCCTCAGAATACATTCACATCTGCCATTTTGGAACATTGATACGTGACACAGTAGAGTCTCCAACTGAGTATGCCCAAGAATCTGAACATGTATGTAAATGTATGTGTTTATATGTAGTGATCAATCTCTTCACTATGTGTGCATTTCTTCAATAAAAGCCCCCTTGCATTTTTAGTTCTGAAAAGTATTGCATTGGAAGTTATCGCCAGTGGCTTCCTTACTGCAAATGTTTTTTTTTTTTTTTTTTTTTTGTTTTTTTTTTTAATGTTAAGCCTCACTTTACATCTTCCTCCTTCTAGTGTTTATCAGCTTTATTCTCATCAAGGGGCAAAGGCACCCTGCTGTGTTGGCTACCATCATCAGGAATGAGCTCTGAGAAATCACTGTAGATCCAACAGATGATAAAAGGCTAACACAGGCATATCAAGATCTTTAGGATAGTAAATTTGAAATTTTAGATGAAAGAAACCAATCTCTTGAAAAATGTCAGTTCACTCGAAAAGCAGATAAATTAAAAATGTTGTAAGTATACATTAAAAAAATCCTGAAATATTAGTGAAGAAACTCAGCTCAACTCTTTCTATGGTTCTCTACTGTGACTGACAAAAAAACATAAGTGATTATAAAATGGAAACACTACAAACCAGTGTCTGTTCTGAGCATGTATGAAATGAAAGTCTTACCAAAAAATGACAAATAGAATATTGAAAACTAGTAATATGTTACGTACTGGTTCCTTTCCCATTGTTATACCAAAATTCCTGATGGAAATAACTTAAAATAGTAGAGATTCCTGTTGGTTCACAGTTTTAGAGATTTCAGCTGATGAGAGCAAAGAAGTCACTGTATTAAGGAGGAACAGTTCAGTTTTACTCAGTGGGAGCAGAGAGAAGAGCTACCATTCATATTTGATCAATCAAAAAGAAAATGTAAGTTAGAACTGGAGGTAAGTATAACCTTCAAGGCCCAGCATTGGTGATTTACCGCTACTAGTGAGGACTCACATTCTAAATGTTCCAAATCTCCTGGAACACCAACACCATGTGGAGTCTAAGAGTTCTCATGTGCCTGTGGGAGACATTTTACATTCAAATAATAAATGTTAATAAATAAGAGAGATTTTTCTAAGGATTGTGTTTGAGTTGGCAGTAGAAAATATCTCTAATACAGTTCACTTAATATGCATTTTTAACAAAAGAATATCATTTGAACATCTCAAGAGATGCAACAAAAACAAAAAAACAAACAAAAACACTTCAACAGAAATCAAAATTCAATTACAAAACTCCTAGAGAAGAAGTAAAAGAGGTAATGTTCTGTGACATATGTCTTCTACCAAAATCTACAAGAAATGTACTTAATGGCATAGATTCTCACATCAGAATGAAAGCGAAAAAATCCAAAGTCAACACAACTGTTTACATTATAAAGAGATATTATAAGATCTTAGTTATAATAAACTGACAAGACAAGGAAACAAAACAGAGATTACAGATCTTAAGACTATCTATATAGGGAATCTATGGAAAAATCTGTATCTAATATTCTCAACCATACAGGTACAATTGACATGGTTAGAGAATATAATATCACAAAATAAAATAGCATTAAAAATACAGCTTGATACAGTACCTTAAAAAAGGTTAACCTTAATTTTGTATCAATATACAAAGATCAATACTGATGTAGCCAAATAAAATCTTAGGTTTGTATCAATATACAAAGATATAAGAGCATGTTCAATAATCTGTCCTTTTTTCTTTATCATTCCTATATTATGTCTGTATTCCATTTTTAAGTCTTCTCCCTCTTACATAGGAGAGAAGGAAGGATAGAGAAAAGAAAAAGAGAGAAATCCCTGGGTCTAACCTCCAAAACATATCTAACAAGAACATTTAACAACTTGTAACCAATCCCCCTAAATAAAAACAAACATCTATAACTCATCAAATGGCCAAACGGGGGCAGAAATCACCCACCCCACCTTATGGGAATGGAATGTCTCCCTTAAAAGTACTTCCTGTTGATTTGGGATGTAAGAAACCTGTTTGGGGCTCAAATAAGAATGAAAAAAAATGGTTAAGCAAGTTAATAGTACCATTTGATGTTCAGTCCTTTTGTGCTCAGCTATTTAAATGTCCTAAGAAGTTTGTAGTCAGAGGCTGAACTTCAGGGTTTTACTGAAGTCCTGGCTGGAACAGTCTGTGGGGCTGAACCATCTTAGTTAGCCATTTTGAGTTGTTCTGGTTGTAGATTTTTGAGGAAACAGCTACTGAGGAAGTCATTGAGTCTTTCTTAAGATTTTTTTTAAATACTTTATTTTTTTTTCTTCAAGTTACATCTCAGTCACAAACCCTTCCCTATTCCCCCTTCCTATCCCGCCCTTCCAACCTCTTCCCCCCAGCAGCTTCCCCTTTCAGTCCAACAGATAGTTCCTTCTCTTATAACAGTAAATACTATACAAAACAACAGATATAAATATGCCACATTTATGAGAGTTAAATGGCCCAGTATACCTTCCCAATGCCCAGTTTATACATATTTGGCCCCCTGACTTTAACATTCTACTATCTAACCATCTCCATGAGTTTAAAGGTCTATATGTGACTCAACATTCATACTAACTTGCAACACACTTTTAAGAGTATCTTCTTAGATCTATAACACCATCTTGATTCCTAAACAACTCAAAATTTAACTATGAGACTCTAGCTGTCTATTCTTCAACCACCTCAAAGACCTGAGAGGGATAAATATATCTGCTTATATAGGAAGTACAGGGCCTGCAGCTTCCAAAACTAAGAAATGACATACCAGTGAGTGCCTGGACAGTTCCCATTTTCTCTCCATACATTCCTGCATCAGTTTTCAGCCTTTGGGTCCTGTTTCTCTGACAGACATTTGTTGTAGAGCAGGGATTATGAAGGACTTACCTACCCTGTCTTGGCAGAGCTAGGCTGTCGACTTCCCTGCTACCAAGTTTTGTCCTTTTTGGACAGCAGTCTGTCTGCAGTTGGAGCAAGGGGTTTTTTCATGCCAAGAGATAGGCTAAAACTTTCTAGGATAGTTAAGTAAAACAAACTCCTAGTCATGCAAACATGTCACTTTGTTAGCTACTATGACAGTCTATCACAGATATTCTCTAAGCTACTCAGTAATCAAGTTGTTAAGAGACAAGCAACATTTGCTTATCTAAATACAAGAGATGGATAGGGCATCTTCAAAAACCCCAAGAGATCTGCAGAATATAGCATTCAAAGATGTTATCTTAAATTAAGATTTTTTTTTATATCGAGACATATCAGCTCCTGACAGCACCCCCTATTCTACTCCAAGTAGAAGATAAGCATCGAAGAATCTCCAGTGTGAGATGGTTGAATTAGTGGCAAGCCTTTCTTAAGATTTTTTTGATATTGAGACATGTCAGTTCCTGACAGCACTCTCTATTCTACTCCAAGTAGAGGATGAGCATGGAAGAATCTCCATTTGGAGATGGTTGCATTAGTGGCAAGCCTGTCACTAGGCAAGAAAAATCCCTTGCTTCAGAGTAGACAGAAGACTCTCTGAAAAGGACAAAACTTGGAAGCAGGTAAGTGGGCAGCCTA
The DNA here is from genome assembly GCA_907164525.1 of Lophiomys imhausi. Classification (NCBI taxonomy): domain Eukaryota; kingdom Metazoa; phylum Chordata; class Mammalia; order Rodentia; family Muridae; genus Lophiomys; species Lophiomys imhausi. The sequence continues at coordinate 8,878,075 of CAJQZJ010008952.1, forward strand.
GCTCTGCCAAGACAGGGTAGGCAAGTCCTTTATAATTCATGCTTTATAATTAATGTCTGTCAGAGATACTGGGCCAAAAGGCTGAAGACAGATGCTCTAATGTATGGAGAGAAATTGGGAACTGTCCAGGCAGCCAGTTGTCTGCCATTTCTTAGTTTTGGGAGATGCTGGCTCTGTACTTCCTTTATAATCAGATATATTTATCCTTCTCAGGTCCCTGATGTTGTTGAAGACTAGATAGTTATAGTCTCAAAGTTAAATTTTAAGTTGGTTAGGAATTAAAATGATGTTCTGATCTAAGAAGATGTGTTTACATTGGTAATGCAAGGTAGGATGGAAAATGAGTTAGGTATAGAATTTTAAATTCGTGGAGATAGATATATAATAGAATATTAATATCAGTTGCCAAATATATATGGACTGGACATTGGGGATATATGTTATACCATATAACTTTCATAATTGTGGCCTAATTATTTAAAAAAAAAGAATTATGAGATCTGGGAGGAGGAGAAGAGAGTGTGGCCAGGAGGGATGGAGGGAGGGGACTGTGATGGAGATGTAACTTGAAGTAATAAACATTTAAAAAATACCACTCAAAATGTCTAAAGATATGAGATAGTTGATAGTTAATGGCTCTGAAACTCACCTTTATACTATAGAGGGATTGGGGCGGGATAATAACATTGCTGGATCCTGAGAAAACTATCTCTAGTTCTCACTGATAGGTGGGGAGAAGAAAAGATTCTTCAAAAACAGATACTGTTTTTGTTGTTGAGGTTGTCCCTGAGACTGGTGTTGTTCCTACAAAGATATATGTGCCATAGCAGCTAAAATTAGGGTTACTGGGCTGAGCCCTCCAGAATCCTCCTTGGTTTTGTAGGGTCATACAGGACCTTAATGGGCATGGGATAAGGAATACCACTTCTTCATCCCAGGGGTTATTCAGAGTGATATTATATTAGTCTTGCCTAGTCCTGGTGGATTATACTGTGTTTATTTTCATTATAAGCAGCTCTTAGGAAGGAGGCTGCTTCAGAGCCTTCCATTTGGTCTTTACAGATCAAGGAACCAAGTCAGTTTTCTTCCATCTTCCAAGTATTTTCATTCTAGTATTTAATGGTGGTGGTCACCATATTAAGTGGATAGCTTACTTTGAACAGAGGCAGTTGCCAGAAGTAACTTGGCTTTGAATGATCAGTATCCAATGTTTTTAGCACCTGAGTATACAAAGGGCTTCAGTCAAAGGCAGACACCTGAGCATGACATGAAGGTGTGTTTTTGTTTTATAATAGACTTCCCTTTAGAACAGATTTTGTTCACAGTAAAATGAATAGGGAGTGTAGGCAGTTCCCAGATTCCTTGCACCCAATGGTCCTCTACCCACAAATTCTTCCTCCTAGAATGATGCTTCTGCTGTGGTTAATGAATCAATGCTAAGCTACAGCATTTGCACCCCAGTCCACTATATATGTGAGACATTTCCTTTTTTGGCATATATTCTACAGGTCTGCATAAGTGCCTAGTGATAAGAACCTGCCATTTGCAGTATTATACAAGATAAAAGTTCCCCATGACCTCCTCATTAACACTTCTCTCTTGACTAGCCCTCAAAAATGATGGATTGCTTTAATTAATTCATAATTTTGCCTTTTCTATGATGCCAGACAGTTGGAATTATTGAACAGTGAAATTTCAGATAGACTTCTTTCACTTGATAGCATGTGTTTCAATTTCTTATGTCTTTTCATAACTTTAGAGTGCATTTTGCTTCAACACTAAATTATATTGTATTATATGGGCAAATCAGAGTTTATTCATCTACTACTGGAAATTTTGGTTGCTTCTTCAAGTTTTACCAACAGGGAATAAAACTCCTAACAATATCATGTGAAATATTTCTGTGGATATTGGGTGATTTCCCAGTCCTGCAAGACTTCAAATAGAATATATCCTTCCAAACAAACCCCTCTGCATTAAAAAAAAAATAACAAAATAACAACATAACAGTTCAATGCATAAAAAATTATCGACCAAAACTATATAATTGAGCCCATCCTTATCAGTCATCCTAACAGTCTATCTACTTTCTAATATAACTTTTCTATCTATTAGTTAAGACACAAAGATAAAAATAACATAAAAAGATTATCAAATGGCTTAAGAATCTGGGGGCTTGAGAGAGCTCTGTAGTTGAATGTGCACTGATCTTTCAGAAGATCCAAGTTCAGATCTCAGCACCTATGATGGCTGGCTCACAAATGCTTATAACTCCAATTCCAGTGCACCAACATATCTGATCTCTGTAGGCACATGTATTCACGCGTGCATACCCATACACAGACAAAATTAAAATTTAAAATAAATCTTTTTAAAAATAGAACTATAGGGAAGATTTCATTTTTCTGATCTCCTAGAATAATAGAATAATCCACAGACTAAAAAGAAACTCAAACAAAGCTATAAGCAACACACACCTACGCTTGCCAAAAGGATAACTAGAATACTACAGAATTTAATATTTATGAGAGAAATGAAATAAATATCCAAAGGCATCAAGGCTCATCCAAGAACAGAGATAAGGAGGTAAACTTCACAGAAGAGGAGACTCTCTCCTGTGCTGAGTGATAATGAAACACAGGTAACATCTGCTCAGAAAGGATCCCACCCTGCATTAAAAAAAATATCTAAAAAGGATAGACTAGCTGCTGGAGAAGCTAGAGTTCACATGCACACTGAGAATAAAAACTGCTGTCCTGAGAAGGTATACACTCTGGGGCAAAGACAACCGAGAAGAGTCATTCCTTGACTCTGTACTGATTGACAGATACAAAAATAGAGGGGACCCTGCAGGTGATCAAGGTAAGAAAGTGACCCAAAAAGAGATGAAAATGAAAACTCAGTTCAGACTGACTTAATTAACCTGGACCAGACTTCAGGGAGTTTAATGCTAGGCTTTCCTTTGTTGACAATAAAGGAAATGTTTATTGACAGCATATTTAAAGCATGGTGTAATTTGGGGGAAAGTCTCCAGGCAGCAATCATTCCAATACCAGGTACACAATAAAGCTTAAGGTGTGACTACGTAAGAGCTCCTTTGCAATGAACATGTGACCATTAGGGTGGCTTCTATAGCTCAAGGGCGTAGAATCTAGTGTGGTCTCTGACAAATAGCATAGAGGTCAGTAGGCTATGAGATGTGACATCTTCCCTAAGGATGGGTTTAACTGGGAGCTAAAGATAATGGTCTAGGGAGGGAGAGTCAGGGATAAGTACTCCGGGGATTTGAGTGAGGTTTGCATTTAAAGCAAAACATAAGTGAGGTCTGCCACCACAGAGAGCAAAAAGGTCACCAGATCATTAACAATATCCACTCCCAGTCTTCTGGGCAGAAAAACAGATATTTTTATCTTCTCATTTGAGGAGAGGCCCGTGTGGGTTTAACATTCCAGGTTTCCTAGTTCTCTGTGGGCGCAGGGACCTTTGTGCCCCCAACACAAGGATACTATAGAACAAGAAGACACTGTAAATCATGCATACCTATCAAAGGGAAGTTTTCATTAATTTTCTTTTAAAAATACAGAAGAGGGAAATCTTGAATAAAAAAAAAAATCAGTAGATATCCTGAAACCTCCAAATATTTTCATACATCTATTACCAAATGCTTGTCTAGAAAATACAAGATTTCATAGAAAATTGTGTATAAAATCACTGTAGGTAAAAATAATCATGAACATTAAGAATTTTAAGCTCATTAAATACTCTATAAACTCTACCTAAAGTAGAGAAAACAACTTGCCACAATACCTCAGCAGGATATAAATAAAACAGGTAACAGCCAAAATAAAATAACATAATGAGATTTAAATCTGAACATTCAGATAAAAATAGACAAAAAATATGAATAATCTCGAGAAATGTAAAAGACAAAAACAATGTTCAAAATAAAAGCTAAATTATTATGTCAGAAGAAAAGAAACATGATTTTGGTGAAATTCTAAAATATATAGAAAAGAGTAATGCAGATATACAAAACAAAAAATGAAGAGTCTTAAAAGCAATCTGGAAGTAAGCAATGCTAAAGATAATCAGGATACATCCATATAGAATTTATGTATTATAAGTTTGTTGCATAGAGTTTATATGTAGAATATAGATTATACATGTATACATAATACAGTTTCTAGAGAAAATAAATAGAAAAATACTTAAAATGATAATCCAAGAACACTTTCTTAAAAAAAAAATAAGATGTGTATATTCATGGTAGACAGACCTTCCTCGGATCTTTGAAGCATATTCTAGGGAAATTCTTGAAATTTAAAATGAAGGAAAAAATATTTAAGAAAAAATGAAGTTTCTGGGCCTCTAGGACAGGAAAAATAAATCTGTTATTTTTTACAAATGAAAACTCAGGTTGCCGTCAGACTTATCATGTATTAGTCCACAACTTTTATTTCTGGAGACATACAAGCATTTTTCAGTACCATATGTTTATATAAATATCACTCTTTTTTTTTTCCTTTCTCTCAAGCTGGGGACACAAACAAGAATTCCACACATGCTAGACAGGAATTCCACCATTACCCAACATCTCCAGCTTTTCTGTTTTTTCAATACTAGAAACTGATCTCAACACTAACATTCTAGGCAAGTGATAAGCAAATTCTCTATTCAGGGAAGGAAGAATGATTCTATACCTAATCTAGAAATCCTTCAAGAACCAAGTATAAAGTAGAAACTTGTAACAGAAAATTTTTCTTTGAAATACACATTTATTAGTATTTAACAAACACCTATTTCCTATAACCTAATACCTAAAACCTAATACCTATCCAAGAACACTCTAATGGTTATCTAAGAACACCTAATTAATACTATTTTAACTTTCTTAAAAGGCTATTAATATTCTTGGTGTAGGTCTGTGCAGGGTAACTTGGTGTTGGCTATTCTGTATATTGCAGTTCCAGCAGGCAGTCCCTTTCAAGTTTAGCATCCATTGGGCCTAACTTTGCCAGTTCGTATGGCCAGTTTATTAAATTGTGACTGGCTTTTGAGACCAGTCTATTTTAACTACTAAACTTGAATTTGGCTTCCTCCATCAGCTGAGAGTCATTTCCATAGTCTCCTCGGCCCATTTCTGCTTCATGGCCTAGATTCTAACCAGGGACTCTGAACCCTGCCAGTTTTTTCTGGATGCCTTATTTGTCACAAAAAGTCTTTCTCTGGCAGACTTTTAGTGAAGAGTCCTTCTCTCTTAGACTCCGTCTCTCAGTTTATCACCATTGTGGTCTAAAGCTTGCATATGCAATACTTTTCTGTGTACTTCCCCAACGTGTGTCTCAGTCAAGAGGAAGAGAGGGGTCACATGGAGCTCTCTGGCTTATATATTACATCATCTTGCAATCTTTGGTCGTCTCAAGAGCCCACAAGATCTTTCACAATATCCAAAGGTCCCGTGGCTTCTTGTGCCAACCAACGTCATCTGCGGCTTGTGCTGTTTCTTAGCCATGCCCCTTCGACAGGGCAATTCATATTTTTCAAGTTCAAGGGATACCTGACTCCTTATGTGGTGCCAGATGCTAAGCTGAACTGCATACTAATTTCACTAAAGAGACCTATGTTCTACCACAGAAACTATTTTTGACATTTAAAAACTCAAGGAATACTGTACTAATATATCTTTTCTGGGGAATTTGTTAAAATATCTACCCAGCCAGGACCAATGGAACAGGTCCATCTATCTACCTCTCGGTTGTTCTATTTATAGAGAGCCTCAGCTATTCGTCTATGTATGAGATTCTCTGTCTATCTTAATTCTACAATGATGGAGCCCCGCAGTTCCAACAATGTTGTGTCATCTCTGAAACCTTAAACCCCTTAAGCTCACCTTTTAGCAGAATTTTGAGTGATTCTTGCACCAGAGAGCACACATTCATGAAATATGTAATGACTGGAGAATGTGCTGAAATGGCTAGTGGTGAAAACAAAGTTAATATTATAGTCAATTGAGGGAAAAAAAGATTATGACAATGGTGAAGAAGAGAAGGGAGGTGTATTCATTAACTGTTGGATTCTCCATATTGCTAGTGTACATCAATAGACACACCAACATACCTTTGCTAAGCTAGTCATGACTCCTTTTCCAGGGTTCTGCACTTGTCTACATGGCAAAAATGGGCTAATGGGAAAAGTCTCCTTCAAAAGGACATTCTGATACTGGCCAGGGAAATAAAAGTGAGAGAGAGAAAGGGATGATTCTCAAGAAAAATTATCAAAGAAACAAAAAGACTCCAAATTCATTCATTTTCATGAAGAAGATTTTAACCACTCTTACCACCAAATTACTCAATACTTTCATTGTGGCATTCCTGGAGAAAATATTATCTTGATATCTCCCCTCAGAGGAGATAGAACAGAAAAAGAACAACCCATTAACAAAGTTCATGCTTTCCAAAGGAACTTCAATGCTTATGGTAATGATGACATCAGATAAGCATCTAGGTCTTCATGCAAATTCTTTAGTGGGGCTGGGGGAGGGAGTGCTGTCTCTGACACGGAATCTGTTGTCTGTGAGTGGAGCACCTTATCCTAGCTGGTCTGCCTTCTCAGGTCCCAGTGCAAGAGGAAGCTCTTAGCTCTCATAGGTGGGTTGATATATGGGGGGCTCCCCTCATCTGAGGAGAAGGAAAGAGGAGGGAGACAAGGGAAGGGAGTGGGAAGGTGGGATGGGGAGGAGGAAGGGTGCTATGAACAGATGTAACTTGAATAAATGAATATTTTTTTTAATTTTTAAAATGTGCAGCAACATCTTCTCTTGCTCAGTCCACAGAGAGCTATGTCAAGGTTGCTGGTTTCTTTGAAGCTACCCTCCATGAGTATGCTACTTTATTGTTTATGTGAGCCACTCTGTATCCCTGGTGTTAATATTTCACTACAAAAGCCTAAAATTATGTTTCACTAGGGGTAATAGAATATATAAGCACAGCAGTGACAATGCGTATAACTGGTAGAATGTGCATGAAATATGTCAACTTAAGCATTTTCCTAATTTCCTATTTACATATTAAAGATTTGACTGAAAGACATGGCAATTTTTGTGCAGTTAGAATAAAGAAAACACAAAGCAGATACAAGGTGTGCACACTTCTCTTGTTGATAGCATTTTCTTTCTTTCCTTTGTAAATTTGTTCCAATTTTCTCAACAAAGAAAGTCATTCTCTCTCCAAAGCACACAGAATAAGTAAGATCTTAAGTGTGTGCATCACAAACTCAGTGTTAATGTTGCCATTTATGCACTGTCCAACCCAAATAATGTATTTTAATGAGTTAAGTGCTTTTTATTTGTAATCCCCTTCACCTCCTTTGAACGTCCCCATGTATGAGAAAAATGCATCAATATGGGTGTTTTGGTCAGAGGTCTTGTGATCTTAGGAACTAAGACAGTATTAATCTCTCTTCCTCATCATGTGGAAGTGGGGGGGGGCACTTGGGAAATAACTCCAGAGTTAGGGGAAATCTTCAAGGACAACACATCTTGGTCAAAGTTTAGTAATCTTTGGAGGCAAGGAACAAGAATACTAATAACTCCATTGCCATGGGTAGCATATCCATGGATTCATAGATCAACACCCTAGATTCCTCCACTGTCCCAAGAAGGACCATCAAGCTAGAAAATGTGGGAATTTCAATAGGATCTATACATATAATTCTGTTATACATCCACCAGCAGAAAAAGGATCATCTGGTAGCAAAGAGAACATGGATTCCTTAAGTTCCCAGTACCAACACCTTCCTTTGCCTATATAGCTATCTTCCCATGATGACAAGTTCATATACAGAGTATACCAGTCCATACAAAATGAGGCTTGTTGCTCAAGGTACAGCATAGAGTTGTGTTGCGAATGAAACAGAACACAGCGCTCACTAAATGGCTCTGGGAATGACTTGCTCATACTAAACCTAAACCTACTAGCAGTAGCATAATTGACTGAGCCTGAATCAATATTTCAGCAGAAATGGCTAGAAAGTTCAGTTTACAGTAGAGAAAAGAGTTGCATCCTGCACATCACCTTCCCTTTGCCAAGTTTCTAGAAAACCCCTCCCATAATCTAACCAGATCAGAACTGTGGTCCTTCACCACCAAGACAGTATGGAAGAAATTGGGAAAAGAAGGCAGCAAAAGGGCAAAGGTTACTAAGACATTTTCTGCTTAAAGATGTGTCAGATGGAATAGAATACCCAACATTCCTTTATGAAAAATAACATTTTGTAAACATGTCCTAATATATCTCTCAGGATGCTGTGGTGAATATCATAACCCAGATCTCTTCCTGAAGGGAGAAGGCGAACAATTAAAAAACAAAACAACAAACAAAGAACAAGTGTACTTGAACACTAACAAGCACTGGGAAGGAAACAAACTAGGTAACACAAGGAAAGGAATTGGGGAGTGGTTATTGAAGAAGCTTCCTCGGCAGTGATGTCATTTGATGTAAAGGTTAGGGGATCTAGTCTTGAAAAAACCAGCTAGCTGGAGCAGTAAGAACAAATGCCTGAGGTGGGAAGAGGAAAGATAGTCTTGATAGATGAAACACATGAGAGAGGAGGCAGAGTTCTTACTTTATACCAAATATGTCTGAGAGTTGGCATTTATTCTTAGCCTGATGAGAAACAATAAAAGCTTTAAGTGAGAAATTATACAACTTTATTTATTGTTTGATGTGTGAAGAATGGGTCTATGGAGGTAAAAATCCTAGAAGTTCAGGAAAAAAATATATAATCTCATTTGTTTAGACAAGAGGTAATAGTAGTTTGAAACATACCATTAATGGCAGAAATAGAACAAAATGAAAGGATTTGAGATGTATTTATTTTAGAGGAAAATAAAGGGCATAAGGGTTAAGAGATGATCAAGGATGAAGACTAATGCCAACACCTTTTTTTTTTTTTTTGAATGAGGCAAAATATATGAATGAGAAAGAAGAATCCACGACTCAAAGTGTTTTAGACAACCACAGTGAACACAAGTATCTGCGGTTAAGTACATGTACACATAAGGACTTAAGAAGTGTATTTGGGGTTTATCCAGGCTGAATATAAATTCTGAGTGGTAGGTGACCAAAACCAGACTGGAGTAGACTAAAGAGTAAATGGATAAGTAAATAAATAAATAATAATAAATTAATAATAATTAAATCATTAAAATTGAATAATTTAATTATTCATTTTGATAATAAAATAATTTAATAATAAATAAAGTAGAGTAAAGAAATAAAAAGAAGCAGGAACATGCTTTGAGCAGTTGGCTGTGTGAAAAGACAAAGAGTAGGGCACAAGCTGAAAGGATCTGGGGAAGCAGCCCTGCCCAGATCACATTTCTTCAATAGCAAGCTGGTTCCCCCATCTCTTCCCTGTCTCGAGATGCCCAAGACAAGTACCATCCATCTCAAACTTGGCACTTGAGCTTCACAGCCTGGCCCTCCCCCTCCAAAAAAATGGTTCTTCCACGCTTCCTGCCTCTCTTCCATTGTTATCAACCCTTCTGTCTGTACTACATTTATAGCAGGGTCTGTTCTATCTCATTCTCCTTTGACCCTCTAAGCTGTTTCTTTTGTGAAAAAAAATGCCATTTCTTTCCTAATTCAGTAATGTAAGTTCAATGCAACCTACCTTCTGTATATAGCTTTGCAGTTTACCTACAACTCCCACCTACTTTTATGATGACCTAGGGAAGGGTTCATCCATTGCAGAAATTGTGTTTCTCCATATCCTATAAGCAGGACAGGTCTATAGCCTACAGGTACAAGTGAGATAAACAAATAGCATTCCCTACATTATCAAACTACCTGAGACTTGGTGCTGTCCCTGTCCTACCTTGAACAAGCTGCAACAGCATTCTATCCTCAAAGACATCTTCTGTCCTTAAATGATGGTGCCTAAGGTAAACAAAATGGAAAAGTCTACTAAACAAAGGTAGAAGAAAGTGTTAAGGGCTCAGCAGGATCTCAAAATTGAGTGTGCATATCTTAGTTCTGCACTTCTGGAGCTGGGGTCCATTCTCCTGTTTTATGCACACATTACCCAGGTCTACATTTCCCAAGAACTGGGAGAATGCCCTGTAACTACAAAAGAGTTAGGATGTGGTCCTTGTCTTACTTGAAGTAAAATCCAAATGAGTAAACATGATCTCAAAAAAAAAAAAATTAATCCTCTTAAACTGACTGACAGTAAAAAGAACTTGCCATGCCACATTTTCTTAGAAACCCAAAGAAATTTAATAATCCATTCTGAATAAAGTACTCTTGATTGGCAGACTTTAGATGATAGACATCCTAAAATGTTCTCTCCTTTTCAAGTCATTAATGGGAAGAAATCCATGAGATGCAGAAGGCAGGGAAGGATTCACTGAGGGGCAGGCCCTGTGTAGGGCAGTGTCTCCTTTTACTGTGCATAGGGCCTCCTAGGAAACAGAGGACCATACAGGCCTCCTGGGAAACAGAGGACTAATACCTCCTTGGCCATTCAGTTTACCAGCTTTAGGCACCATCTGTAGAACCTCTCATTTCCTCTCCACAAGTCAAAGTTCCTGCTAATACTCACATATGTTACCCAATACAGTTCATCACAGGATCTCCATACTAATATCTCTCTACTCACAAATCCACATAGCCTCTCTTACATGAATTGCCTGTTGCTAGACGCCTTCCACAGACTAGCCTGCCCTCCTGCTGGCTATTCTATTTCTCAAATACTTGGAAAGTATCAAAGCAACCATTACTATTTCTTTCTACACCCCCTCAATTTCACCACAAGGATTTTAGAACAACTAGTGAGAACACCTTGTACTGATGATCAAGATTCTGAAAGCCAGGTTTGATCACACAGGCATCTCAGTACACATATTCAAGCCATGTAGAGAGGGAGTCGGGAATGGGAAGACTGTTCTCTTTTTTTTTTTTAATTTATTTTAATTCAAATTGCAGCCCTCTCCCTCTTCTCCACCTAGTCCTACCTTCCCACCCTCTTCCCCTTTTCCTTCTTCCTCTTCTCAGATAAGGGGATGCCCCCATATCAACCTAGCCTGTTTCATCAAATTGCATCAGGACTAAGAGCACCCTCTTCCACTGAGGCCAGACAAGGCAGCCCAGCTAAGGTAAAGTGTTCCACAAAAAGGCAACGAAGTCCATGTCAGAGACAACACCCCTCCTCTACTTGCTAAGGCATCTGCATGAAGGTCAAGCTGCCTATCAGCTACATATATGTGTAGGTGGCATACATCCAGTCTATATATGCTTTTGGTTGGTGCTCACTATCTATAGCCCTCCAGGGGCCTAGGTTGGTTGACTCTGTTGGTCTTCTTGTGGATATTTTATTATTAAAGTCAAATCCAAATCGATGTAATGGTCGCTCAGATCTAAACAAAAAGATGAAGACATGAACAAGAGAATCTGTTCTAGGGTCAGATTCCAGGAGAAGTCAGAAAGATCTGGAAAGATGCATAGTCATTTGAATTGATAGCTACAAGCACATGAACCAAAGGAGTCGTCTGGGCTTACTCTTCCCTAACCCCCTTCCCTCACCTTCCCCACCAGTACTTAGTCTTGGACAGTATCCAGAGCTGTCATCGAACCTCATCCCCATCTTCTGTATCTTATTCATCACACTAAGATCCATCATCACAAATCTCTAAACAAAGGAGAAATATTCTTACGTATCTGAAGGGAGGCATTCATCACTCTCCCAATCCCTAGGACATTTCTATTTTTTAATATTTATTTATTACTTCAGGTTACATCTCTATCACAGTGCCCTCTTTCATCCCCTCCCAGTCCCACCATCTACCCCCTATCCCTTTCATCCTACTCTGCTGGAGTGGAGTGTCCCTACATAACAGTCCCCCCTCCCTAGCTCAGTAGTCATATGAGGGCCAAGAGCCTCCTCATACACTGGGGGCTACAAGGCAGCGCCACTAGGGCAAAGTGTCTCATTGACAGGAAACAAAGTCTATGTTCCTGTTCCCTTTGGTGCATTGGCTATAGTATAGTTATCCTGTACTATATGGCTAAAATCCAACTATAAGTGAATAGATGCCATGTGCATCCTTCTGAGTCTGGGTTAGCTCACTCAGGATGAGCTTCTCTAGTTCCATCCATTTGGCTGAAAATTGCATGATTTCCTTGTTTCTGATGGCTGAGTAGTGTTCCATTGTGTCCCTAGGACATTCTTGATCCCTTCTACTTGGTTCCATTTTAGGATCCTGGGTTTAAAAAATCTTAGTTTTATCACTGTGCCATTGTCACAGGTACCAATGTACTTCTCCTCACATTCACTGCCCCATTGAAACCTCTTGCTGACTCTTCCCTCTCATAGTCCACTTTGATGATAATTTATAGAATCCTTAGTAACCAGTAAGGAAACACAGTAGAAGCTGGCTTAGGAGATGTACAGCCTCTGCATGCTGCTTTATACAAAACAGTTGCCCAATAAGCGTTTGCTTCATTTCCCACTTAACTGGGATAACTGCCCTCAAGAAAACAAGAGTTTAGCTATGTTTTGCATAAATGTTTTAATTGGAAATATTTGTTTGAACCAACTAACTCAGCACACTTTTGAGCACAAAACAAAACAAACAAACAAAACAAAACCAGAGAGTAAATCAAAGACAGACATTCCACTGAAGCACAGAATGAAAAGCACTCTCTGACACCACCGATGTGTCTATATAACAAACTCATAGAAGCAATTCCATAGTTCTCTAAATTCGAAGAGAAAGATGCAGACTACACATAGGCCTGCCATTCATGGAGTTTGAGGAAATATGAATCTGCCTGGCATTGGACTGGACATTGGGAATGTATGCTAAGCCATATAACTCTCATAATTGTGGCCTATTTATTTCTGTTGTTTTGTATTGTATTTATAGTTATAAGAGAAAGAACCATTTGTTGAACTGAAAGGGAGAGCTGTTGGGGGGGAAAAGATATACCTTAAACTAAAAAAGAGGGGGTAGAGGATGGGGTGGTTGAGGGGGAAGAGGGTGGAAGGGTGGGACTGGAGTGGGGAAGTAGGGAGGGGATTGTGATTGAGTTGTAACTTGAAAAAATAAACAATAAATTATTTTTAAAAAGAAATTTTCAAATGGTCCAATGGCTCATCTAACTAGGGAAGAATCAGTAGATGAGATTATGCACTGTTTAATTTTTAATGTCAACTCACCACAACCTAGAATCACCTGGGAAGAGTCTCATTTGAGAGATTGGATAAGACAGGTTGGCTTATGAATGTGTCTGCAGGAGATTGATTCATCACACTGTGGGCAGAACCATTCCCTGGGCAGTTGAGGCAGGACTATATAAGTAAATAAATGTAACTGGGTATAAGTAACTTAACAGGCAATATGGGTATATTCATTTCTTATGTTCTTGAGGGTGGCTATGATGTGACCAGCTGCTTGACTTCCCTACGTGATTTTCCTGAGTAATCAACTGCAACATGAGATTATAAGCTAAATAAACCTTTTTCCACTAAGTTGTTTTTGATAAAAAATTTATCACAGCAACAGAATAAAACTAGAACAGATTAAAAATATCCTTGCAATTGCTTTGTGAATTCAACTATTTGTGTTATAGAACCTTTGGGGGCTTCTAGTGTATAAAACTGAGACTATGGCAATCACCTAAAGGACAGGCTATAAGGAAGGTGTATACATGATATCAATAGACAATCAATTTCCCATGAGTGAGGAAACCAGACAATGACTTCAGCTATCATTCTTCCAGTTCTCCCTGCATTCTTTGCTTTGTTCTTAAATATTTTATTTTAAATTTTGTGAATATGTATGTGTCTGTGTGGGGTATGTGTTCATGAGCATGGGTACCCTTGGAAGCCAGAGGCATCAGAGCCCTTGGAGCTGGACGAATGGGCTGTGAGCCACCCATGTGAGTGCTGAGTGTTAAATTTGGGATCTCTGAAAGAAGAGTGCATGTTTTTTAGCCACTGAGCCATCTCTCTAGCCCCTATATTATTTTTTGAGATATGGTCAATCTTTGGCCTGGAACTAGCTACTCAGCAAAGTTCCAAATGTCCCCTGTCTCTGCCTCCCTAGTGCTAGAATTGAAGCATGAGCCTATACATCTCTGGAGGCTTCAACTCTGGCCTTCAAGCTTGAAGGCAATCATTTTATCTACTGAGCTACTACCCCACCTATGAAAAATGAATTTAAGAGACATTCACTGGGGGGGAAGAGGGTGGAAGGGTGGGACAAGAAGGGGAATTAGGGAAGGGTTTGCGACTGAGATGTAACTTGAAAAAAAAAAATAAAGTACTTATTAAAAAAAAAAGAGACATTCACTGAGAAGACAGAGAGAGAGAGAGACAGACAGACAGACAGACAGATAGACAGACAGACAACTAATGCTTGGAGAATATAATATAGTCATCTAATACATGTGCATATGTGTTTGATTACATATATTCTAAATACATTAAAATCATTCCATGGTATGATCATAAATAACTACTTTGAGCAATTTATTTGAAGTACACAAGTACTTCAAACTCCTAACACAATGTTCTCAAGAACTTCCAGGCATTTTGTCCTCAGCAAACCTCCTGTTTGTGGATGCTGATACCTATTCTTTTTTGACTCACTTCCCCTCATTTGAGTAGACCATGAAAAGAAAGACTTATCCTTTATTCATACTTTCTAAATATTTTGTATTTTGTTCTCTAGAGACCAAAGACTCATTTTACAAAAGAGATAATGAAAGATTTTTACCCAAGTAAGTTGAATGTATCATGATGTAAGATATAAATTTCCATATCTTCCACAAAGCAAAAAAAAAAAAAAAAAATCTCTCAATGCCAGCAAATGGCCTCAGAACAAAAACATATAATGCTTAGCATATGGCCCATCTCCTAAGTTTTAGCTTTATTAGCAATGCTAAGTGATTTTTGGTGGTGATGCTATTACCTATGTATCTTCTATAGGAATTTACCAATTATTTTGCTGACATTAAAAATTTATTAATGGTAGTAATAATCATGTTCTCTTAGAAAAGCAGGCATAAAAATTAAAGTGTAAATTGCCTTAGACTTTAGCTTCAAAAATATCCATTGATAAATGAAAGAGACTATTAATAGCAAATCTTTTTTAGAATAAAAGGATTAGTACTACTAATTTCCAGAACAAATATTCCCTTCTTTCATGCCATCTTGTTTCCTAGGAGATTTGAAGCTGAAAGGAAAGAATGGTCCTAAAATAACTGTATTAGCATTAGTACATCACATCTGTATCTTCTGTCAATTGTTCATATAGACTGGAAGAGAGAAGGAGAACAGAATGAATCAGTGGACAAAGCAGAGGGTTGGATGTGGGGCACAGGTATGCCTGTTCTAAGTCCATATAGAACAGACAGAAAATACTTCTGAGAGTTGATTTGATAGAAATAAACCGTAGAGACAAAAAGGAAACTATTAAGATAAAAATGCATTAACATCATGGGTGAAAATCAGTGGCAGATCATTGTCCTTGTCTGTGGTAAGAGTTTGCTTATTTAAAAAAAAAACAGTTATGAAAATATTTTTGTTTAATCCCAGCTATGAGGCTACTTCAGATAAGACCACAGGTGTAAACCATTAACTGTGCTTCAGGGGCATGGTTCAGACAGCTGAAACACAGGTAATTCTGATGACTGAGGGGGAAACAGCCCCTTAGAAATAGGGGGATGTAAAAGAAGAGAGAGAGAGAGATGAAAAGCCAGAGCCCTGAGGAGTAGGGAGCTGCAAAGAGAGAGGGATTAAAAAAAAAAAGCCAGTCTCAAGAAGAGGGCACTACAAAGGGAAAAATGCAAGAACCCTGAGGAAAAAGGGGCTCACTACACAGAAGAGAGAGGGGTGCTAAAAAACAACTTCCTGAACAGAATGCTAATAGCTCAGGCTCTAAGACCAGCAATCAATAAATGGGACCTCATGAAACTGAAAAGCTTCTGTCATGAAAAGGACACTGTCAGAACACTAAGAACAAAACCACAGCCTGCAGATTGGAAAAAGATCTTCACTAACCCCACATCTGACAGAGGGCTAATATCCAAAACATATAAAGAACTCAAGAAATTAAACACCAAGGAACCAAATAATCCAATAGAGAATGGGGTACAAGGCTAAACAGAATTCACAAAAAGGAATCTCTAATGTCCAAGAGACTCTTGAAAAAATGTTCAACATCCTTAATCATCAGAGAAATACAACTCAAGAAGACTCTGAGATTCCATCTCACACCTGTCAGAATGGCTAAGATCAAAAACTCAAATGACAGCACATGCTGATGAGGTTGTGGAGAAAGGGGAACACTCCTCCATTGCTGGTGGAGTGCAAACTTGTACAACGCTGTGGAAGTCAGTCTGGTGATATCTTAGAAAACTTGGAATAGCTCTACCTCAAGACCCAGTCATACCACTGCTGGGTGTACATCCAAATGATTCCTCACCAAACCACAAGGACATCCCCTCATCTATGCTCATAGCAACCTTATTTGTAATAGCTAGAAACTGGAAACAACCCAGATGTCCCTCAACTGAAGAATGGATAAAAAAAAAAAAAAAAAAAAAAAAAAAAGCTGTGGTACATTTCCACAATGGAATACTACTCAACCATCAGAAATAAGGAAATCATGCAATTTGCTACCAAATGGATGGAACTAGAAAAGCTCACCCTGAGTGAGCTAACCCAGACCCAGAAAGATACATAACTATCCTACAATGAACAGACTCAAAGGAACAGGAACATGGACTTTGTTACCTGTTGGTGGGACACTTTACCCTAGTGGAACTCCCATGTAGACCCCCAGTGCAAGAGGAAGCTCTTAGCCTTCATATGACTAATGAACTGAAGGGGGCTGATATGTAGGGGCACCCAACACTGGAGAAGAAGGGGTAGGTAGAGGGTGGGAAGGTACAACCTGGAGGGGTAGAGGGAAGGGGCTGTGATGAAGGTGTAACCTGATTAAATAAATTTTAAAAAGGAGGAGGAGGAGAAGGGAGGCTACAAAGAAAAAAAAAAGGTTGCTGCTGATATTTCCCCCAAACTGCTGGTGCTTCTTCCTATGCTGTTTCCTGGTTTCCTGGTTTGCTGCACTTCTGGATATTGTGACTATTGAGATTGATATTGCCCCTAAAGAACCCAATGACTCTAATCAGCAGGAAGTAGCTCAAAGAGAATGCCATTCTTTTTTTCCTTTAACCTTCCTTGTCTCCCACACAGGTTGGGGTGTTGTAAGCAACAAAGATTGGAAGGGAAATAGAGGTATTAAGCATAGTAAAAATAATTAGAGTGCATAATAAAATTAAAATAAGAAAAGCCGTTTTACATTTGCGTGTAGAGCATGCTCTGTCCCTCCCTTCCTCCTTCTCTCCCTCCCTCCTTCCATCTTTCTCCCTCCCTCCTCCCTCTCCTTCCCCCACCCCCTCTCTGTCTTTCTCTCTCTGTGTCTCCCTCTGCTTCTCTCTCTCTCTCTCTCTCTCTCTCTCTCTCTCACACACACACACACACACACACACACACACACACACACACACACACACAAAGTTCTTTGAAATATTTTTCTTTCTTTTCTTTTGCTAAAAGTAAAGCAATTGGGTTAATGGGAAGCATATTTTTTTTTTTTTTTTTTGGTCTTTCGAGACAGGGTTTCTCTGTGTAGCCCTGGCTGTCCTGGACTCGCTTTGTAGACCAGGCTGGCCTCGAACTCACAAAGATCCGCCTGCCTCTGCCTCCCAAGTGCTGGGATTAAAGGCGTGCGCCACCACCGCCCGGCAGGGAAGCATATTTTAATTATCTGTTTCTTTTCACTTTAAAGTAATAAAAAATGCCCTTAGATAAATATTCTGCTGCAGGAGAAATAAATCATTCTAATTCAAAGGAAAAGAATGCCCAAATACTAGAGATTACTAAACAAACTTTTTGCCAAATGCTTTACCAACATAATTTTACAGAATTCTCAGAATTAGCTGTGAAATTGAGTGTCATTCCAACTTAATAAATAAGACATGGAGTGTGGAACAGAGTAAGCTGTCTAAATAGTCACTCCTCGTGAACACAACAATTTAACTGGAGGCCAGAACTCCATTATCATGCCTGTACCCTTACTTCATTCAGCAGGTTGTTATGATTGTCGCCCAGAATCCAGTTCTGCAGGAAGGCCAAAGATGAATCATGGTTACTTGTCCTAAGAAAACCTTGAGCTCTAACTACTTTTTCTCATATAACTATCTAAAATTATCAGGAGGCAAGAGCCAAATATGTGTGGCATGAAAAGTACTGGACTCAGAACCAAATAAGATCAACTCAAATACAATCTCCAAGTATTGTATTCTGGCAAAAATCAATTAAACATCATTACATTAAACCTACCTTCCTCTTCTGTAGAATGGAACTAATGTCATAGTTCTTAGTGTCAACAGGAATTCAAGAAGTTTTCTAAAGTCAACATCATGTAATGAAAATGACAACCTTTTGTCCTCTAAAGGATAGACAAAATTCATCCATGATATCATTGCTTTCCGAAGAATGGATTTAAACTGTGGTACATCTACATGATGGAATACTACTCAACTATCAGAAACAATGAAATCATGCAATTTGCAGCCAAATGGATGGAACTAGAGAAGCTCATCCTGAGTGAGCTAATCCAGTCTCAGAAGGATGCACATGGCATCTATTCACTTATAGTCAGATTTTAGCCATATAGTACAGGATAACTATACTACAACCAATGCCCCAAAGGGAACATGAACATAGACCTTTTTTTCCTGTCAGTGAGACACTGCCCTAGTGGTGCTGCCTTTGTAGGCCCCCAGTGTATGAGGAGGCTCTTGGCCTTCATATAACTGCTGAACTGGGATGAGGGACTGTTATGTAGGGACACTCCACTCCAGAGGAGTGTGATGGAAGGGATGGGGGTATAGGGTGGGAGGGTGGAAATGGGAGGGGTGGAAAGAGGACACTGTGATGGAGATGTAACCTGAAGTAATAAATAACTATTTAAAAAAGAAATCATTGCTTTCTTACAGTGTTTTTTAATCATTGATCATTTATCTCTTTTATATATTTTTACAATAGGTAATTCTCTATCTTTTCCAGATCTCATATTTTTAAACATAGAGTTGCGTGGAACTTACTTCCATTCAACCAACTATCACCATTTCATCTTATAAATAAAGCATGTTTTTCTTTTTCTTCAACAAATTTCTAAAGCCATTGTCTATTTTTTAACCTCCAAGAAAAATGCTTTCAGACATATGTACCCATTCTGCTTTTCTTTTGGGTTTATATTATTTATGCCAAAATTTATATTCAATATTTTTTCTCACTAGATTTTGTTATTTTTAAAATCATTTTCAGGTGGCTAGTAATTCCAGTATAGGGTTGTTTGTTTGTTTGTTTGTTTGTTTATGGACTTGCCTCTTTTAAAAATGTATATTTGAGACTATCAGTTTTCTATGGGTGTACACTTAGGTGTGTCTTATAAATACAGGAGGACTACAATGCTTCGCCTGTCATTTCTATGCTATTCATACTCTGCCCCCATGAATTGTTAACCCAGAGTCTCTTGCTGAACCACAACCCATTAATTTTGATAATGGGAAGAAGCAGTAACAGAAAATCAGAGGACAGAAGAAAGGAGATGTTTTAAGCTCTACCCCCTCCTTGTGACAGGTCCTACAGTGAAAGATGCCATATGTTCTCTAGGGACCACCTCATGCTTAATTCCAACACACATTTAATTCTCCCAACATTCTTCTCACCTTCTACCCTTCAAGCTGGAAGTTGTGAACTCTGTCTTGGAATGGATAATCTTTGCAATATACCTTACCTTTGTTTAAAACTCTACACACACTATTGGACTCTGTATCCATAGGTTCTGCATCCTTGGCTTCAAGAAACCCCAGGTTAAAATATTGTTTTAAATGTTGCATTGTTGGTGAAGTCTACTACGTGGCTAGGATAACCATAGCTGTGTCTATCAAACATGGTACTTTTGTCTTATCACTTTTCCATAACCAATACAGCATAGCAACTAGCTGTAATAACATTTATTACATTACATATTGTAAGTATCTAGAAATGATTTTAATTATATCAGAAGATATGTATAGATTTCATAAAAATATTATACTTCAGCATCTTCGGGTTTTGATATCTAGGGGACATCCTAGAATTAATGCTCTAGAAATACTTAAGGAGACTGTAGTTGTAGTTACTTTAATAAAGTCTTTAGTCGTAACACTTGAATGGAGATCTATTTCCCACTGGAACTGACGGGCATGTCAAATTTCTTTTTTTGCAAAGAGTTTACTTTTTTCAAAATTAACTTCTATTTTTACAGAGCGTGTAAAGATTATTTGGGAGAGTATTTATTAATTTCAATTTTTAAGACTATATTTTCTGTCATATTTTAGTTTCCCTTAGACTTGTACAGACTAGAAAAGTAACTCTTGTATGTGCCTTACTCAAAAAGCTACTGAAGTATATACTCCAGAAACATGAGAAAGTAAACAGAGCAATAAAAGTATGTAGGATCCAGAACACAGGGAATCCAACAGACAGGACTATGTCCCTGATGAATGAAAGGTAAGTCCTCCAGTGCCAGAGATGTATACAGAATGGAAAGGAGTACAGGCAGCCACCAACAGTGCTGAGCCCACATCTACTATGCTTGACTCCATTTAAAATTTAGAAATTAAGAGTGACTAGTCACTCCATAGCAAAGAAAGTGAGAGAAGAGAGTCATGATGAACTAAGAGAAAAGTAAGAAAATTGTGTGAAAAAAGGCACTAGAAAATTATATAGATTATCTACAAGCAGTGTTCCATGAGACTAAAAAGACTAACAGTGAAGATCAATTAACCAAAACCTGGAATGTGTCATGTTGAGGTCAGTAAAAGAGAGGGGGTTAAATCTATAAGCACAGAGAGGAGACATGAGGGCACTTAAATCCTTGGTTTCACACAAGAAAGTCAATGTATAATATATCATTTAACAGTCAAAACATGCCATAGTATTACATAGAAATAAGGAGAGAAATACTAAAAGAAGCATCCTATAAAGTTGAAAAGAGCTCATTCTCAGAGGCAGGATCTTAGGGCTTAGATGAGAGGAATGAAGAACCACTATGTTACTTTACACTTAGAAACATTGTTTTAGTTGATATGCTATGTAAATATTACTTTGGTAAGTAGTTAGATGTTAGGAATAGAGAAAGAAAACCAAGAAATTCAACTCTCCCTTACCAGACAACCAGGAACAAACAACACAAGTTGTTCTAGAAAAAGTGAAGTCATTAGTACCATAGTGTAAATTACAGGAATTGGCTTTTGCATCTAAATCTCTACAGTGTAATGACTCAAGATTTCCCACAAGGCTCTTCACCACATGTGGTGAAGGGGGTGTGACCTAACTCTGACCCTCAAAGGTGATAGAAATCTTGGTTCAGCTCAGCCAAGATGCTGTGGTATATATATACTAATAACATCAATGTTCATTACATTCCCAGTATCAAACTTTTTAAGTTTGACACATAGTGCTGGAAGTTAAAGAGCAGTTTTCTTCTGTTTCTTGCAGCAATTTAATTTTTTCCTTAGTCATTCGCCTTCCTACACTCCTACACAGAACACATTTTCCTTAGCTTTATGGGGGAGGTTCACAGCATATATCTGGAAGCTCATCTTGAGCACAACAAACCAATTAGCTGCTAAGAAAAGCACTGCGGAGTTCTCTTGCCGTTTCTCTTGACTCAGATTTTGTGTGTGAATCACAGCTCAGCACACAGGAAACATGTGACTGCACACCAGTAAGGCAGCAGCCACAGCTCCCTTCCAGACCCTATTTGGTTGGGGGGGGGGGGTTAGTCATGGTGAGAAGCCTTCAGCCTGGCCTGTAGGTCAGGAGAGTCTTCAGAGGACAGTGTATCACAGTAAAACACCTGTCCTTTGCTTTACAGGACAACACCATGGACAATTTGTTAGTATTTTTCCTCAGATGTCCTGTGTGTTTGTAAAACGTCACACAATTCACATACACACCAAAATAAAAGGCAGGACTTCTAGTCAGTACAGAGATTTACAACCCCCTGCTGGAAGCTTCCAGAACTTCAAGCAAACACCTAGAAGCCTCTGTGGTAGCCAGAAGAGTGGCTTGGGACCTTGTGACTTATGTGCCCCCAAATGCCTGAACGTATTCTCCTTCCCATCATCCATCACATGCAGAAACTAAGGCCTCTGGGAAGGAAACTGGGTCTTACGACTGCGCACTCAGAATTTTTTTCCACTGTCTTTTTCGCCTTTCATACTTCAGGCCTATTCCTACTTATGGAAACTAAAAATGGAGCCCATTCTACAGAATTATGGAAATGTTACCACTCTACATTTTCCCTAAGGAAAGAAGTTTGATAAATTATTTAAATATCCACTTTTCTCTACTAAATGTACACTATGTTTTTTCTAAGTAAAATGTGGAAACACTTATTTTACCGAGCCATTTATATGCACCATCTTTCTTCTTAAGAGCATCTCGTCTCCCATATCCATTGCTTTGGAGACCCTGGGAGATGTAATGAGATATTGATTGCCCTCACTCTTGTCTCCACCCTAGCCTAATGATTCTCCAACTTTAGAATAAATTTTGTACTGGGAGTACAAATTCATAAACAGTCCCTACAATTTTTTAAAATAGCTCACAACATTTTGCAGGTTATTGGGCATCAGTGTTTCAACACATCGGCTGTTTGTTTGTTTGTTTGTTTGTTTTACATCTTCTACAGAAATGTTACAGCATCAGCAAGAATGTCCCATTGTTGTGGCTGGGGAGATGGCTCAGTGAAGCCCTTGCTGTGCAAGCTTCAGGACCTGAGTTCAATCCCCAGACACCATGTGAAACTCAGTGTATGCTGTTGCCTGGACCTGTAATCCCAGTGCTCTGGGAGCAGAGCTAGAGATGGGGATAGATAGATGAAAACAAGTCAAGCCTAATTAGCCAGGCTCCAGGGAAAAACCAAATCTTACAAAACAAAGGGGATAGCACCTGTACAATAAACTCAAGGCTGACCTGTTACCTACATATGTGTGTGCATGCACACACACACACACACACACACACACACACACACAGAGGGGGGGGAGAGATACAGAAAGACAGACAAACAGACACAGACACACACATTTAATTATTAACCTCAAATGAGACCTTTCAATCCCTAAGAGATGTGAGCTACAATAGAATAGAAGTGGACAAACAGTAGACTAGATGGCTGAGGATATATTTCAGCAGTAGAATGCCCATCTAGCATGTGTAAGGTCCTGGGTTTGCTCTCCAGAACCATAAAATAAGAAATAAACATTGCAATATGATACTGGGGTAGACACAGAATGATTCAATCTAGAGATCTACCATAAGGACAAGTTTGGCTCTGGAAATACTGGGTGTTGTATGAGCTTCATAGCATCCCTGCCTGGGCCACTCTGGGGTAACAACAACGCTGAAGAGAGTTGTTGTCCTGCCAACACAGCCTAAGTTCTAATCTGATGGAATATGTTCAGGATTTGAAATCAGGAGGTTTAAAAATAGACCCAAAGTCATCTAGTGGTCTACTAAACCATCAAGCTTGGATCACTTAGTTAGTCTTTGCCCAGGTAACACTTTAAAAAGAGATAAATGTCACTGTGAGGAGTCAAACAGGTTATCTATGTCTCATACTAACGTATGCCTGTAAATCTTTGAGATACATAAAATTTCTCTTTTCCTTGAGGAATAAAGATAAAAAATGAAAATTTGTGGGTTATTTCCTAGGAAAACTGGGCAGCATTTCACAGAAAGACATAGCAGGCACTTCAACTATCAATCTCCATAGATAGCCATGACGACAATGGTCTGCCTGCAAAGACAGCAGAAAAAGTGTTAGGAGGAAGAAACAGAAGCTGCCCAGCCAAGGAACTTCCTGCATCTCCACTGGTGCCCAAGAAGCTGTTCTACGCTAGTGCAGCCTAAAGCAGTGGCCACATCATTGTCTCTCCTGGTTCTATAGTTTCCATTCAACTATGAAGTTCTCGTCTTTGCCCTGCTTTGGAATCTCACGTTTTAGTCACATGGTGGCTATATGTGGTATGATGTGGAAGTTCTACTGAGGAACAAGGATAGCTGGGCCTCTCTTCTCATGATACCTAGCCCTTCTCCCCATAGGATCTCTCCAGCAAGATAGCCAAACTTTTTATGTCGTAGCTCAGCTCTTCAGCAAAGTATGTGTTCCAGGGTGGAAGATAATATACTTAGGCAACTGGATTTTGTTATGGCTTTGACTCAAAGTCTGAAAATGTTACTTTCTACATATTCTATGACAGAGAAATCCTATACCCAGCTGAAATATAAGAGCAGGGGCAAAAGAACTGCCCTTCCCCTCAGAAACCTATGCCTAGTTGCCCCGATGGTTGCTCAGACCATCTTCACTGAATAAGTAGCAAGCGGATGAAGGAATACAAAGAAGATTGTCCTCAGTGAAGGCTTAAGTTTGCCATTTGTTTGTCTGTTTATTTCATTTCTTGGCTCAGTAAAGTCAAGCGGCATTGAGTCTGTGGCTGGATCACTGGTAGTGGCCTTTGGAACACTGAAAAACCCTATAGGCTCTGAGACAGGTGATTTTCCATGCCCATATAATCAGCAACTGTGTTGAGGGCTGTTCACAATCTTCTAGAAGAATCACTGCTGAATTTGCCACACAGAATTTTGCAGTGAATATGCCTTGACATGGTCACAAACTTAACTTGAAACTGGATGCTTATTTTAAAGATACTGACAACCTGTTCTATCCAGGGTCCTTTCAAAGGTAGGATAAATCCTGCTCCCCCAACCCCATCTCTCTCTCCTTCCATCCCTCCCTTTCTGTTTCCTTTCCAATTTAGCTGTTCCCCTAAATTCTTAAGGAAAGACAATCATTTGCTCACTTTCTATGCTCATACCTCAGTCTGATGTTCATAATACCCTGCCAGGCTTTCATGAACAATCTTATTGTCCTAAGCTTCTATTACAATATATAGACACGTCCAGCAGCCATCAATGGAGGAAAAGAATATATGAATGATGCTCTACATTTTCCATCTAAACTTGTCTTTCAGACAAAAAGAAAATATATTATGGTTTTTCCCATTTCAAAAAAAAAAATCTTAGTTACTTGTTTTGTTGCTGTAATAGAATACCATGACCAAAATCAGCTTCTGGAAGAGTTTTTTTTTTTTTTTTTTTTGCTTTTTGTTCCAAAGGGGGGGATCAGAGAGGTGAGGGAGGCATGACAGCAGGCTGCTAGGATAGGAAGTTGAGAGATCACATCCTTAACCACAAATACAAAGCCGATAACTGAACTGGAAGTGGGTTCTTTCTCCAGTGGGGCTGCATCTCCTAAAGTGTGCATAACACCCAAACAGCAGCACCAAATGGGGAACACATGTTCAAATACCTGAGCCTATGAGGGACATTTCTTATTCAAACCACCACATTCCACACTCTGACCCCTGCAGGCTCATGACAATATCACACTGCAGAATACATTTAGTATAACCATTAAAATTCCCATAGTCCTTCACAGTCTCAACACTATGCAAAACCTTAAAATCTCTTCTGAGACTTATGGCATACTCTTAACAGTAATGCTCTCTAAAATTTAAAAAAAAAAAACTTATAATCTTCCAACATATAATGGCACAGAATATACATTCCCATTCAAAAATGGAAGAAAGGGGGCAGAGTGAGAAAATAGTGACCCAATCAAGACCATAGTCAACCAGAGCAAACACCTGCACCTCTATATCAGATGTTTAGGACTTGAGTTCCTAAGGGTTCAGATGGATTAAACCCTTTGGCTTTACTGCTTATATCAGAGATGGGCTGGCTCCACTCTCTGGATGCAACACTCCTTAGCAGATGTCTCTGGTGTCTTCAATGTCTTGGGATCTCCATTGCAACCCAGTCTTTTCTTTTCTAGCTTCACACAATGGCCTCTCAGTGTTTTTAGCACTGTCATAATTTACCTGGCTTCAGTGGCTCTCTGAAAACCCAGAAGAAGGACCCATGACCACCTCACTCTTTGATAGCTCATGCTTCCAAAGCCAGCACCATGTGGATGACACAGCCAAGTCTGACTGCTGGCCAGGGATGGACCTTGGCTCCCTTGAATCACATATGTACCAGATTTTGTATGCTTCTGGAAGAAATAAAATTCTTTAGGCCTTTTGGTCACATTTGGAAGCCTTGCCCTTGGGACACACTTCTTGTTGCTCCAATGAAGAATAGGAAGTCTCTACTTATGGAACTAACATCCTTAACAATAGCAGCCTGTCTTTCAGCATAAGCTTTGGCTTCCTTTGGCTCCCTGGTGCTCTTTTTCTTTCCAACTGGACATTTTGTAATTCTTTCTGCCCCACTTGATCTTTTCACTGTAGAATTATATGAGTTATTAATAATAACCACACCATATACCCAATGTTATGCTGTCTTGAAATGCTTTTAAATTTAGTTTAGACAAGTTCTTAGGACAAGGGTAGAAAGCAGACACATTCTTTATCAAAATATCATTGGCATGATCCCTAACCCAGTTGCTATTGAAGTTCTTGTTTCTGTCTGAAACCTCATGAGATGGATCTCCACAATGTCAAAGCAAATGATAGAACCTGTGACACCTTGTGGCCTAGGAGGAAGTAACTTATGACCATTATGTGCATGAGGACAAGGGATCTAGAAAACATTAAGAATTATCTTAGAAACTAAAATGTTCCATGGTTGGATAGAAAAGTCAACTTCAAGATTTAAGTAAAGACAGGGATCATTTTCTGTCTGTCTTTTTAACATTAAAATTAGACAACACAAAGCATGAAAATGATAAAAAAAAACTCACACAGATATATATTGAATATTTCCTGTGTACTGGATTCTGTGAGAGTCACTTCACATACATTGATTAGTAAGTGTTCAATAAAAGTTTACTCCACTAAATTAACTAAAATTTCAGCACCACCCATCCAGACAATGAAAAAGTAGGAACTGCCATTGTAGCTTCAACAGAAAATAGAAAATTGTAAGCTTAAAGAAATTTAGCATGGAAGGAAGATTTGAGTAAAGGAATTTGAGTATTTCTCATCAACTAAAAGGCCAAAGCAGATGGACTTGGGTAATAGAAAGAGGAAAGATGGCTGTTTAAGCAGTTAAAGAGTTGGGAAGGGTTTTATAAACACTTCTGAGAAGAAAAAATAAACCACACAGTCCAAAAAAAAAATATATGGTTCTTCTAATAGCTGAGCAGGAAAGGAAAATTAACAATAAATGAGAATAGATGAAATATTGAACTCATCCTTTGCAGGAAAAATGAAAGGAAATAACTTAGATTCTTGGGGAGTAATAAAATTCTTGCAAAATACTTAATAGCAGTAGAAACCTAGAGAGGGAGTGTGCCTTAAATCTAATTCATCATTTTTAAATAGGCAGCCCCAAGTCTCACAAATTATGTCTCAAACAGAAATCAGAGCAGATTTAGTTATTTCTCCTTTTGCTTTGGCTCCTGAAACAATGTCCCTGAGAACAGATTAAATGTTCTGAGGAAGAAAAAAACCTAAGAGAGGATCCCTGCAGTGATGCAGCACCATGTTGGAAACACAGGTGAGATTGTCGTGGACTCATGATTGCAACCTTCCCTGCACTAGAGGACCTAGTGAGTCCTTCAGGTAGCACTGTAAAGCACTTTCTAAACTTCAGTTTACTTTATTTTGTGAAGTAGGTGCTGACTCATACAGTAGCAAGTTCTTTCTCTCTTCTTAATTTCATATTTTTCCTATTTTTTTGTTGGATATTTTCTATAAAGCAGATGTAAGAGGAGAAAAGAATAAAAGATGGGAGGGTAAAATGGGAAATGATACATGTATGTGTAGTATACACATATACACATAATACATGTGCATAACACACATAAATAGAGAGAGAGAGAAATACACACACACAGAGAGAGAGAGAGTGCGTTGTGGCAAGGGAGTCTACCTGCACATGAAAAAAAAATGGTCAAAATAATGATCCACCTGGTAACCTGGAAATATATGGTAATAATTAAAAGACAACACAATATATTGAAAAAGTAAGGCTGTGAAGGAAAGAGGGATGCAGAACAAACAAGAGGAGGTGGCGTAGAAAGTGACCTGGGTCAGAATTAGCAGGTAGGGATCAAACAATGAGGAAATCTGAAGGGATGAGTCTAAGAGAAATCCCTCACCCACAGAAGTAAACTAGCTGTTCTGAGGAAAATAATAGTGCATTTATTTCAGAGGATCAAGCAACTACACAGCTATGTGGTAAAGAAACCACCATATAGGGAAAGACAAAGAAGAAAGATAGGACAGGCAGTTTGAACCAATGACAGGAACCAAGCTCAATACAAAGCAATTTAAGTCACCATGCTCATGAAGGAACATGAGTATGAAAACAAACCAAGCCTTCTAAGTGTCTTAGTTTATCCTGGGTGGCTTTCTTCCAGGAAAGAGGGAGAATTACTGTATTTTATGAGCTGTTTTTAGTGTGGACAAGCCTTGCAATGAGAATACTCACAATCCATCTGCAGAAGCTGGCTAGATACGATCAGGATTCAGTCTCTCTGTCTTTTTTTCTCTCCCTCTCTCTCTGTCTTCCTGTCTGTCTCTCTGTCTCTCAGTGTGCGCATATGTATGTGCACACATGTGTGTGTGTGTTTGCACACATGTGTGTGATAAGCTTTCCAAATGTATAAGATAAATAATAGCAAAGAAAACCCAAGTGAAAACAGCAAATATTCTCTTTGAATATTTACAACAAATGACCCCAGGTGACAAGTGAGCCTGATTCAGCCACTCTGCCAAGAATTAACCTCATGGGACTCAAAGTTACTTTGAAGAAGCACATTTTTACAAGTCACAAAACATTGAACTGGGTGGAGGGAAAAGCACAAGGAGAGACTTTTATGTGTACATGCATGGACAATAACAGCATGATGTTTACAGCCAGCTCCTCACTGAGGTGCCAATGAAGCATTTAAAGAAAATGTTCACCTCAGTAGAAATAGTATAGTTATTTTCGTAAGACCACCATAATGATAAAAATTTGGATTTTAAGCAAATCAAGGGGGTGTCAATGTTAGAAGTCAACACTGACTTTTTACAGAGGAGAAACCAAAATGCAGGGAAGAGGAATGCCTGTCCCCTATGGTAAGGTCATATCTGATAGGATGTCAGTACAGCATACACCAGATGTTCCCAGGGAAGCAGACAGAGGCAAGAGAAGCAACTCCCCTTCACTTGCACTGCCACTTTAGGTTGGGTTAGGCGCAGCCTTCTGAACACTCAGAGAATTGTGGAAATTTCTCAATCTGTGTTCACATCATTTTGTAATTGTGTTTTCTCATGTAAAAATCAAATCCTGTGAAGACACTAGGTGCATGCAGATAAATGGGATGATTATAGTGAGTACTCCACAAGTGTTTGTGGGCAGTTGTTTAATCCAAATGCTTTGGATGTTGTCTCATTGTGCCCTAGCCTCCATTGTTTCTGATAAGAAGTGGGCTGCAGGGCAGAATCCATTCTGTTGCTGTTTTTAAGAATAAGTTCATTGAGTGGAGATACAAAAATTAGATTGTCAGACCCAGATATGTAAGAGTGGAATCAAGGGAGACACATGCTGCTGCCTTGCCACCCAAACCCACCTGACTCACCTGCCCATTTGCTTGAGAGCAGAGGCAGGGTCACAGCTCTCCTTGATGGCCTGGCACCCTCTCTGTGAGGTCCTATAACAAGAAGCAAAGAACCAGTAATCTTACCAATCAAGAAATAAGCAAGATCCATGTGCATACAGGCAGCTCTAATTGAACTCTGGGGTTATTAATAACAAAAAAAAAATTGAAAGCTAAAAGACTACATGAAACTTAGAGAGAAATGGGGGGTATTAGAGGATGGATATAATCAATATATATTTTGTATTCATAACTTATATATACATACACATATACCAATATAATACAATATAAATTTTGTATAACTTCATGGAACTTTCAAACACAAAATAATACTTTAGTCTTTAGCATGCAACAGACCTATTACTCTGCCTCCTTTGTATATCATGAACAGAATTACATGTGGGTAAAGTGATCCAGGAGCAATGTGGGAAATTTAAAATTACCATGAAGTCTGTAATACAATGCAATGCAGGCTACACATGACTCCTGTAGGTGGAAAGACAATTGCTAAAAATAATTCCACTTTATAGAATCCTTTTATCACTCAAAAATGCCTGGGTCCAAAGGCAGTTTTCCCAAGAGGGCTTATCCAAAGACTCACTCTGAAGGATCTTCCATTTCTGTAAACTTCCAGGGCCTTTTGTTGTTTGCTTGCATTCTCTCTCCTTCCCTCCTTTACATATACCATATGACCCAGCAGTTATGCATGTATGCATGTATATGTCTGTTCTCTCTCTCTCTCTCTCTCTCTCTCTCTCTCTCTCTCTCTCTCTCTCTCTCTGCTTTCTGTATTGATGGAAATGCATGTTTATAGACTGTGATATTTGTGAGGGGAGATAATTTTTCTCAAACCATCTTTTTTTCTTCCTCCTCAATTTGCTTTTTAGAATGCAGTGAATGCTCGAGACTAACAGTTCTCAACCTGTGGGTTAAGACACCTTTAGGGGTCAAATGACCCGTTCACAGGGGTTGTCTAAAGTAAACATACAAGTTAGAGTTTTAAGAAATGCAAGATCAAGCCAGGCGTGGTGGTGCATGCCTTTAATCCCAGCACTTGGGAGCCAGAAACAGGTGAATCTCTGTGAGTTCAAGGTCAGCCTGGTCTACAAAGTGAGTCCAGGACAGCCAGAGCTGTTACACAGAGAAACCCTGTCTCAAAAAAGAAAAAGAAAAAAGAAATGCAAGATCAAATAATGAGCTTTCCAGAGGCAGAACCAGGATTCATGCTCATGTGTCATCAATACCTGAGTCTGTTCTCTCCCTAATTAAATGAATGCGCCAACTTGGCATCCACAGACACAAAATCACTCATACTACTGTGATGTATAGATAAAACCAAAGACGCACACTTCCAGGAGACCCAACTTAAACTCTTTTTCCTATTGCTGGCTATCTTGCTCTTGCCCAGAAACTAGATTCTGAGCCTAAACCCTCATATATAGTCCAAATACAATGGTAGCCATGAAGGTGCCATGGCCCACCCAACAGCCCTGGGTCAATCCAAGACAGAATGGGATAGAGGGAAGCCTAGTTTGCAGGACATAGTGCCGTTCCATGGTTTCCCAACTTTTCATATGTTGCAAAAGCAATCTCAAGTTTCAATGCAGAGAGACCCTTTGAACAAATACACAAAAGTAATTTCCTACTACCAAATCCAAAAATACAAAGTGGTAGTCTTTTGTTACTTACTGTTTTGATGACAAGGGAAGTACATTATAATTTTGGTTTACTTCCTCTATTCTGCTCAGTTTCCTGTCCTCTCATCTAAAACCTATTGTCAAAATAATTTTGAGTTAAATCTCTCGAATAAAGGCTATCCATATTATACTTCCTGAGAGGCAGATTAGTCAGCTTTTAATAGCTACAAGAAAATACATAAGGCTAGACAAATTACAAAGCAATGAAACACTGAGTACAACAATTCTATGAGAACTATACTAATCCCTTCTACAGGCCGTGTCCTCATTGACCTAACAACCAACTACCAGGCCCTAGTTCTTAAGGGTCCTACTACTTCCAATATCACCACACTGAGGACCAAACCTCTAACAAACAAATCCTTGAGAGGCAAACCACCACCAAACTACAGCAGGACTGAGTCCATGCCAGTCACCCTTTTTCCGGTGGAACAAACTTGGAATTAGCAGCCTTCTACCAAGTACATTTGCTTCCTGTGCCCAGTGTCCTGCCTGCTTTGGGTGAAGAAGGCTCACCTCGTCCATTGACATCTAGAGACATTGAAGTCCCCGCAGAGCATAATGCTGCCACACCCATGGCAGGCTGTCAGCCAGGGGGGCCTTAGCTCATCTTGTGCTTCTGCTGATTCTCAGCACACAGGATGGTATCATCAACTGGAAGATAATGTGCTTCACTGTGCCTCTTCAGGGGGCACATCTTCACAAAACCAGAGCAAAATAGCAAAGGGTGGCCCCTGCACACGCATGCGCATACACACACACATACACATACACTTAAAAATAATGAAAAAAATTATTTAAAGCATGACAGT
Organism: Lophiomys imhausi; assembly: GCA_907164525.1. Lineage (NCBI taxonomy): Eukaryota > Metazoa > Chordata > Mammalia > Rodentia > Muridae > Lophiomys > Lophiomys imhausi. The sequence continues at coordinate 8,910,369 of CAJQZJ010008952.1, forward strand.
AGTGTTTGTGGGAAATAGGGTGGTGGTATCCGGATTTCCAGCAGTGGCAGACAGTGCAGTTGAACTTGGTTCTTTCCCATGACCTTTGGAAGAGGGGGACTGAAGTGTTGACTTACTCAAAAATTGATCTACTCTGCATTGCTTGATACTGGCAGGATTGTTTCTGTTCCTGCTAATTAAAAACAGGTGCATTTGCCCAAGCCTTGCACTGGAGGCCTTTTTGGAACCTGGTTGCCCTAGAGACAGCCAATCTCCATAGGCAATCAGGTTAGGGGAAAGAGTTCTGTTTCATTTGCATAGGAGAATTGGGGCTTCACTTGAGATTCATTAAAAAAAAAGAAAGAAAGAAAGAAAGAAAGAAAGAAAGAAAGAAAGAAAGAAGGAAGGAAGGAAGGAAGGAAGGAAGGAAGGAAGGAAGGAAGGAAGGAAGGAAGGAAAGAAAGAAAGAAAGAAAGAAAGAAAGAAAGAAAGAAAGAAAGAA
>CAJQZJ010008952.1:8916984-8933828 GCA_907164525.1 Lophiomys imhausi
ACACACACACACACACACACACACACACACACACACACACACACACAGACGGATTTGTTCAGGCTGAGAAGTGATTTTTTTCATACTCACTACTGTAACCTTGCTCAGCAATCCTATCTAGCAGATGGACCACCATGTGATGGCTAGCTGCTAAGCTCCATTTGATAATGTATCGGCTCTTCTCTGTTGCTTTAACAGATGCTGTGTGGGTTCAGATCTGGCTGAGCCCTCAGTCTGAGTCTGAGCTTATCTCCTTACCAATTGTCCCACTCAATGTAGACAGTGCATCACACATACAGTATTTATGGTTCTTTTCCCAGCCTGTTTTCTATTCTCTGTCCAGAAGGTGGGCCAGATTGTAACACCCTCCTTTGTCAACCATGAATAATATGAGAAATCAAAACAGTGTATGTGCTTTTTCATGTTCTTGCTGGAAATAAACCTTATGTTGGCTGGACCAACCCTTCTTGTGGGTTTGATCTACAAAGGAAAATGCAGTAACTTTAAAATTAATGTATTCAATGAATATTTTTACCCTGCATTTATCAGCTTAAGGCAACATTCATACCTTAGACTCGATGATGACTCAGGATCAAGAGGGACTTAGCTGCTTCCTCAGCTTCAAAGTGACTCATGAGCATCACTGTGTTGGACCCACCTAAAGGTTTTATTGGGGAAGATGATATACAAACTTTACTGTTAAAGCTGTTTCTCAGGAGTTCTTCAGACTGGAGAGGTCTCAGCTTCTTTCTGACTTTTATCCAGAGGCCAATCTCCCCTGTTTGTCTCACCACCATGGCAACTTGCTACACCATAGCAGGAAGAGAGTTTACAAGTCAGATGAAAATCACAACCCCTTGCTTGGAACTAATCACAGAATGGCCATCCCATGACCTTTCCGTACTATGACAGTTCAAAGCAACTCAAGGAGAGGAAATTACACCTGGGTCAAACACAGGAAGTGGACATGACCAAAGGGAATCCTTAGAGTTTACTTGCCACAGTAAGAATTGGTGCTGGTTACATGATGGGGTCAGTGAGAGGATGAACATCACTCTGCTTTCCTAGTCACATGACCTGAGAAAGTACTAGAGCAAAGCAGAACAGGAATATGATTTTGTATTCTATCCTATTTTACACATGTAACCCTAAATCCAAAAATGCACAAACCGAGAAGATGGTAGAGAAAGAAGCAGGGAACTCCAGTAAAAAGACTCACATTATTTTTCCCTTCCAAATTAATCAACTGTGTGAGCCAAACTCCAAATGTGATCCTTATTTTATAACATGCCACACCCAAATTCCAGTTACGGCCGTCTGAGAAAAGAGGTTACCTCTCATCTTATGAATTTTCTCTTACAGACTACTTTTCAATGTTCACAAACCAGTCATGGACAGCACTGAAGAGATGTGGTCCCTACATGATAGGACTTAGATTGTTATCCTTTTCTGTCCTTTGGGACTATTTACCAACACTGCAATATCTCCTTGAGCACTATATCCTGTATCTATGTACCTATAAAATAGACACATCAAGAGAGATTGACAGAAATAAGTAATGGAAAAATAGAACAATCATAAAGATACATTGTAATAAAATTGTCTTTGTGCTTTGGGCCCAGTTTAAGTTAAACAAGCGGTACCTAAACACAGGCATGGCAATACCACAACAGTCAATCTACCATCAAGATGGTGCCTCAGTGATAAAGACTAGGGAGTATATACACAGAGTCCGATGGACAAAGGAATAATTCATGCCAGTCACAAGACGAAGCTGGAAGGCTCAAGATTTCATCATGCTACTAAGAATGGCTGACAGCTGAAAATTTGTAATTATGTTTTCTATTTAATATTTTCAGACCATCTTTGAGAAACTGAAATTATGGGAAGTGAGACTGTAAGAGTCCACCTCTGTATTCCAAGCAGAAAGAGGAATACACATAGGCAAGGAGGACCATGGAAGATCATTTTAGCAGATGAACCTTTACCCCAGCTGTAAAAGCCAATGCCTCAGAGGAGAGGAGGACGCTGCCTCTCCATGAACACAAAGACAAGTCTACACTTGGCAGTGGGAGTTCCTGAAGACTTCCATACCCAGACCATCACATGACATTGACCTTTTTTTTTTCTCTGAAACTTCACTGTGGTAACAGTAAGATGTAGGATTAGAAAGGGCCAAAATTGTATATGGACGTAATATTAAGATTGTATTGGGCTACATAGGCAATAAGAGTATATTTAGCCACAAGTGAATAGATTTTTGTATATTGATACAAAATTAAAGGTAATGCTTCCTAATGGTATCATACCTAGAGATACTTAAAAATAAAATGTGAAGCTCTGGCCTCTTGATACCAACCATCTAAAACTGTTTAGGATAGTTAAGAAAAACAAACTCCTAGTCATGCAAACATGTCACTCTGTTAGCTACTATGACAGTCTATCACAGATATTCTCTAAACTACCCAGTAATCAAGTTGCTAAGATACAAGCAACATTTGCTTATTTAAATACAAGAGTTGGATAGGGCATCTTCAAAAACCCCAAGAGATCTGCAGAATATGGCATTCAAAGATGTTATCTTAAATTAAGATTTTTTTTTGATATCGAGACATATGAGCTCCTGACAGCACCCCCTATTCTACTCCAAGTAGAAGATAAGCATCGAAGAATCTCCAGTGTGAGATGGTTGAATTAGTGGCAAGCCTATCTCTTGGCATGAAAAAACTCCTTGCTTCAACTGTAGACAGACTGCTGTCCAAAAAGAACAAAACTTGGAAGCAGGTAAGTCAATAGCCTAGCTCTGCCAAGACAGGTTAGGTAAGTCCTTCATAATTCCTGCTCTACAATCAATGTCTGTCAGAGAAACAGGACCAAAAGGCTGAAGACTGATGCTGGAATGTGTGGAGAGAAAAGGGGAACTGTCCAGGCAGTCACTGGTTTGTCATTTCTTAGTATTGAAAGCTGCAGGCCCTGCACTTCCTATATAATCAGATATATTTATCCCTCTCAGGTCTCTGAGGTGGTTGAAGAATAGACAGCTAGAGTCTCATAGTTAAATTTTGAGTTGTTTAGGAATCAAGAGGGCGTTCTAGATCTAAGAAGATGTTTATAATAGTGATGCAAGTTAGTATGAAAGCTAAGTCAGTTATAGAACTTTAAATTCATGGAGATGGTTAGATGGTAGAATGTTAAAGTCAGGGGCCAAATATGTATGAACTGGACATTGGGAAGGTATACTGGGCCATTTAACTCTCATAAATGTGGCATATTTATTTCTGTTGTTTTGTATAGTATTTACTGTTATTAGAGAAGGAACCATTTGTTGGACTGAAAGGGGAAGCTGTTGGGGGGAAGAGGGTGGAAGGGTGGGACAGGAAGGGGGAATAGGGAAGGGTTTGTGACTGAGATGTAACTTGAAGAAAAAAAATAAAGTATTTAATAAAAAAAGGGCCAAAATTAGACACATGACATGTAAGAGAATGGTTGGAGGAGAAGTGTAGATGACAGAAACATGAAGGGACAGAGTCCCTTAGGCATCATGTCCTCATGATGACTAGTGGAAAATTGCCCGCAGTGGGGATAAGAAATACCAGGATGGAACTGGCAAGTAGTTGCAGGAAAAAGTTTGTGCCAAGAATCTCAACATTTTAGATGGAAGCAGGAAGACACGGGTGGAGGTGGAACAGGCAGATGGAGAATTTCTAAGTTATATTGTATAGCCCCTGGAACAGATTGGAGTAGACTCTAAGGCTAGTCTATACATAAGTGGATAATATTGCATAGTTACTTTTCTCTTTGCTGTGACCAAATAACAAGCATTAATGAAGAATTTACTTTAGTTTGCAATTAGAAAGGATATAGACCATCACCATACTTCCGAACCTCTACTCTCCATTCCCTCCTTGCCTCAGTTTTTCCGCACAGAAGCAATCACTTTCCCATGCCACATGAGACATCTCTCTGGCATACAATTCACTGACCACGGGTAAGCTGAGTTGCATTTTTCTTCTGATATTTCCAAGACTCTGCACTCAAATGCATAGGGTGGAACAATTTTGAAATTTAGGAGGGGATTTTGAAATTTAAGAGGAGATTTTTGAATGACAAGAACTAAAATCAGTCTAAGAACAAAGCTATTCAATGAAATCTTTCCAGGGCCTTTTCTTCTTTTTTCTTTGAAACTTTAGAAAATGTTAAATGAAAATTACTGCTATTGAGATGATGGAAGAGATTTCAATATCCCCTGAAATATATTCAGGAATATGCAAGACTCTAGCTGGGGCTCATTTGAAATTCTACATTGGGGATAAATGGCTAGAAAGAAGTTGTTTTATATTTCTTTTTTTTCCTATGAATCCACAGCTGAGTCCACAGAGCCACAGGCCTGCCTACTGACTCTGCTCTTGAAATATATGGAAAAAGACTTCCTAGTGGGAGTTAATTTATCAGGCTTCAGTACTGAAATCTGAGCATATTTAAGGCAGGTCCCAATGCTCTCCCTGGTGCCGCTGAGACACTGCTGCTGACCTCTGATGTCCCATGCTATTTCATATAAGAAAATATTCCCTTATTATCTGTAAAGACCAGTACCTATGGGGTTCCTTTTGACCATAAAAATGACCTCTTGTGAGCTTCAATTTTCCTTTTCTCAAATAAAGGCCTATTAACTCCACCATTGGCAGGCCTTTTTAGGATAGTTGCCAAAGCCCCTGCTTCACATTTGTGCACTTCAGAGTTGAGGGTTTCTATTCTCAAAATAGTCCCTCTCCCTAATAGGATTAACTTCTCCAGTAAAGATCCATTAAACTCCATGAAGGGCACATTCAAAAGGCAGTTATGACTATCAGATGGCAAGGTCTCTCTGTCATTCCACTTTAATCCTAAAATCCTTGGCACCTGGCTGGAATTGTCCCCTTAAGGATAGACAAATTGGGTAGTAAAGGCATATCCAGATTTCAAATAATGGGGGGAAGATTATTTTCTCCTATTCTCTTTTTTCCTCATTTTTTTATATTCAATTATTTTGTTAACATAAAAGTGATTAGTTTTTCATTGTCCATTTTAATGCATTATATATATTTGTATATACTATATGTAATATAGTATATATTTTATTATATTTTACTCTTATTCACCCCCACTGTCCTCTGCAACTTTCTTCCTCTCCCACACAGCCTTTCTCTGTTTTATTTATATATTATATATTAATAGAGCTATATTTATATATATTTAATATATTGACTATATAATTTACTCTAATTATATATTGATTGTATAGTATAATACATATATAAATATATATAATATATTCTATATATTTTTATTACCCTCCCTTTAGACTTCCTCCTACACCCTATGATCCATTCCTAATTTTATATGACATATATCTATATCTATAGAATGTATATTTAAGTCTAAATTCTACTGTAGAAAAATATGTAGTCATTGTCTTCCCAAGTCTGGTTGATTTCTCTTGCTATGGTGATGTTTAGTTCCATGCCATCCACAAATGTCATCATTGCCTTCCCCCTATTATTTGATTAACCCTCTACTGTGAAGGATTTCTCTAACTCAACTCCCAGCTCCTTGGAACTTAATAAAATTGGCAATGTTTAACGTGTGTGTGTGTGTGTGTGTGTGTGTGTGTATGTGTGTGTGTGTGTATCCAATATCTGCGTCCTAACTCAGAGTCGCTGCCCTGAGTTATATGGATCAATCCTTACTCCCCACTTCAATGTGAGGAATTCTCATAAAGATGATTTCAGGCAATTTCTCAAGGAGGTATCTAGATATTTATATACATATATCTATACAGATAGATAGATAGATAGATAGATAGATAGATAGATAGATGATAGATAGATATACTACAGATATGTGTATGTACATGTTTTGTGTGTCAGAGAGATATTATTCTGGAAATTTCTGAACAATGAATATTTATAAGCCCTAGAACTTACTTTTTTGTATTGGTATTTGTCAAGACTACTAGGTTACCTAGTTCCATTAGCTCATCTATTAATTGCATTATTTTACTGAGCCTTATTTTAAAATATATATATAAATGTTTATAAGAATATAAATTATGTTTTCACATTTACAAGGTATATAAAAACATTTTGTGGACTATCACATCCTCTTCTTCACTTCTACTGGGCCATCTCTTTAGAATGACAAAATAGCATTTATTCTTCAACATGATTGTGTCAACTAAATATTTCCCAAGATCCACTCATATGGAATGCTTTAATCCCTCCTTTCTCTGTGATCCATAGGTTAATAGATTCTTGCTACAGTTTTATGGTCTATGTTCTTGACTTTGAAATTAAATGATGAACTGCAAAAGGGCAACTGTGTCATATTCCAATTTGTCACACTATAGAAAAAAATTAATTAAATTGAAAAATTGAGCTAAATATACTATGGAATTGAAATTTTTCATTAAAAGTTTCCATCCTCTGTTTTGATCATGTCTCCCACAGAAACTTACTTCTAGTGTTTCAGGACTAGGAGGACATAGAATCCACTGGCAAGAGCTCACTAACCCTTCATCCCATTTAATTGCTGCTTCTTCTGGTCCTGCCAGTTCTGGGATGCATGCATTTCCTCTTAGTGTAGAAAAATCTGAAACTTCGTGTGCTTAAAAATCCACCAGTAATGTGACAATTGCAAAATTCTAGGAGAGTGGTGTAAGCATATTTTGCATTTGTAATATATTCTTTATACAGGGTCCAAACCAGGAGGTAGAGATCTCAGTTGAACTCAACTGAATCTACACAGTCCTGAGCCTACCACAGCTCCTCCTCCACCCAACTCCTGCTTTGTTGTAGGCTTTCAGGAGAGTGTAAGGCCTTTCAAACAGCAATGAGGTAGGTTAAAAAGAGAATGAAAAGTAGGAAATGGTTCAGTTGCTAAAAGGATTGTCATGCAAGCATAAAAACCTACATTTGGATCTCCAGCACTCATTTAAAAAAAAAAAAAAAAAAAAAGGTGGTTGCAGTGATTTTTTTTTTTGGCTGTAATGCTAGCACTATGAAATCAGAGACAGGATCCCTAGGGTTTGCTGGTCAAACAGACTAGCTGAATCTGTGAGCACCAGGCTTAATGAGAAACCTTGCCCCAGTAAGGCTAAGAACAATTGAGAAAGACAGCCAACATTGACCTCTGGCCTCCATATGTGCACATTCACACAGAGACACACAGACACACACACACACACACACACACACACACACACACACAGAGAGAGAGAGAGAGAGAGAGAGAGAGAGAGAGAGAGAACCTCATAGGAAACCTTGGCCCAACACATACTCCACTAATATCTATCCTGAAGTAGAAAAATTAATTAAAATAACAACATTCCAGTTGGTGGTTATGTAGATAAGTGAAAATACAAAAAGTAGTCTCTAGTCACCAGCCTGTAGTACTATTTGGAAGCAGTGGAAGCTTTAGAGTTGGGCCTAGAGGAAAGAAGTGAGGTCATGGAAGTATGTTGTTGAAGTTATATTGAAACCACATCCCTTCCTCTCTCTTTGTTTCCTGACTGGTACAAGGTGATACAACCTTCTCAAACATGGGCTTCCACCATGATGTATATATATAGTACACCATAGACATAAAGCAACACAGCCAAGTGATGATGAACTGAAACCTTAGGAAATGAAGCAGAGTAAACTGATGGGGTGGTGTTAAGCATTCTAAATGTTCATTGGTCCTGTTTGCTGTCTGTTACATTGTCTCTGATTGGTTAAATAAATGCTGAGGCCCGAGATTGGATAAAGACAGAGAAAGGTGGGACTTCCTGAGATTAGAACAAGAAGCCTGTGATTTAGACAGAGGATTAATGCATTCCAGCCAGGAGCAGCAGGAAAGAGGACGCACACCATGGGTTAGAAAAAAAGAATCTCAACTCTTCATTCCCTTTTTTTTTTTTTTTTTGGTTTTTTGAGACAGGGTTTCTCTGTATATCTCTGGCTGTCCTGGACTCACTTTGTAGACCAGGCTGGCCTCAAACTCACAGAGATCCGCCTGCCTCTGCCTCCCAAGTGCTGGGATTAAAGGAGTGCGTCACCACTGCCCGGCAACTCTTCATTCCTTAAGGAGTCAGTTAACCTCCTCAGTTTGGCCTTCCTCACTCTTTGTGTTCTGGTTCTAAACTTTTTCCAGGTACTGCTGACCTTCATCCAAATCACACTCTTGCCAAATTACCATTCATCATTATATATCATCTCTACTTTCTCTTCTTCTGTCAGTGCCTCATATAATAACCTCTATCTACACAAGCCTTCCCATACATCTCTATAGATTCAAATACCTACTAACTTCTAAAGCCCAACTCAACTTTCTCAGCTTTTTCACCTTTTTCACCAATACAGGTTTTCTCATTTTCAACGACAGGTATGCTTTGCCCCTCTTTCTTTACTCTTACCTGGTTGAGAGCAGCATATTTGTTACCCAATACTAATGTTTATATGTAGCTCTTTGCAAATGCTCTTTCATATATTGGGATGAAGGATACTGGAAAGATGGCTTCACAATTAGGAACACTGGCTGCTCTTCCAGAGGACCCGCGCTCAATTTCCAGCGCCCATGTGACAACTCACAACTATCTGTCCCAGGGTGTTTGATGTCATCTTCTGGTCTCTGCAGGCACCATACATGTATGTAGTGCAGACATACATGCAGAAAACACCACATACATAAGATAATTTTAAAAAAGAACTTAGAAAAGAGTAGAAGCTCAATAAATGTTTGGTGCTTCTAATATTCACAGCAGTTCTCCAAGTTATTAATGTACTTTAGTAACAAATAAGGAGACTGAGGCTCATAGAAGTTATGTGGCCTGCCCAACTGCACAGGTGCTCCAAGGTGGCGCAAGCTTGATACTACCTGTCATGTCAGAGTTTGGTTCCTTCTACACCATATGTTCTAGCACACACCTTTCTCTCAGTAGCCACTGAGTAAGTATTGAGCCAATGAGTTAATGCATGTTGAGAACATATTATTGTAGATAGAGAATCATGAGAGATTCATTGGTCATAAAAAAGAATACTCTTAAGCTGTGACTCATCTTCATGTGTAGCACTTACTATTCATTTAAATAGAAGGAAAACAAATGTTCCCATTCTGATAAAATATCTTAGGCAACAACATGTTAAAGTTGTCATTATATACTCAAGAATACACATTTAACAAATATGTTATTATGTTATTTAAAATCAGTAGGTAGGTAGAAAATTGGGGATTAATTTTTCATTTTCTATCAATTCCATGAAGATTTATCATTCTCTTCCTTGCTGTTCCTTCTTTAAGAGCTGTGTTTAGAAAAGCCATTGCAATCCAAAAGAGTGTTTAAACATTAGGTATATTTTCTTCTGTTTTTATTATTGTCTCTTAACATTTAGAAGCTCTAGAGTTGTGTGTATACATGTGTGTAATATATAAAAGATATTTATAATTTAATGTTTTTACATGCTAATTTACCCCTCTGATAGTTGGATAACTATCAGATAATATGTTATTCAACTATTAATTTACCCTTTTGATTTGTAAGTTATGTCATGAGCATATACTTAAATGTGCTAAATTTAAAAAAAAAAAAAGAAAAAGAAAAAAGAATCTCATTCCACATGGCCAGGAACATCGGCATATCTAGGAGAATGGCAGTCCAAGGGGACGTATATATGCATATATGGGGTCATATTTGGGTAGTAGAATTAAGAGCTAGCTTAGATGGGCTAGGATTGCTCAATTTAGGCCAAGGCTTGTTAAAATCCACGTGGTGTCTTTGTGTATTCATTTATAATGTCTGGATAAGAATTATCAGCTGCTGAACCAATCAACAATAATATAAATACTGGTAAATAATTTAGAGCTATTTTTTGTACAAATGGTGCCCAAAATAATTTAATTAATTAATTTTTTTTCTACAGTAAACCTTTCTGCTTTTCTGTTAATTATCTCAGGTACTTTAACAGAAAGCATGACTAAACAGCATGTGATGGTTAACACTGTGTTTTTAATTGACTGGACCACAGTCACAGTGCCCAAATATTTAATCAAATGTTATCCTGAATTTAAAATACTCTGCCTTCCATATTGTATATGATCCTTCTCCAAACTAATGAAGGCCTGAGTGAAGCAAAAGGTTGATCTCCCTTGGAATGGGCAGGATGGAGATCTCGAGAAGACTGCTTGTAGTTCATCTATAAATCAGCTCTTTCTAGATTTCCCCAGCAAATAGCCTTTGGATTCTAATTGTTTCAATCTGAGGACTTCATCCTCTTGGCCTCTCCTACAGGGCCATATCCTAGACTGGCCATGCCTCTATAACTGTACCAGACAATTTGTTAAAATAAATTTTTTCCTATAAAAATCTATATCCTGTTGGTTCTTTTTCTTTGTAGAATCCTGGTTACTACAAAGGATTATACAATACTTGTGATTGCCTTGTTTCACTTAACAGGATGTCCTTGAAGTTGAGTCATGTTGAGCAGATGTCAAAATGGTTGTCCTTGTTAAGACTGAAGAGATTTCCATTGTATGTTTCTATTACAGTCAATTCCTCTTTTGGTGGATATTTGGTTTGATTCCAATTAGGGACTACTGTGAACAATGCTGCTGCAGATGTTAGTATACAAGTATCTACTTGGATCCTGGCTTTCATTTCTTCTTAGTTTATAGCTGAAGACAGAATTACTAGTCTATATGTTAATTCTATTTTACTTTATGAGGTATGTCATGCCATGTTCCATGGTGGCTGTATTGTTTTTTATTCTTACTGCCAATAGACCCACCATCCAACTTCAATGTATCCTTAACAGCATATTTTACAATGCTGCTGATGATAATGATAGAAAACTTAATAATAGGAAATACCTCACTGTGGCCATGAAACCTCACTAATGATTGTTGATATCCACTTTTTATTATTATTTTGTGTCATAATAGTTACAGAGGGATATTTATTATTAATAAGATTATGGGTTTCTTCTATAGTTTCTTCATCTAAGATTCAATCCTTTCTTCATCTTTTTGTATTTGCTGTTTTAAATTTAATTAATGAATTTTCCCCATTATTTACTTTTTCAAGAATTCTTAGTCTTGCTACTGTTAGTTTGTAGCCAATAATTATCTTCCTAATACTATTGCACTATTTTAGAAACATTCAAATGAGCAGTCTTTCCTCTAGGAAATTGTTTCTGGTTTCCTATTCTCCCTTGCAACTTGTCATGAAGAATAAAGGACCCAACATTCTGCTGTGATCCCACATGCAGGTCCAGTAAATCCAACTGCCTGGAATCCCAAAATGATTCTTCTGTCTAGCAGATCACCTTTCAAGAGCACATGGATGGAAACAAAAACTTTTCTCCATGGCAAGAAAACTAGAGGGATTAAAAACATATTTTTGTTAAAAGTTCATGTCACAGATACTAAAAGCTTTGGGCAAATAATACCAGAAAAAATAGTTATACCATATAACTGTATTGATAGTGCATTTTAGTAAATGATAAGAACATTTCTGAGTTGTATTTTTAGCACCCTAACATTTTGATATTAAAAACAAACAAATCTAAGTGTTAGCCATCTGGGGATTCTTTTATTTGTTGTTTGATTTTATTTTATTTCTTCCTTTCTTAAAAATTTAGTTTTAGTTTTGGTTTCAAAGACCATATATTTCACCATGACATCTACTGTTAGACTACATAAAGTTTTTGGAATGCTATATTTAATTAGTAGCTAAGGGCAATAACATTTTATGCCAGATAGTAAAAGATCCTCAGATTTTGAACAGTGGCACAGAGAGGCTAGAATATCAGTCACTGTACATTCATAAATCCCTTTCTCATCCTCCTTTTCTGTCTCATGGGGGACAGAGGCTCAGTCCAACAAAAGCATGGGTCTGCACAGAACTTGGCCACTCACTTGTGACCAAGCTCTTGATGACCTCAAGGAACAAATGGAGTCTAATCTTGAGGTGAACCTGAAAAAAGATGAGGCTCCAGCTAAGCTGTCTTTTCTCAACTTTCTATTTACTTTCAGCAGAGGGTTGGACTAATTTGGACTCCTGTTTCCATTTTAAGCTAGATAGCCCCAGAGTTGCCTTCTGTGGGGGTAGTCTGTAAAGTGCCTACCCCAGAAGCCTGAAGCCTTGAATTGAATTCATAGAACCTAAATATGAAAATCTAGGCAGGGTCATCTCAGTTCTGGGGAGGTAGAGTGAAGCACATCACTTGGGCTCTCTTGCCCATCATCTTAGTGTAACTGAAAAGCTCTACCTACACCAGAAAAAAAAATCTTGTCAAAGTAATTAATTAATTTAATTAATAACTTTAAAAAATTAGAGCATTCATGAAGGTAAAGTTGATCTCTGGCCTTCATATAAGCACACACACACACACACACACAAGAATTGCATGACATATTATTTTTTGAGTACTTGGGGACCACCTACTTCAGAATGAAGAGAAGAGATAATTCTTATCCAGCAGTTGGATTCCTGCCCCATTCTAAACCTACTGGATCAAAACATCTGAGGATGTGTTGAAGACAGCCTACTCTGTCACCTACATCTGACAGTGTGCCAGAAATGCAGGCTAAAGTATCCCCTTACACTTGAATGGTCAACAGTCTTCGCCATTATGGCAAAGAGTTCATGTGAAATCAAAATGCTTTTTTTTTTCCCCCAGCTCTCTGAAAAACAGGTGCTCAATATAATTTCTTTGTTCTACGTTTTTGCTGAAATTCTTTTATTGAGAACAATAGATGAACATACACACTCCACACAAAAGTTTTGGGCTATCCTTAGATCTTTCTAAAAGATAGCAAATTTAGTTCAACAAATCTCACTTTATTCTGCACTTCATTTCTATACTAGAACATGAAAGAAGGTCTAATAAACTTGCTCAGAGTGAAGGCTGAGGCAATTACATTTCCTCTTCCCACAGAGATTGTGCCCCATCCCAACCTGAGGCTGAGAAAGACAGAGTTTTAGTGGATCTTTTTATATGTTGTGGTTACTCAACAACCATATGTTTGAATTACACATCTTCATTCGAAGTATTTATTGAAAGGAACTTTGTAAAACAGAAGTTAAGAAATGTCCTTAGTTGAAGCTTAGCAACTAAGCCCTAAGGATAGTGAGACATAAAGACTGGTTATTTCCTTCCATCCTCAGAAAGTGTGGCTGACAGGCTTGAATACAGAATGCTGCAATGGAAACATCTCATCTTACTAGAGGACAGTCAGGAGGAGATTTTCCAGTACCCAGGTTATACCTGGAAGGTCAAAGAAGGCAGAACCTTTGTGTGCTGCATAGTGGGAGACACAGCTGAGAGGGAGAGGCAGAGGTTAGCCTGCAAGCACATTCCTCAATTGAGGGAATAACAGGGGGGAAGGTGGGGAGGTCTCAGAATATACCCGGAGAATAAAGTCACCATCAAGCATATGTGCTGTGCATTCCATACTTGACTATATCAGTCATGTTAAGACTGGGCTCTTTTCCCTGCCCTGTTCTCTGTCTAAATCCTGAAAAGTATGGAAACATCCAATGAGCAAGGAAAGAGGCTCAGAAGGACAAGGTGCAGGAAGGACAGGTCACTGTGTGCCCACCTACAATGCTGTCCTAGAGCCACCCTGAATGGAGGCTGAAGACAAGAATGGACTAAGATGAAAGATAAATATCTTGGCTTCCATCATACTGGGCTTTTCAATGCCAAAAGATAGACTGCTACTGTACCCGACAACAACTGCAAAAAGTGCTATAGCAATGTCATTGAAGAATATAAAGGCCAAGACGCAGGTGAGGAGCAAAATACAGTCAAATAAATTCTACTCTGATTTTACTGTCTTGATTCTTTCCTATTTACAAACCAACTAAAGCTCTGTAGTCACCAGAGGCTCACATGTGGTTCTTGGCAAGGGCTTCTGAATGGACAAATAAACCTGAATACAGTCTGTGCTGTCAACACTGGACATCTGGTTGAGCACTGACTTGGGAGAATAACAAGCCAACTCCAAATAACAATGGATCATTTCATTGACCTACTTCTTGGAGAAATATTGCCTTTTTGCTATTGTTCTTGAGATTAAAACTAGGGGTCTTATGCCTGTTAAGAAACACTCTACCACTGAGCTACATCCCAGCAGTATTTTATTTTATTTCATTTTATTTTGAGATAGGATTTCATTAAATGGCTTGTGTTGGCCTTGAGTTCATCTGCTGCCCAGGAAGGCTTCTAACTCGTGATCCTATTGCCTCTGTATTTCATGTAGCTGGACTTACAGGCATGTACCATCCAGCCCAGCTGAAAGATAAAATAACCTCTATCCCTAATACTGTGCATTCTTAGTTCAAATTACTTGATAATGGTGATGATGATAACAATTAAACAAGGACAAAGGGTAGGGAGAAGAAGAAACGTAAATCTCTCCATAAGTCTCATAAGTTTCACCATTGGGTATCTATTCCTTTCTAACAGAAAGTAGGATCAAGATTGTCTCAGTCCTATACCAAAGTTTTTGGTAGAACAATGGTTACGCCAGGGAATTTTTGATCTAAGACAATAATACCTGGTATACTTGGGTGGGGTAAAGAACTCAATGAATAAATGAATAAATGGATGGGATGTTATCTGACTGATGGAGGAATGGATGGACGGACAGATGGATGAGCAAATAAACAAATGAATACCTAAGAAGAATGTTAGAGAACTAAGATCCCCATCATAAACTGTCAACTTTCATAAATCTGAATTACCAGAGATAAAAGTATAGCATAGGCAGGAATGAATGGCAAAGCACAGTCACTCACTATATTAGCCAGACGGTGACAGAGAAGGGGCCACTGTCCCATAATACCCTTAAAAGACACCGCCCCAATGACCTAAGGATCTCTCACAAAGCTCCACTTCCAGATTCTACAATCTCTAGTTGTGCCATGTTGGAAGTCAAAACATTAATATGCAGGCTCTCAGGGAACATCTTACTTCTATTTTCAGGACTGGAGCCTGGGTTCTTCACCTCATCTCCCAAATGGCCTCTCAACTCCTTCTGGATAAAGTTGCTCAGGAGCTCTATGTTCTTATCTTTGTCTATAAGTGCCCTGCCAGGACTACCTTGGAAGAATCACCAAGACTAGGCCTTCAGGATACTCTCTCAATACCTCAAAAAGACTTTGTTTTATTAGCTGGTGAAAGATAAGCAAGAACAATCAACAGAGATATCCCAGATCTCCCCCCCCCCCCCCAAATACTCCACCAAAACCAACTTTTTATCTGTTTTATATGCTTCATGTACTGGAATCTGGTGATAACTAAGCCAGAAGAGTCTGAGAGCCAGACTCCCAGCTTTCTCCATTGCATCCTTCTGCTTCTTTGTCTTTAATGTATTTTCAGAGCTCACTCTAAGAAGTACCAAAGCCATTTTCCCCAGTTCCCTTAAGATGAGCATGACCAGGGCTTGCCCTAGCTCCCTGTGAATGCCATTGTCTCACCTGAATTCCTACTCCATCTGAAAGAGACACTGGTAGAAACACTCCATGCCTAGCCTGTGGCCAGACTTGCTGAAGGTGAAGGCAGCTGCAGAAAAACCATTGTTTATTCCTCCACCCCCTTTATTGTTGGTGCGTCTTCTAAATCCCTCTTTAAAAAATGTTAAGGGCTCCTTACAATAACTACTGTCAGTGTGGTTTCTATAGTTACTTCTGAGCACAAGAAAAATCAGGGGGAGGGGCATGTTTAGTTAGGGCTGAAGATATTGTAGGCATGAAAATACCAGTCTACTGGCTACCTGCAAGCTATTTTGTGTGAGAAGAAAGGCATATCTAAGAATGAGCTTTATTCCTGGTTTATCATTTACATTTACAGTGGGAAAGCCAGGGTAGATTTTTGAGGTTTTCTAGCTCAACACTGTCATTTTGTAGAGAGTTCAGAAGTTATTTCCCAGATAAATATGGCACTAACAGAGAATCTGGGACCTGAGCAGGTTCCTAGACTGATGCTTTTTTTAATCCAATCATCTTCTCCTAATCCAGACTGTAAGGAACAAAATATTTTGTGTATTTTACTCCTTAAACATTAACCATTCCTTTAAGAGATACATAGGCTTCCTTTACCCTAAGCCAAGCTACAAAAAGATAAACAGCTATGCTTAAAAGTAGAACCCACATGTAAGACCCAGTCCATGGGAGAGAGCCAACTCCTGACACTAGTAATGATACTCTGATATGCTTGCAGACAGGAGCCTACCATAACTATGTTCTGATATGCCCCACCCAGAAATGGATTGAAACAGATGCTGAGACACACAGCCAAACATTAGGCATAGATGGGGGAGTCTTGTAGAAGAGTGGGAAGAAGAATAGATGGATCTGAAGGGGACAAAAACTCCACAAGAAGGCCAACAGAGTCAACTAACCTAGGCTGCTAGGGGCTTACAGAGACTGAATCACCAACCAAAACAGCATATACAGACTGGGCTTGGGCCCTCTACATATATGTAGCTGATAGATGCTTGGTCTTCATGTAGATCCCCTAGCAGTGGAGCAAGGACTGTCTCTGACATGGACTCTGTTGCCTGTTTGTGGATCACTTTACCCTAGCTGGGCTGCCTTGTCTGGCCTCAGTTTAAGAGGATGCACTTAGTCCTGATGCAACTTAGAGAACTGGGGTGTATTGATGGGGGGTTCCCTTTTCTGAGAAGAGGGGGAAGGGGGAAAGAGGAAAGGAGGAAGGCAGTGGGAGGGTGGGACCAAGTGAAGAAGAGGGAGGGGGGCTGTGATCAGGATGTAAAATGAAGAAAGAAAGAAAGAAAGAAAGAAAGAAAGAAAGAAAGAAAGAAAG
>CAJQZJ010008952.1:8933838-8951888 GCA_907164525.1 Lophiomys imhausi
AAGAAAGAAAGAAAGAAAGAAAGAAAGAAAGAAAGAAAGAAAGAAAGAAAGAAAGAGTCCACAATATAAACCTTCAGTTCAATAAGATAATGAATGGTCCAGGGCGACAAGGAAACTAATTATTAAGTATAGCATTAAACAAGCAGTTAACAAAGATTAATCTACTGGACTGTATGCAAAGTACATAGATAACTCATTAGTCTGGTAATTCCTCTTTTTTTTTTTTTCATTTGGCATCCTAAGTAAATTATTCTGATTTTAAAAGAAAAAAAGGTTCCCAAAATGGTGGCATCCAGCCACAGTTTCTGAGTGACAGAGGGCTAAACTCAGATGCAGCTGAGTGATCGGGAGCTGTGCTGTCTGAAAACACACCCTGCATCCATGTTTTCCAAGCAAAAGCTGAGAATGGCTACCACTCTGAGCACCCAAGCTCCTTTAACAGCCAGCCTCAGGCCTGCTGACTCTGGCCTCCATCCTGGGGGGAGTTCCCAGCTTGAATAACATAAGGTACCAGACCACGATTCCAGTGGGGCTCAACAACTGCTGAATAAATGAGCAGTAGAGATTTTGAACCCAAAATGAGAGATCCCAGGTTACAGTAATGCACAGAGCTGGCTTCTGGTCCACAGCTCTACCTGAGTTACTGAGGAGACCTGCCAGTTCTCAGGACTATACAGGTTAGTCCTCCCACACCACCCCCTGCCTATAGGTTCAACTGGGTCACAACCAGCTGAGTAGAGCTACAGCCACTTTCAGAGATCCAGTCTCTATTACACAGACCTACCCATCATCCGGAAGTGGGCATCTGGATCACAGGTTCAGCCAGCCTCCAGAGCAGGGTCACCTGGGCACCAATGCCAGTGAGCACCAGGAACAAACAAACAACACCAGGGTCAGACAGATGGCTAAACCTGTGTAAGAACACTATCAAAAACAAAACAAGGCAATATGGCATCTCCAGAACCTACCTATAAGGCTACAGAAAGCCCTGGAAATCCTAACACAAATGACACAAGAAAACGAACTTAAATTTACACATTTGAAAATGATAGAAGTCTTGAGGGGGAAGAGGGAGGGGACTGCGATTGAGATGTAACTTGAAGAAATAAAAAATAAAGGGAAAAAAAAGAAAATGATAGAAGTCTTAAGGAAGGAAAACAAATCCCACAAAAGGAAGCAGGAAAATGCAATAAAACAAGTGATGGAAATGAACAAAACCCTTAAAGAAATGCAGGATATAATTAAACAGGAGAAAGAAAGGAATAAAATTACTCAAGACCTGAAAACAGAAGTGGAAGCAATAAAGAAAAAACAATCTGAGACAATCCTGGAACTGGGAAGCTTGAGAAAAAGAAAAGGAACTACAGACACAATCATCACCAACAGATTATAAGAAATGGAAGGAAGAATCTCAGGCACAGAAGATAAAATTGAAGAAATCAATATATCTGTTAAAGAAAAGGTGAAATTTAAAAAGCCTTCACATAAAACCTTCAGTAAATCAAGGACATTATGAAAAGACGAAACCTCAGAATAATAGGAATGAAAGAAAGAGAAGACTCTCAACTCCAAGAACCAGGAAACATCATCAACAAAATCATAGAAGAAAATTTCCCAAACCAAAAAAAGAGATGCCTATAACCATACAAGAAGCACACAGAACTCCAAATAGATTAGGCCAGAAAAGAAATTCCTCCTGCCACATAATAACTAAAGCACTAAACATACAAAATAAAGAAAGAATATTAAAAGTTTCAGGGGGAAAAGGCCAAGTATCATTTAACAGCAGACCTATCAGAATCACATCTGATTTCTCATCAGAGACTCTAAAAGCCAGAAGGGCCTGGACAGATGTCTTGCAGATCCTCAGAGACCACAGATGCCAGCCCAGACTAATATACCCAGCAAAACTTTCAATCACCACAGATGGAGAAAACAAGATATTCCATGACAAAACTAACAGAACTCAACTCAAAAAAATCAATAGCCCTTCTTTACACAAATGATAAACAATAAACAGGCTGAGAAAGAAATTAGAGAAACAACACCCTTCACAGTAGCCACAAACAACATAAAATACCTTTGTGTAACTCTAACTAAGCAAGTGCAAGACCTATATGACAAAAACTTCAAGCCCCTGAAGAAAGAAATCAAAGAAGACATCAGAAAATGGAAAGATCTCCTGTGTTCATGGATCGGTAGGATTAACATAGTGAAAATAACCATCTCACCAAAAGCAATCTACAGATTCAATGCAATTCCATCAAAATCCTGACACAGTTCTGTGCAGGCCTTGAAAGAACAATTCTCCATTTTATATGGAAAAATGAAAAACCCAGGAGAGCAAAAAGAGTCCTATACAATAAAAGGATCTTTGTAGGCATCACCATCCCTGACTTCAAGCTATACTACAAAGCAATAGTAATAAAAACTGCATGGTATTGGCATAAAAACAGGCAACTTGATCAATGGAATCGAAACAAAGACCCAGAAATAAATCCAAACACCTTTGAAAACTTGATTCTTGACAAAGATACTAAAACCACACACTGGGAAAAAGATAGCCTCTTCAACAAATGGTGCTAGTCTAACTGGATGTCTACATTTAGAGGAATGCAGAGATCCATATTTACCAACCTACACAAAACTCAAGTCCAAGTGGATTAAAGACCTCAACATAAAAGCAAACACACTAAATCTAATAGAACCTAAAGTGTGGGAAAACCTTGAATTCTTTGGCACGGGTGACAACTTCCTGAACAGAACAGCAAGAGCTCAGGCACTAAGATCAACAATTAATACATGGGATCTCATGAAAATGAAAAGCTTCTGGACAGCCAAGGACACAGTCAATACAACAATTGGGAAAAGATCTTCACTAACCCCACATCTAACAGAGGGCTTATATCAAAAATATATAAAAACTCAAGAAATTAAACACCAACAAACCAAATAATCCAATGAAAAAATGGGGTTCAGAGAAAAAAAACAAGAATTCACCCCAGAGGAATATCTAATGGCTGAGAAGCACTTAAAAAATGCTCAATATCCCTAGTCATAAGGGAAATAAAAATCAAAAACCACTATGAGATTCGATCTCACACCCATCAGAATAGCTAAAATCAAAAACTCAAGTGACTGCACATGCTGGCAAGGATGTGGAGAAGGGAATGCTCCTCCATTACTGGTGGGAGTGCCAACTTGTACAATCACTATGGAAATCTAGCTAATGCTCTCTCAGAAAATTGGGAATAGCTCTACCTCAAGACCCAGCTATACCGCTCCTGGGCATATACCCAAAATATGTTTCACTGAATCACAAGGAGATTTCCTCCATTATGTTCATAGCAGCTTTATTTGTAATACCCAAAAAACTGGAAACAATCTAGATGTCACTCAACCAAGGAATGGATAAAGAAATAGTGATACATTTATACAATGGAATACTATTCAGCTATTAGAAACAAGGACATCATGAAATGTGCGGGCAAATGCTGAAACCAGAAAAGATCATTCTGAGTGAGGTAATAAGACCCAGAAAGACACACATGGTATGTACTCACTTATAAGGGGATACTAGCCAATATGTACAGGATAACCATGCTACAATCCACAGACCCAAAGAAACTAAGTAACAAGGAGGGCTCAATGGATGGTGCTTGAATCCCTCTAGGTAGGGGAGATAAAATAGACATCAGAAAAGGATGGAGAGAGGGAACTGGACAGGAACCTAACATAACTGACATCCAAGAGGCTTTATTCAGCAGATAATGGAAACAGATGCAGAGACTCACAGTCAAACATTAGGTGAAACTCAAGCTTTGTGGAAGAGTTAGGGGAAGGTTCGAGGGAGCTGGAGGAGTCTAGGACACCACAAGAAGTCCTACATAGCCAATTAACTCAGACAGAGAGGGGGCTCAGAGACTCAACTACCAACCAATGAACTTCCAGAGACTGGTCCTAGGCCCACTACACACATGAAGCTGGTGGGATTTTTTTGGTCCTCAAATGGATCCCCTAACAACTGGAACAGGGACTATCTCAGATTTGGTTCCTATTGCCTCCCTCTGGACCCCATTTTCCTAGCAGACCTGCCTTGTCTTTCCTCAGGGGAAGAGGAGGCACTTAGTCCTGATGAAATTTGATGTACCAGAGTGGGTTAGTACCAGGTTCAGGGGGGTGGCGGTATGAAGGAAGTGGGTGGGAGGGTGGATCTGAGGAAGGGCAGTTGTGATTCAAATATAAACAAATAAATAAATTTAAATTTTAACACAAGATAACAATTAGAAAAAAAGTTAGTTGGTTGGTTGATAGATTGAGTGAGTGATTGAAAAATTGATCTTTTTAGCTTGGGTGATGGGACTAGCAAATCTGAGATGAGCATCCATCCTGAAGGGCAGCCAGCTTTAATAGATCCAATGGGAATTCATCAAGAAGAGAGGATTATACCTGATCTGTGTTGCCAGCTCCACCACCATCGTAGTGATGAGTTTATTACGTGAGTCTGGTCTGCCATTATTTTCATCCCAATGTGGAAAATCCTGCCAGTTGTAGGTGCTTTACATCGATAATCCCAGTGCTGTGTGGAGCAGAGCATTGCCAAGAGGCCAAGGCCAGCCTGGTCTACACAGAAAAATAAAAAGGAAACATCATGGTTGTTGGGAGAGGAGGTATTATTTTCTTCAGTGCTGTAGCCACTGATAAGCGCCCATGTGCCAATAAATTACCTTGCACACATATTCAAGCAAGAAACTAATTAATCTCAGTGAGTCACACACACAAAATGAAGAGACAAACCAGGAGGAGGACTTGGGTGGGAAGAAAGGTTTCACTTACAGAGGAGAATCAGGATGAAAATGGAAAAAAATGCATTATATAAATGAGTGAAACAATCACAACAATAAACATTTAAAAGCAAAAGAAAAGAAAACCCCCAAACCAGCCTTTTATTAGCAATTTTAGCTTCTAGAAAGAAACACACTTCATTTCAAAGGACTTTTTTGTAAGTTTCTCCACATATTCACTCATTTGGAAGGCCAGTCCTTCTAAAGTTAAATCTAACTTTAGATTTTTCCCCCCGCTGTATGAACTGAGAAACAAAATCTGAGGTGTACTTATGCAGAAATTGCCTGAGCAACTTGATTCAAGCTTTAACTTGTAGTGGGGATTTTGCTGAATACAAGGCTAGGTCATGTTGCAGTAGGATAATGTTTATACTTGCAAGGCAAAACAAACCATAAAACCCATGCCATGTTCTCTGTGCACAGTCATGAAAATGACAATTAGTAACAGCTGTGCTCAGGTCTTGGTGATTTGATATAATTGAATCTCTTTTGTTCCCCTTTGGGCTTTTCACAACAGATCTTTTGACTTTCTAATCTAATATACGTATATAAATGATGAAAACATCCACACATTATTCAAATATCAACATGGTCTCCTTCCTCTTCCTCATCTCTTTCACTAGTTATTTATACTTTGCCAAGTCTTATGATTTGTAAATCCTCTTTGTACATTTAGTCTTCCATATTACTATGAAGACTCATTCAAACACAGAGCCAAGAGTATAATTGGACTCTCAAAGGAAAACAGAAAATGATCTGTTTTATTCAAAAGAGAACTGTATCAACCCTAATGCAACTCTTACCGTGTAGTTATGCTTTTTCTGGAGACCAGGTAGTATTCACTGGATTCTTTTCAGCCTGGTTTTTGTTTTGTATTCTATATACATATGAGAACTAAGTTTCAAATATTTGTATAGAAGTGCTTTATTTAACTTGACAAGAAATCTAGACTTGAAACTATTCCTCTCCGGATGTTATAGATATTATTCTGTATGGGTAGCCCCTGAGCTGCTCATACAAACAGTTCATGCTGGTATAATGCTTGTTTCTTTGTGAGCACCATATGCTTCTATATCTCTCAGAGCTTTAAGATTTTCTTTCTATCCTAGGATCTGAAATACATATATTTCCAGTAACCCGGGATATACAGGTTTCCATGAATCCCCCTGGCCCCGAGTAAGCCTTTCCATATAAAGGACCAACTTTATAATCTCAGAAAAATATCTTCCACTTCTATTCTGATGAATTCATTTCCTCTATTATCTTTGTATTCTCTTTCTAGAATTCTGATTGGATGGATGTCAAATCCCTAAAGCTATCCTTTGTGTTTCCAAATTTACCTCTTTTTCATCTCTTCTGTCTGACTTTGTTCTTGGAATTTGTATTTGGTTTTCTTCATGTGCCTCCTTAGATGCCCATGGAGATTATGATTTCAACATCACATTTTAAAAAATTTCCCCTACCCAAGGGTAATCACTAACTAGCTACTTTTTATATTATACTCTAGCTAAAGCAATACGTTTTCAAATCTAAAGAAAATAAGTGGTTTTATTTGTTTATATATATCTTGGTCACCTTGAATTTATTCTCTGGTTCTTCATTCTACTGGATGACTTCGAATATCTCATGATTCTTAGTTTTATACTTACTATTACACTTATGAATAAAGAACAGTGAACACTCACTAAATGTATTGCTACAGTTTTCCTGATACTTCTGCCTATAAGCCTTTTCCATTGAGCAGTACAGTGTTTAAATGTCCATTATAAAGTTTTAGGCCCCACCAGATATTT
Source organism: Lophiomys imhausi (assembly GCA_907164525.1). Taxonomy (NCBI): domain Eukaryota; kingdom Metazoa; phylum Chordata; class Mammalia; order Rodentia; family Muridae; genus Lophiomys; species Lophiomys imhausi. Next base: position 8,940,476 of record CAJQZJ010008952.1, read on the forward strand.
TTCTCCTGATAACAGAATTCTGCAGCAAGAGATCTTGCTCAGCTGTTAGGGCCCAGAGCATCTAGTCTGTCCAGACCCTTCCTCATGCCTACATTCCTCTGCTGCCAGACTTGTCACTGCCCATCTCTGTGTGCCAAACTAAAGGAGTAGATAAAGTGGGAGTCAGTTCTCAGTTCAACATAGCAAGTTCCACCTTGTTGGAAAAAAGAAGCCACAATGAATGGCACAGATACATACCTCTACTTTCCTTCCAACCCTTTTTTCTCCCAACCCCCCCTACACTAGGTGGGAGAGAAAGAAAGTTAGAGGGAAAAGGTTGTAGTTCTTTTCGAGCTACTTCTTGCTGATGAGTGTCATTGGGTTCTTTGGGGGTATACAAGTCTCAGTAGAAGTCCAGAAAACCAGGAGACAGCAGCAGGAAGAACATGCAGCAGTTTGGGGGAGCACCAGCAGCTGGGAGAGCAGCAACTGCTTTCTTCTTTGTAGTCCTTTCTCTTCTTTGTAGCACCTTTTCTCCTACTTCTTTGTAGAGCCCCTTCTTTTTTTTTTTTTTTTTTTTAGCCCCTTTTCTCCTACTTCTTTGTAGAGCCCCTTTTTTTTTTTTTTTTTTTTTGAAGCCTCCTCTCTTCTACTTCTTTGTAGAGCCCCTTTTCCTCTTACTTCTTCATAGAAACTTTTCTCCTACTTCTTTGTAGAGGCCCCTTCTCCTCAGATATCTGGCTTTTTATTCCTCTCTCCCAAACCCTCAGAGTGTCCCTGCTGCAGCTGGCTAAGCCATACCCCTTCTAGCTCAGGAGACAGGTAATACTTTACACCTGTGTCTTAAGCAGCCTCACTCCTGGGATTAAACAAAAACATTCTCATAATTTGTTATTGTCATAAATTCATATCACACTCCCATCTCTTTTCTCAAACCATTCTGAGATAATACTAGCCTGAAAGTATTTTTGCTTGAAAATACTTTGGGAGTCTACCAAAAGAATCGGAAAACCTAAAACATCTATAGATGAACCAAAAATAAGTGTGAGTGTCTTACCATCTCTGCAGAAAACATGGAGCAGGAAAACATAGGGCAGAACTGTAAACATAAAGAAAATACCACAGCACAACCTCACCCAAGGCCAACAAAATCTTCCCTCTATCTATGTAACCTAGTGAATTTGGTGAAAGATTCGAGGAACGGGTTTGAGGAGATGGCTCTCTCTGCAAAGTGCTTGCTGTGTAGATGTGAAGACCAGAGTTGGTGTCCTCAGAACCCAAGTCAAAGCTGTATGTCATCCCAGTATTCCTACTGTGAAATGAAAGCAGAGACAGTGGAATGCCCAGGAGCTTGTGGATGAGCTAGGCTGGTATGCACAGTTGCAAAAAAGAGACCCCGTCTCAAAACAAGTAAGGAGGAATAAGCATGGAGATCACAAATCATCAGAAACCACACTGGTTGGACCAGCTAGAGATGCAGATGCTGCATCTCTGTTTAAGACACTGTATGTTTAAGATACCCACACCAGGTTTCTCTTGGCTCTGTGAGTGGATTTCACTTCAGGAGCATGAAGAATCCACTCAAGATGTACCTCAAGACCTAGCTATACCACTCCTGGGCATACATCCAAAAGTTTCCTCAACAAACCACAAGGACATCTCAACTATTCTCATAGCAGCTTTATTTGTAATAGCTAGAAACTGGAAACAACCCAGATGTCCTTCAACCAAAGAATGGATTTTTAAAAAAAAAAAACTGTGGTACATTTACACAATGGAATACTACTCAGCTATCAGAAACAAGGAAATCATGCAATTTGCTGCCAAGTGGATGGAACTAGAAAAGCTCATCCTGAGTGAGCTAACCCAGACCCAGAAAGATGTACATGGCATCTATTCACTTATAACTGGATTTTACCCAAATAGTATAGGATAACTATCCTACAATCAACAGACCAAAAAGAATAGGAACATGGACTTTATTACTTGTTAGTGGGACACTTTGCCCTAGTGGAACTGCCATGTAGACTCCAGTGCAAGAGGAAGCTCTTAGCCCTAATATGACTGATGAAGTGAGGGGGGCTGATATGTGGGGGAGCCCCACATTGGAGGAGTGGGATAGGTGGGAGAGGGGTAGATGGGTAGGAGGGTGGAACCAGGAGGAGTAGAGGGAAGGGACTGTGATGGAGATGTAACTTGAAGTAATAAATAAATGTTAAAAAGTAAAAATAAAAAGAATCCATTCAGCTCAGTGGAGACACTGTACAGAACACAGCACAGGGAATGTAGAGACACTATCTCAACTTACTCCTGGGCTGCTCTCTGCCCCACTGCTGGTCCCAACCAGAGTAGGTAATCAAAGTCACAATGCTCAGACTGATAAGCATATTCTTTCTTGTCTCTCATCTGTGTGTGCATGTGTGTGTGTTTGTATGTGTCTGTGTGTATGTGACTGTGTCTATTTGTATCTGTGTCAGTGTATGTATGCGTGTGTGTGTGTGTCACACACACCACACCAACCATGTGGTGGTTAAAGGACTGCCCTGGATGTCAGTCCTTACCTCCTTACTTGTTTTGAGACAGGGTCTCTTGTTTGCAACTGTGCATACCAGCCTAGCTCATCCACAAGCTTCTGGGCATTCCACTGTCTCTGCTTTCATTTCACAGTAGGAACACTGGGATGACATGCAGTTTTGACTTGGGTTCTGAGGACACCAACTCTGGTCCTCACATCTACACAGCAAGCACTTTGCAGAGAGAGCCATCTCCTCAAACCCATTCCTCTAATCTTTCAAAAAAGTCATTAGGACAGATACAAATGGAAAGGCTGATGGAGGGGCAGGAAAAATCCTGGAAAGACAACAAAAGATGGAAAGAAAGTGTTGGAGTGAGTTGTCTGTCTTTAATAAGCTATAGATTCTGGTGTCCTGATCTACCAAAACTCAACCACTCCCAAGAAGTGTGAGTAGAGCCAGATGGGGTTATGTATTCCACAGATTCCCAGAAAGAATTCCCAGATACTTCTGAGAAATGAGCCTTAGTATTATTTGTAAAATCTGTAACATAATACCAGTATATAAGGAGTTATGAAATATGTGAGTGTACCTCCTCGCAAAGTCCATCAGCTTTAATTTAAAAAACAAAAACAAAAAACAAAACTGAGACCTGGCCAATTTGTCACTGTAAGGGAAAGAAAACAAGATAACAAAGGACCAAAATTGGGAGATGGGGAAAGCAGAAGAGAGGAAGCTGTGAGCACCCAGGTTTGAAGATTCACATACACACACAGGGTGGCAAACACAATTTATTCTCATGAGTTGTGAACAAGGGGGGCTGAAAACATAGACTTGTCATAGCTATGGTTTCTGTTGCTGTGATAAAAAATACCATGACCAAAAGTAACTTGGGGAGGAAAAGGTTAATTTCAGCTTCTACTTTCCAGTCCATCACTGAGGAAATCAGGCCGAGAACTCAAGGCAGCAACCTGGAAGCAGGAACTGAAGCAGAAGCCACAGAGGAACACTGCTTACTATTATATTCTCCCTGGCTTGATCAGTTTGCTTTCTTATCCACTCAGAGAAGCTGCCAGGGGTGGTACTGCCCACAGTGTACTGGGCCCTTCCACATCAATCACTCATCAAGAAAATGCTCTACAGGCTTGCCTGTATGCCAATCTCATGAAGCATTTTCTCAATTAAGATTCTCTGTTCTCAAATGACTATATCTTCTGTCAAGTTGACGAAGAGCTAACCAACACATGCTCTTTCCAAGATAGAAACCCTCTTTGCCAATTGCCAGTAGTGTGATTTGAGTGGTTTTCTGTCAATATCCCTATTACCACACAGAGTTGTCCTAAGTAATTCAGACAGTGATATAAATGATGTTCTTAACACTGAAAGCACTAAATATACACAACAGTTACCTAGCTTGCTATAATAATTATTACTGATAAATATTCATAAGAAACATAAATTTAAAATTCAGCATGAAACTTTTGAAGAGAAATTATACACACATATACAGATTATCATTGCTGTTTATGGAGATGCTCTCCCTCATCCATCCTCATTTGATTTCTTCTACAACCCTTTGAAAAGCGGGGTTATTATGCCCAGGAGAAAACTGTGGTTTAAGGAAATTAAATAGCTTCATAACACTTGCTCTACTAATAGCTTTCTGAAATTTGAAGTCTAATCAGCCTCATTCCAAAATCTCCAATAATAGGATTAAGAAGGGGAGGAATAGATGGCTAAATATTTCTCTAGGAGATTTACTGATTTACATATAGTGTGGAAAGAACATGATGAGGTTTCATGTTGCCCTGGCTACTGCCTAAGCACACACCTGCAATGACAGGAAGAAGACTACCACCTCCACTCTCCACTGAGCCCCTGCAGGCAAAGCTACAAAGTATCTGCTCCCGGGTCACATGTAACACAATTCAGCCACTGTGGTGGACTGTAGTACACTGAGAAAGGGGTTAAGGTTTTAGTGTTTAAATGCCCAGAGCTATTAACTCTGGGACCTTTTGTAGCAGTTGGCACTGTTGGAGTGATTTAGAGATTAAGACACTGCAGTTCAATAGAAGCTTCTCACCCCCTGAGAGCAGTACAAGCAGCAATTTCACCTCAACCTGGATAACCCCATGTGGCCTCTTGAGCCCTCTAGGTCTTGCTTTTCCCTGCTACTTACAGATAGTACACTATACACCCCTTAAAGCCATTGCACCTATTAGATAGGCTTGGTTTCATATCCTCATCTCACATTGTCCCATAATAAGTAGAGTAGCTGTCTAGGAGTCCTTGAAGGGTGGGGTACACCATTTGAGTGCACTCAAGTAGAAGGCACAGCTGTGCCTTGTCACCCACGTACCATCATATCCAGGGGTCCTTGATACAGTGATCTGTTAAGTATTCTAAATGTTAATTAACCTGCTCCCAGAGGCCTGCTTGCTGTACACCAAGTAATGCTATGTTACCTTGCTTTCTAATCATTGTTTCTGATTGGCTTTAATAAAATGCTAAGGCCTGTGACTGAGCAGAGAGAGAGGTAGGTGGGGCAAAGGTTTGCAGACTTCTGGGGCAGACAGAGAGGAGCTTGGAGGGAAGAAGCCAGGAGCAGGAATAAGGAGACACACGATGGGGTAGATGAAAAAAGATTATGCCACGTGGACTGGAACATTGGCATAGCCTGGAGAAAAACAGCCCAGGAGACATATATATATATATATATGGGGCTTTATTCAGGGATAGAATTATATGCTGACTTAGATGGGCTAAGATTGCATAATCCAGGCTAAGGCTTGTTAAAATTCATCTGGTGTCTGAGTGATTATTTACAGTTGTAGGTTAAGGATTAAAACCACTGACCAATTAACTATTATATAAATACTGGGTAATAATTTAAATACTTATTTCTACAGGTTCTGATTAAGGCTGTTGGACCATGGCATTAAACTTCCTCTCCAGTAACCGTCAGTGGTGGCTACTTTACGTCTACTTCTTATCTACCAGATTTCCCTAGCTATTTCCATTGATTGATGGCTCATCTTTTCATATCTCTATTTTAAGAAGACATGAAAAGGCATTCTTATAATATTTTGATAATTCACTCGATGCCTACTGTGCAAAAAAACCTTTCTTCGGTATTCCAAGATCACAGGTTAAAAAAGAGCCAAGGCTTGGATAAAAAGCCTTGTGCTTCCAGGCGCCATGGATTTCTCTCCCTAAATGCACCTCCTAGCCCACATAGTCTCATCTACAAAGTTCCAAGTGTGATTATCCTTGAAAACTTGGCTTAAAGTTCACAGACCAATGTGAACTTCCACAATGGGCCTCTTAGAAACAGCATTCTACCAACCTTTTGCAGGCATTTCATTGTAAGAAGGTAAGTGCAAGCCATTTCCTGAGAAATGACTTTTGTGAGATTTTTAAATTAACCCCAAGATGTACAAAATGTCAAGAACCAATTCTAGAAATTATGCCAAAGACCTCACCAGCCCTCACATTCTAGAGATCAACATAAAACACTACCATAAACTGCCAGCAAGTTAGCTTTAGTATAGGGCAGAGGGCTTGGAAGGAATTGGTTCTATGTTGAAGGAAACAATCTGAAGAAACTTTGGCTCAAACCTATCTAGGCTACCTTCAATACACCGTAGAGCATGGGGAAAGGTCCTGTCCATTACCCATGTGGTAGCCAAGTAATAGCCCATGGGACCTTCATAGGAAACTAAATTTGCAACCTCTACTCTAGCTCCATTTTCTTCTGGTGCCCACATTCTTCTTCCACATCTCCAGGGAAGGAGTCCTGGGACATCCATGAAAGATAACTTGCTGCCTTCGAAACGTTACTGCCCTGAAGCTCTCACTCGTGCTAAAGAGTGATACGGTTGTCTGATGGTCCATCCAACAGTCCGTGTTTATATATACTGAAAGGAGCTACACCATAAACTCATAAACCCAACATCTAACCTGGCCCAAATTAGCTCTCACGTCTGCCTGAGTGTTTACCATCTTCAAAAGCACAGTGCCTCAACAGCACCCTGAAAACCCCTGCTGCCCCGATCTGGGAACCTACTCTGTTTTTCTGGGTTGTTCTTCAGCTGTTAACTGAATGAAGCACTCTAGAAAAGTCTAATACAGTTTAGGGATGGCCAACATCTTCATCTCTCCTACCCACCATATGGTAATAAATAAGTATTATAACTCAAACTTCTCAAGAGTTGGATGACTTTTCTATTTACACTACTATATCAAGTCCTAGCCTATATTTAAGAACCTACTATGTGCCAGTCTGTTTAGATTCACTGGTTACTCATCTGTGACCAAAAGGGATACAATCATTGCTCTCCTGGCACTTTGAATGAGGAGTTGGGGAGACGAAGGTAGTTTTTGTCACCTAGTGATATCTAAAACATTCATGAATGAATGGAGTCAGTCAACAATCAAGTTAAAGCCAAAGGAAGTCTCAGCCCACTGCTAGGTGATTACACTTGGTGGACAATCAACCCCTCTGCAGAACTTTCAAATGAGTTGAATTTGCATGAATGCCTCTGAAGCCTCTGGGAGGATGATGAGCCTCCTCTCAAGCTGCTCATTTTGACAGAGCATGTACCTATGAATCTCTGCAGGCTTCAGAAACTGTCTGCTACTCCTCCTACATGTGCTCCCATGGACTTCTCAGAACTCCCTGACACACATGCACTTGCACACACAAACACACACCCCTCATTGAAGTGCAAAGCATTCAAGAAACTTTCAACATATGCTTCTGGCCATCAGCCCTGGGCTTCCTTGAAGACATACCTCTCAGGGAGAAGGAAGGGTTTGAAGATGGGCTTAGAAATGCTTCCTGACACACAAAAAGCATAGTGGTTTCTGTTCGCTACACTGCTGGGTGTCACCCACTGCCTCAAAAGATGAAGCTTAATTTGGATATTTATTGTTACAGGGATAGATGATCTGATTGTTGCTGCTTTCTGCTGATTTTGCTTGTGAACTGGCCTCTTGCTTTGAGCTAAATACTGTTGTCTGACTCCAGATTTAGCATCGCTGGTCCCTTCAGTGCCTTTGCTTCTTCTGGTCTCTGCATTATGGACTTACTTTTCAGTGTGCAAACATAAAATCCACAGCCACAGTGGGACAGACTCTGCTGGCTGGTAGATGAGCTATGGTGCCTCTTTTATGTGCTTGGCAACTTTGCTATTTCTCTCAGGCTAACTGGGAGCCTATCCAGGAGCTTCTCAGATATTCCAAGCCATGAAACATTGAGCATCAAATTGGGACACCGGTGCTCAAGAAATCCTGTTCCAAATCTCTTATTTTACAATATAGACTCTGGGGTGAAAACAGAGGTAATTTTTACAAAAGTTTCACTGATGTTGTAGCTAAAGCCACCGTGTTTTGGCTGCCTCGTTTAGTATCGTGTTTACAAGTGTCAAGAGCTCCCATGATGTTGATGGGACTCCAAGCCCCATCTGTGCAGTGTTGTAGGTCAACACACAGAGAAGCCAAGGACAAGAGAAAGGAACAGAGAACAGCATAGCAAGTCCTGGCTCAGGCAGAGAGTAGGGACTCAACTTGTGACAGCTAAGCCTGAATCTAAAGGGGGAACTGGTTTTTATGTATGCTCATGATGTGGTTAGAGGGTTGGTCCTGTGGTTTGCAACCCCACGCAAGCCTCATATTGAATGGGAAGACCTGGTAGAGGCAGGGACCTCCCAACAGAGCTACCTTCTCAAAATTCTCCTCCAGCAAAGGGGCACAAAGGTGACTGAATCTCCTTATGGTTTTATTATGGTTAATGAACAACATGTTCCCTCTTTATTCATTCTCAGCAGGAGTCCATTAGCATATTCACCCTCCAAACTTTGCAATGCATGCATAAGTTATCAAGTGAACTGTTCTGAAGCAAGGCTCCTAGTCATGTTCCTAATCAGAGACTCTCAGTGACTCACTGAAAGCTTCAGAATGAAGGGCCACCAGACAGGCTGGCAGCAAGCCTGACTACACCTGTATCAGAGAGATACTTATTTCCTCACTTCCATGCATGAGCAGAGCTAAAAGGGCCACTATATAATTTCTCAGTGACTTCATGTGTATTTCTATAATAATGGTAGACTTATTCCCAGAGGATAGAAACATTAGAAAACAATGATTTATGCATTGTGAAACCATTACTAAAAGCTACATGATTTCATTGAAGTGTCAAGCCAGGAAATTCACAGAATCACTGCGTCTACTATTTGGAAGAAACTATTCAGGTTCATCTAGATTTATTGATGCATCATCTCACCTAGTAATCAGCTTCATTCCCTATATACAATCAATGTTCAAAACATCTTTACATGATTACTGATTAATAATGTCTACCCTAATTTAACATCTGTAGAAAGTGAAGTACTGACCTGCTCAAGCTCACATATGTCAGAGGTTCTTATGTCTGATGATAACCTATGACTCCTTATGCCACTAGTTAACTAGATGCCACCACTGTTATAGGTGCAGAGGCCCTCCAGAGAGTCTGAAGATGATCTATCACTCTTTATGATACTAAGAATACACACCCCTGGGTAGAGATTTAAAACGCATGAAGTCGCATGTAGGACAACCTGTGAATGTATGGAAAATGCATTAAGTTGTATGTAGAACAGATACAACGTGCAAGGAAAAGCTCTCACTATTCACAGGCTAAAAAAGTTTGTACTGCATTGATGACCCAAAAAGCCCATGCTATGTGACATGAACAAAAAGACGTCATCTTTGGTGTACAAAGAAAACTGGAGTCTCTAAGATGACAGGGGCTTTCTCTCTTGCCTCGGGTGAACATAATTTGGGGTGCTAGGATTCCAGACAGAAAATGGCACTAAGCCAATGAGACAAGTGGTTTCTAGGGCATTTGTATCAAAAACTGAAAGAATGAAACTCATTCCATTACAGGATTATATATGGGAGCTTAATAGAAAGAAATAAAGCGAAGCTCCTGTACATTAGGAAAGGATCCCCCCCAAAATGGGGTATGCCAAGCTGTTAGTCTAGGGATTTTTATAGGAGTTAAGGCAGAAAGTGGGTCGATGCATGAAGGTTAGAGTTAGTCAATCTAGTCCATCCACCTACAAGGTGCTCAGGTGCCTCAGTTCAGGTCATATGTTCATATACAGTGTCTAGGCACACGTACTCATTTGGTAGCATAAGAGGAAGGAAGATAAAAACAGACCAGGAATCAGAACTGGACCAAAGCAGATACAAGATACGAGGGCATAACCAGCTTATTAGTACCATTCATTATCTGGGTCCTTACCCAAAAACTGCCTGAGCAGTTTCTATCTCCTCTCTCATCAGCTGGAGTGGCTGTTATCAGTGGCCGGGGCCTGGGCTCTGGCAGTCCTAACATCACAGGACAGGCTCCACATCCCCAACAGGTCAATGAAGCAAAGTAAGTAAAAGGCAGGGGAAGATGTACTGGGTGTGAGACCACTGGAAAGAGGGCAAAGCCAATCTCCAGGGTCCTAACTGAGGCTTAGTTTAAAGAAAAGATGACAGGCAGGACTATGATCAGTCCTGGTCAAGCTGTGGCCCTGCCTATCACCATTGCCTCAGCTCCAGTGTCTCCGCTATGGCATGCGACAAGTTGTCAGAACTGTGTGAAATCTCTTTTTGGGAGCCAAACACCCTCTCTGGCTGACAGATGGGGAGATGACCCAGTGGTAAGGGCACTTGCTGTACAAGCATGAGGACTTTTAGTGTAAATTCCCAGAATCCATGTAAAAGTGTGGCATAAGGGTCCAAGCACTTTGACACCCAACACTCTAAAGGAGGCCAAATACTTTCTGGGGTGAAGAGTTGTGAGGGCTTGTTGGCCATCAGCCGAGTCTCAAGGCAATAATATAAGTGTGATATGGCAGTTCACTCAATGTTCTTTAACTACTGTCCTAATGAATATATAAGCATACAAACTAAACATTCTGATGGATGCCACTAATTGTATTAATTAATGTTATAATTACACAGATAATTTTAGATGTTTGTCTCAATAATACTTGAAGAAGAAGTTATTTTCATTCCACCTCCTGCATAGGTTCCTGCAGGCAGAGAAAAGAATCATTTATCTTTGATTAGGTTCTATGTATGAGAGAAGACTTACCCTCAAAATTCTTTATTCCCACTGCAAAGTCATTATCTTAACTTCATCTGATTTCATACTTAAAGCCATCCACTTTGCAACTATTCATGAGTCTAAGTGTTATCCTAAATTTAACTACATCAGAGAAGAAAGAATGGAAAGAATACAGAAAAGTGTGGAGGAAATATAGGTAGAATATGTTTACAATTTGTCATTTGAGTAGGGCAGGAAAGACTTTTCTCCTATCTGAGGGAGAAAAGTCACCCAGAAATAGCATGAACCACACACAACACATCCTCTTATCCTCTCCAGCTTTAAAAACCAGGGCCTCACAGATGTGGAGATATCTCAGTAAGTAATAGCACTTGCTGGGAAAGCATAAAGACGTTAGTTCAAATCCCCCAGAACCCATGTAAAATTCTAGCCTGGATGTATGCACTCCAACACTATCAGGGGCAGATAATTCTAGCCTGGATGTATGCACACCAACACTCTCAGGGGCAGATAATTCTAGCCTGGATGTATGCACACCAACACTCTCAGGGGCAGATAATTCCAGTCTGGATGTATGCACACCAACACTATCAGGGGCAGATAATTCCAGCCTGGATGTATGCACTCTAACACTCTCAGGGGCAGATAATTCCAGCCTGGATGTATGCACTCCAACACTCTCAGGGGCAGATAATTCTAGCCTGGATGTATGCACACCAACACTCTCAGGGGCAGATAATTCTAGCCTGGATGTATGCACTCCAACACTATCAGGGGCAGATAATTCCAGCCTGGATGTATGCACTCCAACACTCTC
>CAJQZJ010008952.1:8951988-8997884 GCA_907164525.1 Lophiomys imhausi
TCAGGGGCAGATAATTCCAGCCTGGATGTATGCACTCCAACACTCTCAGGGGCAGATAATTCCAGCCTGGATGTATGCACACCAACACTATCAGGGGCAGATATTTTCTAAGAGTGAGAATTAATACAGATACTAGGCTCTATATAGTTGCCAGCCTACCTCCAGGTCAATAGAAGACCCTGCCTCAAGATAATAACGTAAGAGTGACAGATTAGGGCATCCAACATTTTTCTCTGATTTTTATTTGCACACACGGGGCCACATCCGCAACACACACACACAAAATCAAGACAAACAACAATAGCTACCTTGAAGAAGCGAAAGCCATGGTTTACCTTCCCTAGATCTTCACTGTTCCAGATCCCATGGATATCCTGGTTGAAATTTATCTGTTGAGTATTCCTTGGGTCGTCATGGTGATTTTTTCCTATGAAGCATACATGGGGAGCCAGCTTGAACTTGGTATCAGTGTGAGGACCTAAGTGAGATTAGTTTAGCAGTTCTTGACGTCAAGTTCAAAGACCTGTGATCTTTCAGTTACCCAGCCCAGCAACCACTAGACTTCATTTTTCTCCCAAAATTCAGTGTTCCTTTGTTTCATATATCAACTGTGATGTCTGCCTTAGACAGGGAGAAATCTCCCTTTCATCAAAGCCTACCTCTATGCCAGATAGCATTGTCACTGCTCTATATTGTCATATATCATCCTCAAAGCCAGTGAGATAATTATGAATCCTATACAACCAAGGAAGTTAAGCCACTAAATAATGGACCTTAAAATCAGAGGAAAGTCACAGGTAGGTTTTACTTGGGGCTGCTTTTGAGTCCAGACAGCTTGACAACAGAGCCCTTGATCTTTTCTGTGACTTTTATCACTACTTAAATATTCTAGATGTCTTTGATATCCAGTTGAGAAAAAAAAATGTCTCCATGTCATTGGTGAAAGGAGGTGAAACATCCATGATACCTTTTAACTATCTAATCTTTTTTCACTCAAAATGAGCTTCCTGCCTCTCTCCAACCTCCCACTTCCCCATTCAGCTCAATCAAAAGTCATTCTCCAATATCCAGTCTTGGTCCTTGGTCCTGATGCCCAACACACACACACACACAAAGTGTTAATTTTGCCACCATCCTATTTTATAAGTAGATCCACAAGTATAAATGCCAGCCACTGGTGTTGATGATGTAGAAGACATGTGAGGTCAGGGGAAAGATTTTACAAGATCCTAGAACATCTGTCTTCATTTCTTCAGGCAGCAGATATGGGGAGTACCCTTTTTCTTCTCCCTCTGAATCTTCAGAAATTAAATCATGCAAAAAAAAAGTCTTTAAGCACCTCCCTGATTCCAGACCCTGTGGTAAGCAAGAAGAATCTAGGAATAATTCAGGGTCCAGTTGGAAAAATATGTGGAATTAGAAAATCAGAGGACAATGGGATAAGAGCTTTGATCAGAGCTATATAAATTATTCCAGGTACATAGAAGAGATGACTCAGTTCATCAGCTAGGTTGGTGGTGCTTTTCACACCACACTGTTCTTGACAATGCTAATAATATACACTTTCAAGCAAATAAATAACCCAAGTTATTGTGTTTTGGGATAACCATCTCAGAACCAAATATTTTCAAGATTATAAAAAATATCACCCAACACAGAGCCTGTCATGGACTTCACCAATTCCAGAAACATCTAAAAAGTTGCAGCTGTATGCCAGGCTCAGTCTGCTTAATAATGCCCAGCCACAAATCCCCAACCCAGGAGAGCAGGAGTCAAGGGAATGGGTGATCAGTGGGTAAGACAGACATAGTGAGGACATATAACTCACCTGCCTTGAGGCATCAGACACAGACACCCATGTACAATGACCAAGCTATGTCACAGGGGGGGAGCAATGGTTCACTGGAAAACTGGGGAACATGGAGAGGAGGAGGAAGCAGAAGGCTGTTCCAGGCAGAAGACACTACATATACTAATGACAGAGGTAAAAGAGAGCACTCCACTTTGTAGGTGTTCCTGCTGAAAAGACCTGGAGCTGTCAGTAAAGCTGGAGCACAGGATGGGCTACCTTGATCCACTCAGTTGAAAAGGCTTCAGTGAGAACAAACTGGAACAAGGAGGCACACCGGCAAGGAGGTCATCTGGGACAGAACAGGATAAATATGACCAGGAGAGGAAGATGAAAGACAGGACCAAAGCAGTAAGAGTAGAAATGTGGAGTGGGTACCAAACAAGAACAGGAGTTTGAAGATGGGGTCATCAGAAGGACACAAAAAGACAGGAAAGGGAGTCACTGCTTTAGTGAAGTTTAAGGCCAGAAAAGTGAAGAGAGTATTGAGTAAGCCACATACCTCAACAGGAGTCTCCACACTGACACAACTCATCCTCGTTTCTCCAGGTTCAAGCAAAGGTGTCTACTAACCATGGAACTACCAACCTGTTGACCACCCTATGGCCACTGGAGTGGCACATGAGGGTGTGCACCCTCTAACTTTCCCACAGATTCTGGCTATCCTATCTTTCCACTCAGGAGTGCAGAAGACATAGAAGGTCCTGACTACAGCTCTAACAAGTTTCTCCATCTTCTGGAATGTGGAGGCTTTAGGCCAACACAAAATAAACCCTGCACGGGGATAAAGGCGATGAAGGAAAGGGAAGACTAACACAAGAATGAACCCCAGCAAGAGTCACAGTGCCCCAGGAGGTGGGCAGAGAGAGGTGAAGAAACCATAGGGATGAAGGCAGCAAAAGGCACATATGCTGGGAAGGTACAGGTATGGAAAGTAATGCTTCACAGAACTTTGTATTGTTCCATGGACTGGACAGTTAAGGACCTTTACCTAAAAGACAAGAGTCCAAGGTTATGGGGAGGAATTTTTACCTCTATAAAATACAGACCTTCCACAAATAAAGCAGGACCAACATTCCCTGCCTGCATCAATACCTTGATGAATGTGGATGTGCATAGTGCATGCCAATGTTGTGTTGATCGATATAAAAGCTGAAATTAGCTCATGAATCTGTAATCACTGTGAAAATAGCTACTGAGAAAGCACAAGTTGAATATCATGAGTGGAAACACTATGAGCCAGTTCCATTACTACAATAGACTACATCTGAATGAATTAAGACCAGCAAAAGAGGGAGAGAGAGAGAGAGAGAGAGAAGACACATGCATGCAAGTACATGTACAGCATGTATGCTCATGTATTATGGGATGGAACTGAAGAAGCAGGATGTACATTCAGTAAACAACCAGAACAAGTGCCCACCATATGTAGCATAGGAACAGAGGCCCTTGATGAAATCTCTGTAGACCTCTGAGAGATGGGCACTACTTTCAACTACATGATAGTGACCAGGTGAGAGCTGGCCAGGGAGTCTCACACTGGCTTCTGTGGCCACTGGGCAAAGGGACTATCTGGGTCTTGTTCCTCTGGATAGTACAGGAGGTCTTATTGATGCTTAGTTAAGCTATACATATTATAATCTAAGATCAAATAAAACTTTAAAACACAGTAATCTTGTTTGCTTCTTGGTTATTCAGTGTAGATATTAGATTTTGAAAGGTAATTCTAAGGAAAGAATTTTATTTAGCTTTGCTAAGCCCAGGAATAGTCCAATCCAAATCTATGAACTTGGCATCAAACATGAATGACATAAAGCTCAATTTGGTCTCTGGCATTAGGTATCTCCTGGGCCCTGCCAGTTCAAGCATTATATAATCTGGTGACTTTAATACAAAGCTGTTCTCAGGGAAAGTTCTAAGCTCTCTCTAATCTGTCTTACATGTCTTCTAGCCACACTCCATAAGTCTCTTACTGACACCTCCTCCATTACCATACTGCTCCCCTGCTTCGTCCCTTGCTACACCATGTCTTCTTGGCCCTTTGATGGCATCCCTCCTTTCTTTATATAACATTTGATTCCACCCACTATATCTCTTCCATCCTTTCCATCAAGGGATATTTCTAGCTATCAGTTATTGAGAGTGAATTTAGTTCCAAGACACCTGTTATTTTGTTGCTTCAACACTGAGCAACTTGGGTCTCAGCAGTATCAGAGAAGTGCCAAGTGTCCTGTCTGTAGGCTGTCAGATTTGGGATTGAACCCAATGTCAAGCTGGTTCTGGAGTCTGCTGCTGGTCGCCTCTGCAGCTATCTAATCTCCACACCTGTGCCTCATCTTTGCCATCCATCAATCTCTTTCATATAGTGAGCTTGCCTTTCATTTAACCTGAGTTTTAACCTTCTTTCCCAGTCAGGCTGTGGAATCAGAATGCATGCTTTCTACTTCTCATAATTGCCTCAAAATCATGTTTACTTTAGCCTGATATTTTCCTTGTAGATTTGGAGGCTGGAAAAAAAATATATGTGTAAAGATTAGGTCACAGGAGAAGAGCAAAATTTTGGCCAAATTTGTTAGTTCCTTTTTCTATTGTGGTGATTAGATGGCATGATCAAGGCATTTTACAGAAGAAAGGTTTTATTTTGGGCTTACAGTTCCAGGAAGTTAGGGTCCGTGATGGTAGAGTTGGGATATCAAGCAGCAGGCAGCTGGAGGAGCAGTGAGAGCTCACATCTTGAGCTACAAATAGGAAGACAAGGGAGCTAACTCAAAATGGTGGGAGTCTTTTGAAACCTCAATGCCCATGCACAGTGGCACACTTCCTCCAGCAAAGTCACACCTCTCAGTCCTTCCCAAACAGCCACCAACTGAGGACTAAGTATTCAAATGTCTAAGACTTATGGGGGAGCATCTTATTCAAACAGCCACAGACAGGCATCCTTGGAAAACCCTTCTCACTCATGGAGGCTTTGTTTTCTCTCAAACTAAGGTTGGACTTGGAAATCTCTAGCTTTTCTTTTGATACATGAAGGCTAAGTCAGTGAAGGCTATGACATAAAATGCAAAGGGACACAGAAGCCGATGTGGTCACAGAGAGAAAATTACCAAGAAACCTGCCAAGTAGCATAAAGTAAGAAGGAGCTGAGCCATAGCCATATAACAACAATAAGCTAATCTTCTGTCACTATGTTCTGACCTTCGATTACATCAATAAAATATGAGCAGTGAGAACCTGAAGGAGGTCAGATCCTTCAGAAGCAATGGGAAATGGATATATTATATGTCCTCTACTTTCATTATTCATACAAGGTATTATTTGTAAAACAGCTCCTATAGAGCAGTGGTTCTCAACTTTCTGTGGCCCTTTAATACAGCTCCTCATGTTGAAGTGACTTCTAACCATAAAATTATTTTTGTTGCTACTTCATAACTGTAATTTTGCTACTGTTATGAATCGTAACGTAAATCTCTGATATGCACGGTATCTGACATGAGACCCCTGTGAAAGGGTCGTTTAACCCCCAAAGAGCCTCACATGTTCACGAATTTCACATATTGCGAACTGCTGCTACAGAGCTTTGCATTTGGCAAAGCAGACCATTGTGGAGAGGTCAATGGTACACAGAGAATAACTAGGAAAACTAAATAAACGGACAGACAGGCTGTCTGCCTTGTCCTTCAAGACAGACTCACATATAAAGAAAAACGTGAGACAATAAGACACTGCTAGATGTATAATTCCTGGGGTTCTAGAAAAACAAACCATGGGACCTAGAACATGAGGAATCAAAAGGTAAGTAACATAGGTCGGGAAGAAAGACGAGGGGTGAAAGGGACAGTAGATGAGCCAGAGTGACAGTGATGGAGCTTGGGTAGTCTAAATTCAGGATTGTCATTCATGTCTTTCACGATGATGAAGGAAAGACTTGGGAAGATCTTTGTGGATATGTGACAAAGAACATCAGGTTCTTTGCTCCAGATACCCATGCTCTCATCCTCATTCCCACATGCTCCACCAGTTACTCTGTGACCTCGAACAAGCCACTTCCCTTAATAAGACTGCCTCTTCATTTTGGAGGTATAGCATAATTTCTACCTGCTCAAACCGGACTTGCTCAGTGCAGAGCATGCGAGGTTAAGATGTGCTGCACAGCATCTTCAAACAGAAGGGAGTCATTGTACTGACTGACTGGTGACATCGACCCCAACAAATGTCCATCTCCATGGCCCTCCTTTCTCTAGAGTTCATCTCTCCTTCCCTTGGCTGCCTCACATTTCAGTTTGTATCCACTATCAATCAGAGGAATCTTTCCAAATTGTGACTGAATTCAAGGCTCTCCCTTTCTTACTACCCTTTCCATAGTCTTGGGACAACATTTAAAGCCTCAAGAATACAAGGGAGACCCTACAAGACCTGTCCTTCAGACTGCATGTCTAAACATTGTTCATCCAATCCCACCGCAACCTCTCACCTGTAGTCAAACTGAACTATTAAAACTCCCTCAAGACATTTTGATCTTCTGGGACTCTGGAATGCTTCATGCTTGCTTCCTTCCCATCAGTGTCCTTTCCTATCTGATGAGTTCCAACTCAACCCCTCATATTCAATTCAAACCCAATCAACACGAAGTTCAAGTAGAGTCTTCCCATGAAGTATTCTCCAAATCCCCCGAGAGAATTAAAGTTTCTATTACCTTTGATTTTTACCAAAAACATTTATTTGTCCACACTGGAGTTTGCACCATTTCCATTAGAGAAAAAAAAAAATGTTCCATGAACTGTTCTTTCCTTGGTAGCCCTGAAAATTCTGCTTTATTGGTAGCTCCAAGGTCAGTGTGTTCAAAATGCAGGTTTTGGTTTTTTGGGGTTTTTTTGTTTGTTTGTTTTTTGTTTTGTTTTTTTTGTTTTTTTTTGGTTTTTTTTCTTTTTTTTTTTTGTTAATCTTACAATACTCAGTAGGGCTAAGTTGTACTCCAAAATAACAAAATAATTTCTTCTTTAATCCAGATTGAAAGATAACACTTTATATATTGTCAAAAAAAAACAAATTTGCTCAAGGAAAAATATTACCTGACCCCCCCCCCCCAAAAAAAGTAATTGTCCCAGAGTTAGGATTAGGGCAGGGCTCTGTTCTTATCTTTCCAGGAGATTTAAAGCATCCATTCAAGGAATCCAGGGACAATGGAAACTTCAGCAGAAAACAGATCAGACACCAAAGAAGACGAGTGGCCCAGATGATCCAGCCTTACAGACTTCCTCAATAGCTGTTTCCTCAAAAGTCTATAACCACAACAACTCAAAATCGCTAAGATCGTTCACCTCCACAGACTTCACCAGCCAGAACTTCAGTGAAGCCCTGCAGATCAGCTTCTGTCTACAAACTTCTTAGGACATCTAAATAGCTGAGCACAAAAGGACTGAACATCAAATGATTCTATTAACATTTTTAACCATTTTTCCATTCTTATTTGGGCCCCAAACAGGTTTACTACTTCCCAAATCAGCTCAGCAGGAAGTCATTTTAAGAGAGTGACCTCTCATGCCCAGAAGGTGGGGAGGGTGTTCCCCCCCTCTTTGGTTATTTGATGGATAACAGAAAATTTTGTTACTTAGGGGAAGAGACTAAAAGCTGTTAAATGGGTTTTGGAGGTTAGACCCAGGGACTTCTCTCTTTTTCTTTTCTGTATCCTTCTTTCTCTCCTATGTAGGAGCGAATAGACTTGAGAAAAAATGGGACATAGACATAGTATAGGAAAGATCAAGAAAAAAGGACAGATTATTGAATGTGCCCTTATACCTTTGTATATTGATACAAAATTAATATTACATTTGGCTAAATTGGTATTGATCATTGTATATTAATGAAATATTAAGATTGCATTGGACTACATGGTATTGATCTTTGTATATTGATACAAAATTAAGATTATATTTGGCCACATTGGTATTGATCTTTGTATATTGATACAAAATTAAGGGTACCGCTTCTTAAAGGTATTGTACCTCGTAATGCTTAAAAATGAAATGGGGCCAAACGACTGAAGATTGATGCTGTAATGTATGGAGAGAAAATGAGAACTGTCCAGGCAGCCACTGGTATGTCATTTCTTAGTTTTGGAAGGTGCAGGCCTTGTACTTCCTATAAAATCAGATATATTTATCCCTCTCAGGTCTCTGAGGTGGTTGAAGAATAGATAGCTAGAGTCTCATAATTAAATTTTGAGTTGTTTAGGAGTCAAGAGAGTATTATAGATCTAAGAAGATGCTTTTAAAATTGTGTTTCAAGTTAGTATGAATGTTGAGTTAGATTTGGAACTTTAAACTCATGGAGATGGTTAGATAGTAGAATGTTAAAGTCAGATGCCAAATACATATGGACTGGACATGGGAATGTACGCTAAGCCATATAACCCTCATAACTGTGGTCTAATTACCTCTGTTGTTTTGTATTGTATCTATTATTATAAGAGAAAGAGCCATTTGTTGTACTAAAAGGGAGAGCTGTAGGGGGAAATAAGATATACCTTAAACTTAAAAAAAAAGGAAGAGGATGGGGGGTTGAGGGTGGGAGGGTGGGACTGGAGGGGGGAGTAGGGAGGGGATTGCGATTGAGATGTAACTTGAAGAAATAAAAAATAAAGAAAATTTAAAAAAATGAAATGTGAAGTTTTGGCCTTTTGATACCAACCATCATAAATTGTTTAGGATAATTAAGAAATGCAAACTCATAGTCATGCAAGCATGTCATTTTGTTAGTTACTATGACAGTCTATTACAATTATTTTCTAAGCTACTCAGAAATCAAGTTGTTAAGAGACAAGGAACATTTGCTTATCTAAATATAAGAGATAGATAGGGCATCTTCAAAAACCTCAAGAGATCTGCAGAATATGGCATTCAAAGATATTTTCTTAACTTAAGATTTTTTTGATATGGAGACATGTCAGCTCCTGACAGCACCCCCTATTCTACTCCAAGTAGAAGATGAACATCGAAGAATCTCCAGTGGGAGATGGTTGAATTAGTGGCAAGCCTATCTCTTGGCAAGAAAAATCCCTTGTTTCAACTGTAGACAGACTGCTGTCCAAAAAGGACAAAACTTGGAAGCAGGTTAGTCAACAGCCTAGCTCTGCCAAGACAGGGTAAGTAAGTCCTTCATAATCCCTGCTCTACAATCAATGTCTGTCAGAGAAACAGGGCAAAATGGCTGAAGATTGATGCTGTAATGTATGGAGAGAAAATGGGAACTGTCCAGGAAGCCACTGGTATGTCATTTCTTAGTTTTGGAAGCTGCAGGCCCTGCACTTCCTATATAATCAGATATATTTATCCCTCTCAGGTCTCTGAGGTGGTTGAAGAATAGATAGCTAGAGTCTCATAGTTAAATTTTGAGTTGTTTAGGAATCAAGAGGGTGTTCTGGATCTAAGAAGATTTTTTTTTTAATTGTGATGCAAGTTAGTATGAAAGCTGAGTTAGATATAGAATTTTAAACTCATGGAGATGGTTAGATAGTAGAATGTTAAAGTCAGGGGCCAAATACATATGGACTGGACATTGGGAATGTATGCTAAGCCATATAACTCTCATAATTGTGGCCTATTTATTTCTGTTGTTTTGTATTGTATTTATTGTTATAAGAGAAAGAACCATTTGTTGGACTGAAAGGGGGAGCTGTTGGGGGGAAAAAGATCTACCTTAAACTAAAAAAAAAAAAAAAAAGGTAGAGGATGAGGGGGTTGAGGGGGAAGAGGGTGGAAGGCTGGGACAGGATGGGGGAGTAGGGAAGGGATTGTGATTGAGATGTAACTCGAAGAAATAAAAAATAAATTATAAAAAAAAGAAATGGATACAACTTATAGGTCACTGTCTGCCATATGGAACACTTCTGTAAATGTAAGTGATTCAGGGAGAAATTTCAATGGCTTTTGTTAGTTTGAGACTCTTAACATTTGAATAAGAATCCCCTTCTGTTCCCTCCCACTGCTCTCCACACAGCTGTAGCACCAGCTTCTCATTGCCAAGTCCCTCACAGCTTCCCACAGAGAACCATAAGAATGGTGTAGCCTGAGACTCTGTGCTTATCTCCGTATTTCCTAGTACCCCAGCCCACTTTAGGAGCCATGTTGACACTCAATTCATAAATCCTCACTGAACAAAAAATATCGGCTACAATTACCAAGTACTTTCTGTATACTAGTCTTTGTGCTAGCCACAGGGCACGCTATGGGTGGGCTTATTCAACTCTCACAACAAGTCAAGAAGACAGGTGCTATTCTACCCCAACTCTATAGATATGAAATTTTGAGGTCCAGAGTGTGAATAGAAGTCTTACTAAATGCAGGGGGATGAAATAGGAAAATCCACACCCACCCACCATTATGCCATTCCTGCCTTTCGAGTTGAATAAATAAGCCAAGCATGAGTCCCATTCCAATGGATGGCTCTTTAACCTTTGTCTCATTTTGAGAAATAAATAAGACAGGTGAGCCTAAGTGCTGAGTTGTTTATTCAGTGAACATTCATCCAACAATCACTCTGAGGCCAAATATCCGCCCCAGGCTCTGGAAGCTGAGATGAGTTAAGTGAGTTCCAAGAGTCTTCTTTCCACTCTATCTCCAAAAGGACGTTCTCCAATATAAATTGTTGTGTTTGAAGTAGAAGGACGTTGACAACTAGAGGTCAATCTTCCAGAAACAGAAGGTCCTCTTTCAGGAGGAAACTAGAACAGATGTCAAGCTACAGAAACTGATCAGTGTACAGTGCTTGCCCAGAATGTACAAGGTTTGATCTCGAAAAGGGGAAAAAGTAAAGCTTTAAGATTCACACTCACATAAGGAATCCCTCACCCGTCAACACTATAAAAGAAAGATTTCCCAACAGCTAGTCCAAATCCCTTCAAGAGCAACAGTTCTTTGGAGGAGTTGGGTTTCTGTAATATGACTATTATTTAACACTGGTTTTCTGTGAAAGATTATTGAAAAGAACAAAATTTTGTGCCAGTTTTGAAAAAAATGTGAGTTAAGAGGAAAGTAGAAAGGAAGAAAACCCAGATAATAACAATGATTTCATCCTTATAACTGTTCCAGTGTAGGCTCTATTATGATTCCTATTCTAAATTTAAGGAAGCCAAGATCTAGAAAGGCTAAGTAGACAAATTTCTGTATGGATATGTCTGTGGTTCCCTAAATCTCACAGTTATAGATGAGAGCGATATTATTGTTCTTTATCTTGAAAGGAAACAATTCCAACCCTGGGCTTCCTCCAGAGGCTGATGTGGGGTGAGGAGGCACACGCACTTGTACATTTAACTAGGAGGAGATGATAACAAGCATTGTAAAACAAGAATAGCCTCCACCAAGAGGACTCAGGAAGAAGGAATTTACACCAGCTACAAGTCACCCAAAAGAGAAAGACTGCCCCTACATATTAGCCCCCCCTCAGTTCAACAGTCATATGAGGGCTAAGAGCTTCCTCTTGCACTGGGGTAGGATAGATGGGAGAGATTGGAGATGGAGGAAGGGTGGGACCAGGAGGGGTGGGGAGAAGGGTCTGTGATAGATATGTAACTAGAAGTAATACACATTTTTTTTTAAAGAGAGAGAAAAGCTAATGTTTATTCCAAGGATCTAACAAGAGTCATCCTCAAGTCTCTTGAAGGACTTCCAGCAGCTCCAAGGATCCTGACATTCCTGTACATTCTCAGATGAGAATCTAATCACTAGTGTGACCTCAGGACTAAGAAGAGGCATTGACTCTTCCTTCCTCTTTCCTGTCACAAC
Source organism: Lophiomys imhausi (assembly GCA_907164525.1). Lineage (NCBI taxonomy): Eukaryota > Metazoa > Chordata > Mammalia > Rodentia > Muridae > Lophiomys > Lophiomys imhausi. The sequence goes on from CAJQZJ010008952.1 coordinate 8,963,617, forward strand.
TTCATCTTTATACTTTAACAAAAAGTTGATAAATCATTTTCTCACTTTTTCTCAAACTTAAAGTTGCACACTGCTAAGGTTTTGAAAACACCTAATCACAAAATAAACTCATCAAAATAGAGAAGAAAAGCTGTCATCATGGTGAAAATTTAGGTAGTAGGCCATTAGACATCAATGCCCCACCTTGCCAGCAAACCCTCCCCTTCTTTTTCTACTAGTATTACAACAAGCTTGCATCAGAGACCACTAGCAATTTGGGAACATAAATTGATAGTCTTTGTCATTTGCTACTGCAAAAGATAACCATGCCTAATAACCATGTGATTTAAGAGCCATGTGAAAAGTAAAAGGGAACAGTTTGGAACAGGAACAAGGCCAGCAGGAGAGGGAAAGGACAGACTGGAGGACAATGGGCAGGTGAATTTCATCAAAGTACATTACAAACATGCTTGAAATGCATAATGTAATCATTTTAATAATATTAATAAATAAGCCCAACTACTTCATTGTTATAACAGCAATGTTGAGTAGTTGAAGCAGGGAGTATTTGGTATGCCAAGTTTTTTCACGTGGTCCTCTACAGAAAAAAATATGAATAATCCTATAGTAATATACACAAACCATTGTAATGGGAGTACAAACCAAAAGTGCATAATGAGTTGAAAATGCTCAAAGTCAAACAACCTACCAAACATCCTAAACTTAGCAACACGGTGCACTGAAAAACATAGTGCACTGAAAAACACGGTGCACTGAAAAACATCAGAAGTTCCTGTCATGGGCACAAGGCCGATTTCATGTCCACAGCTTCTTGCTGATAGCAGCATCACAGGAGAGTGTTTCATTATACACTGTAGTCAGGGAAAGATAGAAATTGAGGATCCCAAGTGTTGTTTTATTGAGCACTTATCACTTTTGTTATCACAGGTGGGAAAAATTGCAAGTCAGTGCATCACCACTCAGGGTCATTCTGTATTTTTTTCAAGTCACACAGTTTCAAATTCCTGTCTTTAAAAAAGAAAAGAGAACTAAAACAATGGTTTATACTGAACATTTACTTCCTTCTGGGAACCTTGAAGTTTGCTTTGTGCAAGCCAACGAGGCTGATATGACCAGTCTCCAGCTAAAGCCTTAGATGCTGAGTGTCTAAGGAGCTCTCCTGGTAGACATCATTGTTTCTTGTCACACACCTTCATGGTGGAATTAAACACACCCTGTATGATTCCACTGAGACAAGACTCTCGTAAATTTGTATCTAGTCTACTCAAATCTTCACTCCACATTCTGTTTCCCTTGTTCATTCATTGTACTTCTGGCACTTTAAAGCTAGTAAATCCTGCTTGGATGGCAATATGCTGATCCTAAGAATCTTCTACCTGATTCTTACCACCCAGACAGAAGTGCCTCATAATTCATGGAACAATGGGTAGAGTCCTTGGAGGGTCATGTCTCAGGAGTTGGGAATAATTGGCCTCAAACTAAAAACCGCTCTGTCCTAGAAAACAAATCTTAAAAGCAGGATAGACAAAAAGGGAACCAAACTGTTTCTAAGCAACTCAACTGATTCCAACAGAAAAAAAAAAGTCAGTAATATTTGTAGGTACAAAGAGTTCAGCATTCACTAAGGGAAAATTCACAATGCCTGGCATTGAATCAAAGGTTACCAGACATTCCAAGAGCCATCACCCATATGATAAATCAATGACAAAACTACCCAGAACTGAAAGATGTTAGAATATTATAATGACCATTATTATTATTATTATTATTATTATTATTATTATTATTATATCACTACACCTCAGATATCTGAAGAACTGGCCATAAGGACAATGTTGATAAGATTAAAATAAAACTATTAGAAATTAAATCTTAACATCTGAGCTAAATAAAGTACACTGTATGGAATTAACACAGATTGAATATTTCAGAAAAAGCTTCAACAGCATAACCATAGTAATGATCAAAAATGACAAACACATGTGCACGCAATGCATATCCATACACACAGTTCAGTTCATCAAGAGGACACAGCAATATTAAATATATGTACACCTAATAACACAAGCAAAACACATGAAGGAAAGACTCCTTGATTTATAAGGACAGCAGACAAACACGCAGCACGGGGGGGGGGTGTGTTAATACTTTTCTGTTAATAATAGATGACAAACATGTAAGTGGAAATGGAAAGGATCTAGAATATGGAAAAGAAACATATAATGGATAACTTGTTTTACATTATGGACTCTTCTACCCACAATAGCACAATGCACATATTTTTCAAGTGGACGTACAATGAACAAAATAGTCCATGCTATAAGGTCTCAAACTTCCTCAATAACATTAAAAGCATTTCAATCTTACAAAGTATGTTCTCCAACTGCTATGATTTGACTCTGAAATTTCCTCTGAAAGCTGATATTTTGACTGTTTGGTCTTCCTACTTCAGAGGATTCTGGGGACTTTGGAAAATGGAAGCTAGTAAGTCACTGGAGATGGATCATTAGGGTAATATTATCTCTGGACATTTCCTGTTTAATTCTCTGCATCCTTTCCATAGTAATTTGAAGTGTTCTGCTCTACCACAAACTCCGCATCCTGTTGAATCAAAACTTCTTAACTCAAAATCAATCATCTCCCCTTTACGTCATATGTGTCAGGTATTTGAGTCACAGTGGTGAGAAAGAAATATCTGTATCAGTACAGAAAGTTGATAGTTTTAGTCACAGAAATAACTCACTTGCACTAACTGTGTGGTCCCTAGGCCTGGTGTATGGGGGACTTTAGGACAATCAGGAGCTTTGGGGTAGGAAATCCTAGAATGTTATGAGCAAAGCCTAATGGCTGATGCCAATGGGAGCCTGAAAAACCAAATTACCAATGGAATGGCAGTTAGAAGAGCTCATGCTATGTCACACGGGAATACTGCCTGTACCGAGAATTTAACTAGAGGCAACTTACGTCAAATTCTGGCAAAGAATTTGATTATATTTTGCTCATATCATCAAGATGTGAGTGACACTCAAGTCAAAAGTAACGGACTAGTTAATTTGACAGAGGAGACTTCAAGGAAAAAAATTGTGACTGGCTTTTAGCCAGGTTTCCAGTGAGAATCACAAACAGTGGAACAAAGAGATGGGGTCAGTGTATTTTCATCAGATAATGAATACATTCAAAGTTTCAGACCAAGAAGCCACAGTTATTAAAGAGACGTGTGGAGAAGCAAGGATTTTGCACTGGGGCCATATAGTACAAGTGCTTGGAGTGAATTTCAGCAACTAGTGGGATTATACTTCTCACAGGTTCCAGCTTTAAAACTGAACTCACTTGGAATGTTTCCCCTTGATAGCAGAGTAGCTATAACCAGAAGGCCATAGGACCAGAGATACCTAAGCCTGTTAGAGCTGAAATAATGCCATCACATACAACTGGATAGTAGACATAGAGCTAAAGGTTCAATGATTGCCTTGATGAAGTCTAGTCCTGCTTTGATCCAAACATCCCTTGCTAGTCTCCCATTCATCCCTTTAGGCATGGGACCATTTACTCTGTAACATTTATCCTCTTCAATTTTTTTTGTTAATTGACAAAAGATAGTAATTTGGAAAGAGAGACCCTCAATTGAAAAAGGCCTGTGGGTAAGCCTGCGGGGAATTTTCTCTATTAATGATTGGTGTGAGAGGGCCTAGTTCACTGTAAGTGGCACCACCACTGGGCAGGTGATTCTGAGTTACATAAGCAAGCAAAACAAGCAAGCCACAGGGAGCAAGTCAGTAAGCAGTGTCCATATATGAATTTTACTTCACACCTGTTTACAGGTTCCTGACCTGACTTTCTTCTCTAATGGATTGTGATGTGAAAATGTAAGCTGAAACAAACCCTTTCCTCCCCAAGGTGTTTTTGATCATGGTGTTTTATCACAGAAATATAAACTCTAAATAACACATTATTTTATATTGGGAGCATGTAACTGTCATATATATATATATATATATATACATACATAAATATATACATACATGGACTCACAACTAACATGACCTTAAGTCTCAGTAAAAAATGGATTTACCTATTCAGTATATGCCTTAAGTGTTACTGCCTAGCCCTGGTTTGGGCCTTACTCTATGCTTTCTGTCTGTCATGTCCCAAGCAGGCTCATATGATGTAATGAAGTAGAACTGGCATTATGAGCTAAAATAAATAAACAAATCTCTCCTCTCTGTCATGGTTACTCTTCTAGTTGTTATAATAAAATAATCAGACACAGGAATCTTAAGAGAGAAAGGGCTTATCTGTTCCTACAATTTAACCGTACAGTCCATGTGGGTAGGAATTCACAGCAGTGGGCTCTTGAGGCAGCTGATCCCATGACACTGACAGTCAGGAAGGAGACACTGGGAAATGCTTGCTGCTGCTTAGTCCCATCTCTCCACATATTCAGCCCAGATCTCAGCCAAGGACAGTGCTGCCCACGGTGGACAGATCTTCTCACCTTAGTTAGTGTAACTGAGATAATCTGAACAGACATGCCTAGAGACCCATCTCCCCGTTGATTATGGATTCTGCCAAGTTGACAATTCACTCTAACCTTCACAAAGTTAGGATCGATAATGGAGAGACCTTTAAAAAAAAAAAACCTCAAGTATTTAAGTCATTTTTAAATATTATATATTTGAACAAAAAATCAAAAGGGAAATTAGAAAGTACATAATAAACAATGCTCATCAACTGTGCCAGTAAAGAACAAAGCCTCAAATCATTTATCTTAGACTCCATCTTAAACTAATAAGTGATAAGCAAATTATCCATAAAAGAAAGAGAAAAGCAATTTCAAATCACAATAAAGACAAATAAAATTTAAAAAATAGAAAACAAAAAAAAATAGAACTAATCCAGGTAAGTAGAAAAGATCAATATAATAGACGCCCCTACCCAGATTGGTAAGCTATTATAAAAGAAGCGACGGTGAGGTGGCTCAGCAGGTAAAAGCTTTTGTCCAGAAGCCTGACTACATGAGTTAGTTCCATCCCTGGGATAGTGCACCATAGTAGAAGGAGAGAACCAAATCCTACAAGTTGTCCTCTAACTCCATGAAAGCATTGAGACATATACAAGAATACACACCTACACATGCACACACACACACACACACACACACACACATTATTAAGTACAAGTATATTTTAAAATTGATCTTTAAAAAGTTATTTTGGAGCAAGGGGTTTTAGAAAACCTTCTGTTTTTGCCTTTCTTACTCTGTTCGAAACTAAAAATAATCCAACTGTACTATTAGTAAACAGGTACACTATATTAGTAAACAGCATAAACTCTATGCTATACATACAGTATGGTTTTAATTTAAAAATAACTCATAAATTACCACTAACCAGGATCACTATAGACTATACAGATGTTAAAAGGATGAAAGAATATAAAATGATTGCATGCCAATAAATTCAACCATTGAGATGAAATGGGCAAAATGTCCTTGAAGGACATACACCACCAAAGTTCACTCAAGAAGAAATGAACCAAATGACTCGATACCTATTAAAGCAAGTGCATTTATAGTTAACAACCTTTGCAGGGAGAAAACTTCTGAGCAAATGGCCTCACTGGAGAATTCTGTCAAATATTTAAGCAAGAAATATTGCTAATCCAACCAAAATGATCCAAGCATTTAGAGGCAGGTACTTCACAATCATTCTTGAGTCTAATACTGTTCTGATTCTCAAAGACAGCACTGTAAAAACTAAATAATATCTTTTATGATCACAATATAGTATTTGAAATTATTTTTTAACAAAATGATTAAAACAATGTTTTTTTAATTACTAGATTTTGACTGCAAAGATAAAGTTGTGTCTCCAAATAAGATATGTTTGAAACCTTGACATCTGGGAATATGATTTTTTTTTAGAAATAGGATCTCTAAGGGGAATGCTCCTCCATTGCTGGTGGGAGTGCAAACGTACAACCACTATGGAAATCAGTCTGGCAATATCTTAGAAAACTTGAGATAACCCTACCTCAAGACCCAGCCATACCACTTCTGGGTATCCACTTAAACCATTCCTCACCAAACCATAAGGATGTATCTTCATCTATGTTCATAGCAGCCTTATTTGTAATTGCTAGAAACCGGAAACAACCCAGATGTCCCTCAACTAATGAGTGAATAAAAAATGTGGTACATTTACACAATGGAATACTACTCAGCTATAGGAAGGAAGAAAATCATGCAATCCACAGCCAAATGGAATTAGAAAAGCTCATCCTGAGTTAGCTAACCCAGACTCAGAAAGATGCACATGGCATCTACTCACTTATAATTGGATTTTAGCCATACAGTACAGGATAACTATCATACAACCAACACACCAAAAAGATCAGGAACACAGACTTTGTTACCTATCAATAGGACAATTTGCCCTAGGGGTGCTACCATGTAGGCCCCCAGTGCAAGAGGAAGCTCTTAGCCCTCATATGACTGTTGAACTGAGAGGGGATGATATGTAGAAACACTCCACATAGGAGGAGTAGGACAGGTGGGAGAGGGAGGAGAATGTGGGAGGGGTAGAAAGAGGGCACTATGATGGAGATGTAACTTGATGTAATAAATAAACATTATTTTAAAAAAAGAAATATTTTGAACGAACTAAAAAAAAAAGAAATAGGATTTCTGAAGACATGGCCATATAGAGATGAAGTCATAGTGGATTAGGATGACTTTAGTGTCTTTATTAAAAATGGACATTTTTTTTCCAGGTGTGATAATCCAGATCTTTAATCCCAGAACTCAGGAGGCAGAGACAATAAATCTCTGTGAATTCAAGGTCAACTTAGTCTACACAGTGAGTTCCAGGCCAGCTGTGGGTACAAAGGGAGACCCTGTCTCAAAGGGGAGAGGGCCATTTTAACAGGTGGAAGACACACAAGGACAGCACCATCTGACCCCAGAGGCAGAAACTAGGTTAATACAACAAACAATAAGCCAAAGAAAGTCCAGGTTTGATAGTAATCAGTAACCATAAGAGGACGGGAAGAGACAAGAGCAGACCCTCCCTGTAGCTTTCTGGAAGCTTAGCCATGGAAAACTAGAATACAGACTTTTACCATCCAGAGCCGAAAGAAGTACATATCTATTGGTTTTGTTTTTTGTTTTGTTTGTTTGTTTTTAAACCATGTATTTTATGGTACTTTGTTGCATCTGCTCTAGGAAGCTAGTACAATGACCCTTCAAGGCAGGTTTAGGCCAACCTTTGAAAATCAATTAATGGATTTTACCATATGGCCACAGTAAAAAATAAATATATGAAATAAGATTGTCTCATCTGTGACAGATAAAGATATTGAGGACAGTAGGAATAAAAATAAATGACATCAGCCCCTCTGCAAAAACCTACAACTAACACCACATATAACAATGAAAGACTGAAAGGCTTTTCCATGGCAACACAGCAATGTCCACTCTCACCATTTTTATCTAGCATCATATTTAAAGCCCTGGAATGGCAACATGTTAATAAAAAATAAAATAAAAGTCATCCATATTGGAATGATAGGAGTAAAGCTCTTTGTTCAAGTTACTCATGAACATATAGAAAAACTGGTGAGATCACCAACAAACTTACTGAACTATAATATGTAATGGAAAAGCAAGGCTGTAAGACTGAAGAAGAATCTCAATTTTATTTTATTCTAGTAATAATGGGTTATAAATAGAGCCCCCAAATACAATTTATAGTAACATATAAATGTGTACTTAATATTTCATCTGCTAAAAATTAGCAAGAAAAGTACTGGGAAAATCACCAGACACTTTTGAGGTTATTTAGTAAGAACTAAACACTGGAGAAATGCATTGTGCACTTGACTTTCAATACTGGAAAATGCCAAGATGTCAGTTCTCCCCTAAAAGGCTATGTGGATCCAAAACAACTCAAACTGCAATAGAACTTTCTTGTAGAAATTTACAAAATTCAAATGGAAATGAAGAAGGTACAGAACAGACTGAACAGCTTGCTAAGAGAAAAAAATGCTGTAGGAATGATACCGCCTGGTTTCAAGGCTTCTATTCATTCATGAGTAGTATGGAGGGGAGGGAGGGTGCACACTCAAGCATCATATATGATGGAGGGCATGCTTATATAGAGATCAGAGGACAATCTCTGAAGTCAGATTCTCTCCACCATGAGATCTTAGGATAAGACTCAGTTCCCAGGAGAGCCATCCTGTTGGTCTGAGATATTTTTGTTAAACTTAAACAGATGCTACTATCATGAAAGTTGAGAGAAAGGTCAAGGAAATGAACAGAAAATCCACAAAAGGGAAGCAGATGGCTTTAGTAATCAATATTTGACTAAGTACAATATCACTTCGGTGAAGAATATTAACATGCAAAAATTTAAATTAATCATATACCTCAAGGTAAAATTAAAACTATCTGTTTGATGATAGCAAGCATGGGGATAAATCTTTGTGATATTGGGCTCTGGAAGAGTCTCTTAAACATATTTAAAGCTACAAACATCAAAAGAATAGATTAACTAGATTGAAATTTTTAAAAATGTTATGCTGCAAACAATATAATGAAAAAGTGAATAAAAATCACAGAATGGAAAAAATATTTATACATTCCCTATCTGCTAAGTGATTGCATCCAGGCAGTAAAAATCGTGATTATTCTTTTTATCTTTTTATGTTTATAAGTTAACAAATACTCATTGTATCAAGCAGGAGGTTACAGAGTAATTTTTCAGACACGACGTCATGTGATTTGATCATGCCCACTCATATCATCCTCTCATCTCTCCCTCTCTCTTACACCCCCCTTTATGTTTTCATGTCTTTATTTTTATATATTCTGCATATAATAAAATATGTTACTTTTTTCTAAGCCTATTTTACTTAACATGATGTTCTCAAGTTTTATCCATTTTTCCTTCAAATGGCATAATTGTGTTCTCATTGTGACTGATAAAACTCCATTGTTTATATATGATATTTTATTTATCGATTGATCTGTTGTTGGACACCTAGGTTAATTTTATAACCACTATTGTGCATAGTATAGTAATGAAGATGGATAGAAAAGTAGCTCTTGTTTTATTTTTTGAAACAAGGACTCACTCTTTACCCCAGGCTAGCCTTAAGCTTACTGTAATCCTCCTGCCTCAGCCTCATGAGGGTCAGAACTATGGCACACCTGATGCTAATGTTCTTGGATCACTAGTGCAAGCTGCCTTTGATCACTGTAGATATACCCCTAGCGGTGTCCTCACCAGATCATACAACCACATCACTTTTAGGCTGTAAGGAAATCTCCATACTGACTTTGATCTTTGACCACTAACAGCTCTGAGCCTTACCATTCCTCCTTCCTCACTCTTGGCTGCTTTCCTCGCCTGTCCTCCCTTCTCTGCCACTGGCAAGACTTAAAACAAACAAGGCATGGGCAGATGTGTAGAAGCCCTTCCCCTACCTCCACTTCATCTACAGTAAAAGACAAGCCAATCTATTTTGTCTGCTCTCGAGTCATTTGGAATTTACTTGGAAGGCTGCCCTACTCTCCCCAAAAGGTTCAATTATGTGAGCAATAAAGCCTTTCACACACTCTTGATGAATGTACGATGTGTTGGTCTCTTTTCTGTTCCTATATCATGATAGCTGAGCCTGGCCCATCTATAAAGATAGTCTTACCCCTAAATGTGTGAGGCTCTGGGTTCATTCCTCAGTGCTGGGTGGGGAGAAGAGGCAGTATTTGACCCATGCTTCCACCAATTGGAAAGTCCAAGGCCACGGCGTGGCATGATGCTGGAAGCCACTGGGAAAAACGGAGCACGCATGCTAGCTCAGGTCTGATCTTCTTCGTATAGAGCAACTGTAGCCATCAACTGGTAGCTGTGCCCTCATCACCTCACCCGATCCCCAGGACTCCACAAAGACTTCACTTCCAAATGAATTTCATGATTAAATTTCCAAAACATGAACTTGTTGGGAACATATTCAAACTATTAGAGGTGAAGAGGACCCTGGTCATCAGAATGGAACCTCTGGCCAGGCAGTCACCAAATGTTCCAGCTTTGTTGGTACAGTCACTTCAGCTGAGGGACCACACCTAGAAAGGTGGACTCACCTGAGGCCATGCTCATGAGATGGTGGAATAATTTATTCCTATAACAAGACACTCTACTTTCCCTTCCAGAATCCCTTCCCCTGGCAGAAACGTACAGATCACAGATGAGCACGGTTGTGATTATTCAGAAAAGCATAACTTTTCCTTCCATTTTTTTCTACCTCTTTTCTAAGCATGCTCTCATTAACAGTTTGGTGTTTTCCCCAGCATTTTTGTCTTCCTTTCTCTTTCTCTAAAGCTTCGTTCTTTGTCATGTGTTAATCTCTAAATCAGCTTAAATGGCAGGCTTTTTCCTTTCTTCCTTCTTGTGTTCTGGGAAGCTGAAGCATTCAGCTTGACTACTTTCAAGTTTTTCTTGTAATTTCTAATAAAACTACTATGGTGTTTCCATTTAATTCCATTTTTAAATTACTTTATTAATGAGACTAAGAACTCCATAGAGGACCCTGATTTATCCTGTGTGAAAAATTAACACCCAATCCAAATTAAAAAGTGGGAACATAGGACACTTCTTAACTCTATAATCCAAAGGCATTTTGTAAATACAAGGGATTTGAAGAGTCATTTATCCAGAAACGATGCACAAGTGACAAATGGGTACCCAAAAAAAGACACTCAACAACTTGAGTCATTTGGGAAATGCAAATCAAAAGCACAAAGAGATCTTCTTCATACCTTCTGGAATCACTGAAACTTAAAAAACAGCTGACAACAATAAGTCTTGGCAGGGATGATGAGAAGCTGGAGTCTTCATCCACTGCTGGTTAAATGCACAGTAATGCCTCTACTCTGGGAAGTTGTTTTGGTCAACTCTCAATTGTTTAAACATAAACCCACATATGGCCCAGCAATTTCATGCCTACATATACATCAAAGGAAAACAAAACACACACATACATAAAAACTTACACTAAAACATCAACAGTATGACTCACAATAGCTAGGAAGTCAAAATTACTTAAGTATCTGTCAACAAACAAATGTATGAATGAAATGGGATATATCTACAAATGAACCACTGTATGTATTTAAAGAAGAATGCAATGGTGGCTTATGGTACAATGTGCATAAATCTAAAAACTATGTTATATGAAAGAAAATAAGGGCCATAGACAATGTGGTGCATAATCCCATTTGTTGGGGAAGGTCTAATAACATTGCTTCTGATAGGCTGATTTCAATGCAAGATCTGGTTACCGCCCCTTCTGAGGCATTCTCTTGATTGGTTAATAAAAGTCACTGATGACCAATTAGCTGGGCAGAAAAGTGGGACTTCCTGGGGTTAAAACAGGAACCCTGCCTTTTATGCAGAGGATTTGCTCTTTCTGCCAGGAGACACGGAAGCAGACAGACATGTTTGAGAACTCTGGAAGGTAATGACAGGCACACAGCAGTTTGGGATTAGATGGTCCGGGTAAACTTAGATTAGCTAATTGAGAGCCTGTCCAGCTAAGGGCTAAGCATTGAAACATTAAAAGGTCTTGGCCATCATTCCAAGAAATCCAGGGCCATTGGCCTCCCGCTGAGTTCCGGCGAATCTCCCACCAAGCCGCTGGCAAGTCTACCAGCCTAATATAACAACTTATATTAGTTAACAATGGCATGGTTAGACTAAGGCTTTTGGAATGTTGTTTCTTTGCTTGATTTTTGTTTAGATGTCTTTGATTTTCCTATATTGAGAGGTAGAAAGGATATTTTTCTGGTTTGGCATTGCTAAAACATAAGAGGTTTTTGAAGATTTTGTTCAGATTTCAAATTGTCACTACAGTTCAAAGCTGCTCTCTGGGTTACAGAGTTACTAATATCTGGGATTTAAGTGAAATATTTGGGCAGAGTGGTACTGGCACACACCCTTAATCCCATCACACTAGAGGAAGAAACAGGCAGATCTCTGAATTCTAGACCAGCCTGGTTTAAACAATGAAGGCAGGACAGAACCCTGCTGATAAGATAAGGCTGCTTACTAACGCCAGTCTAGAATTCAAAAATGACACATTTTTCCTTGATGTTAAGTTTAATAATGTCCTTACTGATCTAATGGATAAATGCACATAATCTTAAATTAATGTAAAGAGAAAGGGGTCACAAGCCAGTCTCCTTAGTTGTAGGGCTCCCACTGGAGAACTGGTTTCAAAAGGAATTTTGCCACTAAAAGAGATCTATTAATCACTGGGTGTGGTGGTGCACACCTTTAATCCCAGCACTTGGGAGGCAGAGGCAGGCTGATCTCTGTGTGTTTAAGGCTAGCTTGGTCTACAAAGTGAGTCCAGGACAAGGATACACAGAGAAATCCTGTCTCGGGAGGGGGGAAAAAGGAGAGAGAAAGAGATATATTCTGTTAATCAATGTAAGGACCCAGAGTTAGGCTGGCGAAGAACATGCAAAACTACATGCCTCCCACAGTCAACAGTTAAAAAAAGCTAACATAAAATTGCATACCATGCTATTCTACACCAATCTCCTTAAGAATGGGGCTTTCACGGGAAAATTGGAAATCAAACTAATACAAAATGGTTTAATTAATGTTATTGTTTAATAAGGGTAATTCCATTATTTAAATTCATACCTTGATCTCAAAATTTGGGAGACAAGGAAAAAACAGGTTTCTTATGTGTTTGAGGCCAATCTAATATACATAGCTCTACAGAACAAATCAAGACAGCCAAGCTATGAAGAGAAACCCTGTCTCAATAAGGATAGCTATATTCACAGCCTAAGTTTGTGAGATATGCTTGGCTAGAAGGCTGAAGATGATGCTCCAATGTTATAGAAACTGGAAACTGTCTAGGAAGCCAGTTGTCTGTCATTTCATAGTTTTGGAAGTTGCTTGCTCTGCACTTCCTATCTATTCAGATATATTTCCTTCTCAGGTTTCTGATGTGATTGAAGACTACATAGTTATAGCCTCACAATAAGTTTTAAGTCATCTAGGAATTAAAAGGATGTTTTAAGGTTAAGATGATTTAGTTAATAATGGAAGTTAGGATGAGAGATGAATTAAGTATAGATCTTTAAACTCATCAAGAGAGATATTCTAGTTGACTAATCAAATACATATGGACTGGACTTTGAGAATATATGCCACACCTTTTAGTTTTCATAATTGTTTTTATTGTATTTATTGTTATTGTTACTGTATTGTGTTTATTGTTGCATTATTAACAAAAAGAGCCTTTTGTTAGACTTAAAGTGGGAGATGTTGGGGAAGGGCTAATAACATTGCTTCTGATAGGCTGGTTTCAATGCTGAGATCTGGTTATTGCCCCTTTTGAGGCATTCTCTTGATTGGTTAATAAAAGTCACTGATGGACAATTACCTGGGCAGAAAGAGCATAGGAAGGTGGGACTTCCTGAGATTAAAATAGGAACCCTGCCTTTTACACAGAGGATTTGCTTTTTCCGCCAGGAGACACAGAAACAAACAGACATGTTTGAGAACTCTGGAAGGTAATAACAGGCACACAACGCTTTGGAATTAGATGGTCTGGGTTGATTAGATTAGATTAGCTAATTGAGAGCCTGCCCAGCTAAGGGCTAAGCATTGAAATATTAAAAGGTCTTGGTGTATTTAATTATTGGGAAAAGGATCGAGGTGGCTTATAGGTCATCATTCCAAGCAATCCAAGGCCATCGGCCTCCTGTCAAACTCTGGCGAATCTCCAGCCAAGCCACCCAATTCTACCGGCCTAATATAACAACTTATATTAGTTAACACAGTTTAGGTTTCAGGTGGCACAGGACAGCGACTGCTCTGCCAGGCCACTGGGTGCTCTGCTGGCCTAATCTTACAATTTGTACTTATTAATAAATACAGTTGATAATTAAATTGCAGTTTCACCCATTTATATGGAATGTCAAATAGTAGGGAAATCTATACAGATAGAACGTAGATTAGCAGTTTCCTAGCACTAAAGAGATAAGGACTCTGAGATAATTGTTTAATGGGCTTAGAGTTTCCTTCTGGAAAAACAAAATGTTCTAGGATTGATTGTGATGAGAGCTGAACAAATGACTGGCTGTATTCACACATCTGACCATCCACTTAATGGGTGAACAGAACAGTGTGGAAATCATATCTCAATAAAATCAAGCTGTCTTAAAATTCAGTGGGAAATTGTGGCCTAATTACCTCTGTGGTTTTGTATTGTATTTATTATTATAAGAGAAAGAGCCATTTGTTGGACTGAAAGGGGGAGCTGTTGGGGGGGGAGATATACCTTAAACTTAAAAAAAAAGGAAGGGGATGGGTAGGTTGAGGCGGAAGAGGGTGGAGAGGGTGGGAGGGTGGGACTGGAGGGGGGAGTAGGGAGGGGATTGTGATTGAGATGTAACTTGAAGAAATAAAAAATAAAGTTTAAAAAAAGACAAAAATAAATAATAAAAAACAACCAATTGGTGAAGTAAAAGCAGGTCACCAAACATGTTGAAACACATTTGTAATCCAACATGTGGGGAGTGGAGGCAGAAGGATCACTAGTTAGGACAACCTGAACTAAACTGTGAAATTCTGTCTTTGGAAGTTGGGAGGGACTAGGAAATAGATGTACAGATTTGTGTATGTGATGGTGTAATGTTAAGCATTCTAAATGTTAATTGGTCCTGTTTGCTGTCTGTTACTTAGTTGACTCTGATTGGTTAAATAAATGCTGAGGCCTGAGAATGGGCAAAGACAGAGAAAGGTGGGACTTCCTGAGATTAGAACAGGAAGCCTGCACTTTAAACAGAGGATTCATTCATTGCAGCCAGGAGCAGGAAAAAGCACACACCATGGATTAGAAAAAGGAACCTCATTCTACATGGCCAGGAACATTGGCATAGCGTGGAGAATGGCAATCCAAGGGGATGTATGTATATATGGGGTCATATTTGGGTAATAGAATTAAGAGCTAGCTTAGATGGGCTAGGATTGTACAATTCAGGCCAAGGCTTGTTAAAATCAAAAAAAAAATCAATGGGAAAAATAACAATCTTATCCAGAAGATAGAGCTGCAAGAATTAGCAAAACAAAGTGCCCAAATGATACCTTCTTGTGTCATATACAAAAGTAAGGTAAGTTATAGGTCTCTATTATATAAAGATGGGAAGAGGAAAAAAAATCAAGTTGAGGAGGGGGTAACAGCAGTTGACGACATCAGAAGAGCTCCATAGGCAAGGCTACAGACTTAACAATATACATTCCCCAAGACAAAAAGTCAGAGTGAGCACTCAAAATACATTTTCAGGAGAATCAGTAATTCAGGTCTCAACGTGTAGGAGAATTTTAATCCAGCAATATGGCTGCTCCGGCAAGAGATCACATCAAAGACCTTCTAGGTCTATGTGATCTGGCTGGAAGACAGACATGCTCTGGATTAAAGTATAATGTGGCTGGAATACAAACATGCCCTAGGTACACACCAGACAATGAAGGTAAGGTTAGTTTATAGAAGGAAGCAGTCGTGTTTGAAAGTGATGTCTAATTGAAGGGCAGACAAGGTGATGAAAGATGAAGATTTGACAGAGTGAGTCAAAGACAGGATATGTCTAACTCTCATGAGAACAGGACAGGAAAGAGAGCCTATTAAACAGAGCACGGGGGCGGGGGGGAGACTTTTACTGAAAGTTTCTTACTGGGACAGTTGTACAGAGACAGGGTGAAGAGAGAACAAGTTAGACACAAGTAAAGACAGAATGAGCCAGGAATGAGAAGGAGTCAGAAGATTAAAAAATATTGCCAAAATTAGTTTGAGACCAAGCAGACCAATACAGTCAGAAACCAGTTTGAATCAGTGAACTGGGAGAGGAGTTTAGGCCAGAACAGCGGAGTTGAACTGGCCAACAAGAGTTCAGAAAGAGCAAGAAAGGCTTGGGAACAGCTCTCATCTCATCCCCTCTTCTGAGGAAATAAAAACAACATTTACACAAACTAAATCATATTCTCAATGATCTGATGCCTTAATATGCATCTCCTATGAGCATTGTCCCTGAGAAGTTCATAGCTCTCTAGTGTAGATTCTGTACCCTCAGATGGATGTAGGATTCAATAAGACATTTTAAGAGACTTATTTAACCCTTTGGGAATGATAACATATAGTACTCATTTGTTTATGACAAACCATACTGCATGGCACTAAATTTTAGTCTCCAGAGATGGCTGCATTAGCCAGACATGGTATACTCCAGAGTTAATGAATGTAGGCACTCATGTAGATTTGAAAACAACATGTTCCAGATACTTCATCATTTCTCACCATAATAAATGCAGGGATCTATACACAGAATAATGTCAATCGACTTTTGCCAAATGGGACAGCCAGTCTGATAAAAAAGCCAGAACAGCAGCATCACAAAAGATCAGTTTAAAACTGAAAAATGACATGCTCTACAAAGAGATGAACCCAAATGGAACCAGGCACCAGACACGGATCATGTTTGTTCTCCAACTGGTCCTAAAAGATTAAAAAAAGTGGGAGAAGTGGGAGGATGAGGAGGGTAATCCCTCAGCTAGTACACGATGTAACCAAAGATAAATCCAAGTCACTATAATTCTGTTGATGGCATTGTTTTCAGTAAGTCACCTGGAAAGAATCCTCAAAGGCAAGCAATGGGTGCTGGACAGCAGAGGGCCTGATTTCCAGGGACCCAACTTGATAAGAGGTCTACAAAACAAGATGACAATAACTGTCAACTAAGCCCTTGGCTGTCTCCAGGGGTGGCATGCTTTAGCTCACTAACCCTGAACCATGTGTTTTCTACAGTTATTGAAAAAACAACCCTTCACAGTCAACAGAAAAACAACCTGGGAATACTCCAAGAGTAAAATTGACTTGATCTTATTTTTTTAATAGACTATTAAAGCTGCCTTTGAATATGTACATTTCATGAGATTCACAATATGCTTTTGAGAGATGCAAGAAAGCAGCTAAGAAAAACCAAAAGGGGAGAACTGAAAATGTATCCACGACTTTCATAGTGTCACACAAGCTTTGCTGTCAAACAGAAAAAGCAGCTCCAGGACACAGAACAATATCAATGAGAATCAAAGGCAAAGGAAATGAGCAAATGGAAGAAAGCTAGCCTGTTATCTTTCCTAGGAATATTTTTAGTTTATTATCTGTTGTTGAAGTTTAGTGTATGTCATTACAGCCCTGTGCATATGTTCTTTGTGAATATTTGAATTTCCTTGTTTCTGCAAGTTGCTGATATTATGCACATTTAGCATTATGCTTCCAGCTGCCTGCTGAATCAGGTGAAAACTCACTCATTCAAGTCCCTACAAAATTCCAGCCTGTTCCTCTGGTTTTATCCACAACTCCCTCTAACCGGCAAGTCCTTCTCTCCTCACTCACCTCATGCCTCATCTGTTCTTATATTTCAAAATCCAGATCAGAATTTAACTTCTTCAGAATATTTCCTCTGTTCACACAGGGGTAGGGGAAAAGTCAATCTTCCATCTTCTTTTGATTACAAGATATCTTACCCATGTATTCCTATAATCAATGAATCCGTAATTGTTACTTGCAGTTTTTAAAAATAATCATTTGTGCACAAATTGTTACCCGTGCTGCATGTTGAGTTCCTTGTGCAAAGGTGTCCTGTCTTTCTTCTCCTTGGAAACTTTAAATTATCTAGGAAAGAATTTTGCACAGAGAGAGGGCAAGAAACTAATGAGTGGATCAAATTTTTAGCTGTGTCAGCATTTTCATTGCTATGACAAAAAACAGGTAAGATACAGATCTTCAAGGTTTCTTTTGGCTCATAGTTTCGGGGGGAGGGCATCAGCTCATGGTTGGTGAGCAGCTCCACTGTTTTAAAGCCTGTGGTGGGATGAGGAACATAAACAGAGCAAAGCTGCTCAACTCAAGGTGGACAGAAAGCAAGACAAAGTGGAAAAGGTGGGAATTCCAGTATCTCCTTCAAGGGCATGTTTCCAATGATGTAACTTCCTTCCAATAAACCCCACATCTTAAAGGTTTCATTATCTCCCCATCCTACTCCAGGCTAGTGATCAAACCTTCAGCTTGTGGCATTTGTGATGCATTTAATGTCCAAGTCACAAGGCCCTTCTCAGGTGTTCAGAAAGGTGGAGGCAGTGTCTCAGTTAGGGTTTCTATTGCTGTGAAGAGACACCATAACCATGGAAACTCACAGAAGGAACATGTAATTGGGGCTAGTATACAGTTCAGTGCTTTAGTCCATTGTCATCATGGTGGGATACATGGCAGCATGCAGGCAGACATGGTGCTGGAGAGATAACTGAGAGTTTCACTGGATTGGCAGGCAGCAGGAAGAGAGAGACATTGGACCTAGCTTGAGCATCTGAGAACTCAAAGCCCAGCCCCAGTAATACACTTCCTCTAACAAAGTCACACTTACTTCAACAAGGCAAAACTTCCTAATAGTGCTACTACTTATGGGCCTATGGGGGCCATTTTCATTCAAACCACCACAGGCAGCATTGAACAGGATCTCAAACAGGAGCAGGAGGAACAGTAGTGAGGTGGAACAAGGCAAATCCCTTTCCATGCAAATTAAGCAAAAGAAATACATAGCTCTGGGGTTATAACCAAAACTACTCAATGAGCTATAAGTTATCCAATGCTAGCCAATAGAAAAAGTAATTACTACTTTAGGCAGTGTTTCCCAAGATGATCCTATTTGCTGTCCTAGTTCCAGTGTTATTTTTTCACTCCCATTTAAATCAAATAATCATATAATTCAAGGATTACAAAGGGCCTTAAAGTTCACCTAGTTACGGCCTGTCTTTGTTAAGAAGCTGGAAATATGGTATTGAATGATCAGTGCTTCTCTTCTGGGATCCACCATGAGGTAGACAGAATTCACTCAGTACCTGGAGTCTGTGAATGTGAGGAGCAATCACTCCTTCCATTGTGTTGTGTCATACAGTTGACAATTAGTAGGGTCCGTTGTCTGAATATATTGAATTTAATTCCCTAAAACTTCTTAAAGAGTTTCTTCCAGCTGATATCAGGAGGAACCAGTGAAATTCAAAGCACAAGAAGTATTCTACCCTCCAACACTGGGACTTAAGATGGAGGAGACAACAAATCAAGGAATGAAGGTGACCTCTAGAAACTAAACCCAAACCCAGTTAAGCAGTCAGCAGTCAGCAGGAGCTCAGTGCTAAAGCCTCACAAAACTGAATACTGCCAAAGACCTAATGTGCTGGAACACGGTTCTCCCTTGAGCTTCTCCATATGGGAGCTCAGGTTAGAGAGCATTTTGGTTTTTGCCTTGTAACCCTGAATCAGAACGGACCTGCTGAATCTGCCTAGACTGCTGCCTAATATAACTGTGAGTAATAAAGGGTACTGCATTAAGGTGCAAAATTTGGGGCAGTTTGTGGTTGCTTGATAACAATCAAAAGCAACACACTTCTTCTGATATGCAACTACTACCTTATCTTTAGACAGTTTTACTTAGTATGAAAGTCCATTTTGCAACTGAACAAAATATTCTTCCCTATACATGCCCCCCTCAAGCAAGACTACTTCTATTGTGTAGTTCACTCAAAAGAACTGCAATCCTTCTTCTATGTGACAGCCTTTCAAGAATTAATGTTGGGTCTCCTAGCCATACTACTTCTGGGTATCCACCCAAATGATTCCTCACCATACCACAAGGACATATCATCATCTATGTTCATAGCAGCCTTATTTGTAATAGCTAGAAACTGGAAACAACCCAGATGTCCCTCAACTGATGAATGGATAAAAAATTGTGGTACATTTACACAATGAAATACTACTCAGCTATCAGAAACAAGGAAATCATGCAATTCACAGCTAAATGGATGGAACTAGAGAAGCTCATCCTGAGTGAGCTAACCCAGACTCAGAAAGATGCACATGGCATCTACTCACTTATAATTGGATTTTAGCCATATAGTACAGGATGACTATCCTACAACCAATACACCAAAAGGATCAGGAACATAGACTTTGTTACCTATTAATGGGACAATTTGCCCTGGGGGTGCTACCATGTAGGCTCCCAGTGCAAGAGGAATCTCTTAGCCCTCATATGACTGTTGAATTGAGAGGCTGATTTGTAGGGACACTCCACATTGGAGGAGTGGGATGGGTGGGAGAGAGAGGAGAGGGTGGGAGAATGAAACCAGGAGAGGGGGTGAAAAGAGGGTACTATGATGGAGATGTAACTTGAAGTAATAAACAAATGTTAAAAAAAAAACAAAATAATTAATGTTGGCTCCCATGTGGCATCGACAGTCCTCTGCAGATTGCTTCATCTCTCCTGACTTAGTGATTTTGTCATGCTACTCCCAAACCAACAAGTAGACCCTCCTTTATCTAGGTGACAAATGAAGTGACACACTCACACACAGGAATGCTCCTTTGTGGACCCTAAGAGACACTATTCCATCTCTGAATATCTTAGACCAATGCCATCAACTTTTCTAGCTCAAATTCTAAGTCCAATGTATATATATACATATATATATATATTTAAAGTACCCATAATAAGTTACCTTCTAAGCTCCCAAGAGAGAGAAAATTAATCTAATACCCCAGATTAGAGACTGTTCTTTCATGGTTCGTTGGGGAAAATAAACAAAACCTCTTAAGTTTTTCATTCCAAGATCCTCCTTGATTTCTGCACACATATGCATTGATGGGGTGATGTTATGCATTATAAATGTTAATTAATTTCCTGCTTACTGTCTATTATTTACATTGTTTCTGATTGGTTGAATAGATCCTGAGGCCTGAGATTGGGCAAAGACAGAGGTAGGCAGGACTAAGGTGTCCAGGCTTCTGAAGCAGAGTGGTTCATGGGTAGAAGAATCCTCCAAGACAAGAAGCCAGGAGCAGGAAGGAAGACACACGCCATGGGTTAGAGAAAATCATCATTCCATGTGGCCTGACCATCATGCATAGTGTGGAGAATAGCAGTCTAAAGGGACATATGTATTATTCAGGGTCATATTTGGGGAATAGAATTAAGGGCTAGCTTAGCCAAAATTGCCCAATTCAGGCCAAGGCTTGTTAAAATCCATGTGGTGTCTGTGTGCTCATTTATAATGGCAGGTTAAGGATTAACAGCCACCATCCAATTAAATATAATCTAAATACTGGTTCAATAATTTAATTAGTCATTTTCTACAGTGCATGTGTATATGTATGCATGCTGATAAAGGAACTTCTCATTGACAATAATGGAATAATAACACTTCACTAGTTCTTCCACTGCAAACAACTATAAAACCAGGTAAAGTATAGGGGAAAAAACTCTTTTCAGCTACGGAACAACCCTTCCACAGGGGGTCACATATCAGATATCCAGTATATCCATATTTACATTATGATTCATAACAGTAGCAAAATTATAGCTATGAAGTAGTAATGGAATAATTTTATGGTTAGGGGTCACCACAACATGAGGAAATGTATTAAAGGGTCGCAGCATTAGGAAGACTGAGAAAACTTTGCTCAAGAACTGAACAAGCCCAGGAGGTGTGTCTGAACCTGCAAGTCAAGCAGCTGCTGCACCACTGAATGTTAGTAACTCTGGTTTTGATTTGCGGAGCTCAGGAAGAGCTAGTTGCAGAATTTGAAGAGCCTTAGATATGTATGTTTACTTTGCCTCTTTAAGTTTGGGGATAGTGAAGCATGAAAAACACAAGTTGTTCAGACAGGCAATGGTGGCACATGTTTTTAATCCCAGCACACAGGAGGCAGAGGCAAGTGGATCTCTAGTTCAAGGTCAGCCTGGTCTACAGATCAAGTTCCAGGACAGACATGGCTAACACAGAAAAACCTTTTCTCAAAAACGAAAAACCAATGAAACAAACAACAAAACAAAACAAAAAACAGAAACAAAAAGCAAAACATAAACAAAACACACACAAGTGCTTCTCTTCAACTGCCAACTGCTCTTGGTTTTAAGCAGACATTTGTTACTTTCCCAATTGTTCATGTCTCTGTTGAACCTCTTTGTGGTGGCCTACACTAACCCCCTGCCTACTCTCTGTCCCTTCCATTCTTCATTTATCACAATTCCAGGCCCACCTTTACTGCTGCTCATTTTGAAGAGAATCTCCTTGATGTGATATTGGAGGACATTCCATGCAGGGTCTTTTCCCTGTCCTCCCACTGTAGAAGTTTAGAAGCTCATTCAGAAACAGCATGCATTTTTAATACAGATGACTTGTATTAAGGCTCATCCTCCTCAACTGTCTTCAACACTGAGTGTTGGTTTCAGGAGAGCAACAGCTGCGTTCTTATTTATCTTTGAAACCTTCATTGATCCCTCCTAGTGAAACTACGTCCATAATACAATTGCTCAATATTTATTGAAAGCAATCAAATTTCATATTAGGAGAGGCTAATTACAGAGAATTCTATCTGTTCCCATAGAAGAACTATGATGGCTGTTAAAATAAATACCTTTTCAGGATTAAAAAAAAAAGTCTGGGGTGGGATCAGTAGAGTTATGATCTCCAGTTAGGTTGTCATGTTGTATGTAGACAGTTAACATGTTTCCAACTGAATAGAAATATCAGACCTGCAGGTAGTAATCAGAAGGACCAAAGACAAATGATTAAGGGAACTAAAGTTTAGAGAGGTTGAGCAAACTTGTCAAGTCATACAGCAAGTCGTAGCAGAGTTCTCTTTCTATCAGATACCTCAAAGTCATTCCTACTTTTGTCAATAAAACCCAGTCTTCAGTACACTCCAGTTCAACGATGCTCCCTCCAGCTTCCTTCACCCCTCACCTTACTGCAATTCAATCCCACATCTAGCATCTTTATGAAAAGTCCCCTCTTTAATTTCCCTTCCCCATGGCTCTCAAGGTACATGGGGGATTCCTGTTACAAAACTTGAATATGAGTTTCAGAGAGGTATGCAGAGAGCTGTTTTTTTTTTTTTTTTGGTTTTTTTTTTTTGCCAGAACCCATTAGTCACAGCCAAGGCTGGGGGAGAAAGTTTTCATTTTTGTGAGTCACTGTTTATCTGTCTATAAATTTAGTAATGAAATGCCTGTGCCACAGGGATGTGAAGAAATTTCATTTTTGCTTATAAAATCCTCAGGGCATGTTTGGATACAAAATGCAATAACACCATAAAATATTGTCCCGATATTGCTATCTCCAAGCCTGGAACTCATTTCTGCATTATGAGAAGCAATGAAGATTTATGGGAAAGATAAGGAGCCAGTTCCTCTCAAGTATTTAAATGAGGTTTTTCTTTAAATAGCCATTGTCTGCTAGTATCCTAATGTTTGAAACTGCCAAAAAATATATGCCAGTAGCTCTAGAAACTTACTGAATGTGCTGATAGTCAGGGAAATACCTAAGTAGAAGTAAAATCAGTTATAACTTAATAAGCTTCGTGATAAGGTCACTTTCTCTCATCATTACTTTAAACGCTCAGTATAGGCGTCATTAGTATTTTACAGATAAGGAAACTGAGGCTTATTCATACTGTAAAAAGTGGCAGAGGTGATTCACAACCTTATCTTTATGATTCCAAAGGTTTTGGCCTTTTCTGTTAGTAGTCTACACATGACCAATTAGCACACATCTGTAATCTGTCACTTAGCCTTAGCCTCTGCTCTACTTAATCCCATACTAGCCTTAGCAAAACAGTTGAAAAATAAATATGGATAGAAGAAAGGTATTCACAATCCATGGTGCAAATGCCATTGGAAGTCACTCCTGGCTTGAGCTTAAATGCTTAGAAAGATTCCTAGGCTTACCATGTTATCCCATAGAGATAACCAACTTGCCAACTGTGAGTACCCTCAACTGCGAGAAACCCTGCAGTCTCTCCTGAGACCCTAATATAAGATCTAGAAGGAATAAAAATCCATAAATCCATAAGTAAAAACTGAATAGAAGTGATGCCAACATACAAACTATATCCAAACAGAAAAGTACAAACCAACGGGAGAATCACCAGCTGCAACAGCAGCATGAGGAAGCATTAGCCACTACAGAATAAAACACTAAAAAGGCAAAGTCTGGTGGGAAATTGCTAGTCAGGCAACCAGGGGGCTCCAACATGGAGGCTTGCTAAAGGAATCTCAGCCAGGCTCCAGGGACCTCCTCTCAGACCTGGGCAACCAGATGATAACCATGTTCCCCACACAACACAGTAAGGAAACCTAAAATGTGCCCCCTGGAGAAATTAAACATTAGCCTCTACAATGGTCAGAGATAATGTAAGAAGGAAGCACAAGGGATCAAATAGAAAGAAGCCACAGCACTAAACCAGATATCTTACCTGGAAGAGCTACTGAAACTCCAGGGCCATGTTTAAGAAGAAATGGGCTGATGGAATAAGCTCAGAAAACTTTCCAAGTACTGAGTTGGATGAATTTCCCAACAAATGGTAACTGTTTCTGCTAAAATCAGTCATTTCTTTAGAGGAGGAGGTGAGGGAGGGAGAAAGGGGGGAGAGAGGGAGACAGAGACAGAGAGGGAGACAAGAGAGAGAGAGAGACAGAGAGAGCACAGTAGATACAACCTAGCCACAGAAAGTCATAATGTCTCTTCTGTTCATAAGGCATTTCTTGGGCATCTGTTCTTTACACATGGATTACTTTACTAAGACCCCTTTGTGTTTAAGTTTGGCCACGTGCCTGCTTCTTGAGAATGGGATAAGAACCAGTTATGTGTGATATTTCTTGTCCAAAAATAATAATAAATTAAAATGTGTCTTATAGCCCACACTCTTTCTCCCTCTCCATCCTCCACCTAAAAACAAGGACACTGGTAACCTTGGGGAATGTGAATATAAAAACTGGATGGGGAGAGAAGAGAAACATGAGTGGGAAATAAAAGTGTCTTTGTGTTAAATCAATGGAGTGTTGCAGTTCACTTACAGCAGCAGAATGGGCAACCATGGCAGCTGGACTCAGATGGTTTCCAGTTAATCTTTCTATCCATCTACACACATTCTGACTTTCCATGGAGTCTGTACTTCTCTTTCATTGTGTTAATGTTACTGCAACAACAGCAACAACAAGAAGCCACCTGATGCCATTCACTTATAAGAGAGGAAGATTTATTTGAACTCAGGGTTTTAAGACCTTAGTCCATTACCACTTTGATTCATTGCCTTCATGCCTGTGGTGAGGCAACATAGATAGAAATGTCTGGAAGATGAAGCTGCTTACATCATCCTGGCTTCTAGGAAGAGTGTAAAAAAAAAAAGAGTGCTTCTTCTAGGAAGACAGAGGTAGAATGAACATGTACAAAACACTCTAGATGCCATGCCCCAGTGACATCAGACCTCCCACGTCTGAAAGATTGTAGAACTTCTCATTAGCACCACAGATTGGAGACCAAGCTTGCAACACATGAGCCTTTGGAGTATATCCCAAATCCAAACCATAGCTATAATTTCTCTAGAAGAGAAAAATGCAGGCAAAGAGAGATTGGAGGTTCTCCACAGGCTTAAACCTTTCAGACAATTTGTGAGCAACTTTAAAAGTTTATTCTTTGGCATTTACCTCATCAATCCCAACATCCCTCACCAATTTGTGCTGTAAAAATCCCAAACTACATGGGGAGTCCATATGTAGGTGCTTTGGTTGGCTGCCCAAGATGAGCTCCCGACCAACAGTCAGCTTTGTCCTCCAGCTGTGTGAGGGGGTCATCCTCACTCTGCAAAACCACCAAGGCTCATGATGACTGCCAGTGTCACGGTACCCCATTCACTAGGCTCCCTCCCATGGCACAGAGGAACCCAAGGAAGCCACTGAACACTATAGAAGAGAAATCGCATTAAAACGGTGATCTTTGAGATGGTTTATGATGCGGTGATGGGAAAGAACAATTACATAACACAGCAAGGAGACATGAGATCAAGGGAACAAGATCAAAAAAGGACAGGCCTGGCGTGAGAGCTGGATAGCAGATGTGGGGAATAGTTGGTCACTGCTGGATAGAGACTGTGGGGATGTCCCCTGTCAGAGAAAGGGCGGCAGAAGTCAGTACTTGGTGCTTTATCTCACATAGTCGAACATCCAGGAATAAATATCTGATAGCTTCTAACACTGGAGGATGAAAATAATAGTTTCAGATACAAGCAAATAAACAAATAGAAACTTAGGCAACTTATTTATTCCAAGGAAATAAAAACCAAATAAGAGAGGAAATACAATGGTTATATACAATCTAGTTCATCATAGAAATTTGCATAATTAAAATAAGCTTACTGTGGATGGATAAGCAATTGTGAGACAAGATGGAGAATGTGAGGAGTGAAACAAAGGAAGGCACGTATATATTATCAGCTCACATATAGGAATTCAGTAGATATTATCAAAAGCTGATAAATCCACAAATACCCATGACTATGCATTACTTAGAAATACAGAGACAGGGAGGGATCCAGGATGGCGGTGGCCCATATGGATGCATTTTAATCTTGGGGAAAACCGTGAATGCTATAAGACTCTGTACAAAAATAACTAAGAGACCCAACCCCCCCCCCCCCCGTCTCACCCAACTACTGGGGACCATTAAAGTCCCTGGGCATGATGCTCCCTCCCACTCTCAGACACGCATGGAAGCCGCAGAATCCGGAAATCAGGACACCCCTCCCCGACCAGGAGAGACACGCCAGGTAAGTTCCAATCTAATACCCAGCCGACAGATTCAGACCCCACACAGAGATACTCCCCAGCTGCCTGCCTCCCCCCCACCAGGTCTCACAAAGATGGTCTGGCTATCTGGCAAAGGCTTGCACACCCGTGGGAGCACGCGGGGCTCGGCAACAGAATACCCATCAGGCTGTAGATTGCGACCCACTGCTGCTTACGGGAACTCGTCAACCATGACGCCACCCCCAGTTTCCAGAGCCAGCTCCAGGGGGGGAAGGCGGATTTTACCCACCATAGGATCCAATCCTGGGCAAACAGTGAAGTTTTTTCCATTATTATTGGTCTTTTTTTTTTTTTTTTTTTTGCTACTATGGACATTTCTGGCAGGGAGCCAGAGCTTAAGTGTATACAGCTCTGCCCCCCTTGATAAGTGAAGTCTCCACCCGAGAGGGGGGGGGCAGAAAAACAAAACTTACAGGAGTGGAGTCAGGCAATTCGACTGCTACACTAAAGCGTCACCTTTGGATCTAAGAATAGAAGACAAAAGGAACAGACGGCTAAGACTTCCACATAGCCAAGAGCCCCAGAAAAAGCAGGATTCAAGGCGGAATGACTCCAACAAAACAAAGAGATGCCATTTCGGCCAACCCGGTTCACATCACCACAACTGAAACACATGAAAACAATAACAATTCTACATTATGGAAAGTGATAGAGTCCCTTCAAGAAGAACTTAAATTTATGAAGGAATTCAAAGAGGCCACGATTTCACAAACGAAAAGTATGGAGAACACCATTAGAGAACTACAAAACAAGGTGGCTCAGCTTGAACAGGAAAAGGACAGGGCAATAGAAGACTTCCAGACAAAGACAAGCAATTTGGAGCAGGAAATGTATAAAACGAATAAAACCATTCAAGTCATGAAAATGGAAATGGAAACAATAAAGAAAACACAGTCAGAGTTAAAAATGGAAATGGAGAGCCAAGGGAAGAGAACAGGAACTATGGATATCAGTACCAAAAATAGGATTCAAGAGATGGAAGACAGGATCTCAGGCATGAAAGATTCAATGGAAGAAATCAGTACAACATCCAAAGAAAATGAGAAAGCTAAAAAAGTTCTCAACCACAACATCCAAGAAATCAAGGACTCAATGCAAAGAAGGAACCTAAGAATTATAGGCATAGTGGAAAGAGAAGACTCCTGACTCCATGGTCCAAGAAATATCTTTAACAAAATCATAGAAGAAAACTTCCCAAACCTAAAGAAAGAGATGCCAATAAAATTCCAAGAGGCTTACAGAAGACCAAACAGATTAGATCAGAAAAGAAACTCCTCTCGCCACATAATAATTGAAACTCCAACTATAGAGAACAAAGAAAGAATATTAAAAGCTGTAAGAGAAAAAGGTCAAGTCACATACAATGGCAGACCCATCAGAATTACACCAGACTTCTCCTCAGAAACTTTAAAAGCTAGAAGGGCCTGGGCAGATATCCTACAAGCACTGAGAGAACATAGGTGCCCAGCCAGACTACTATACCCAGCAAAACTCTCTATCAACACAGATGGAGAAAACAAGATGTTCCATGACAAAATCAAATTTAAACAATATCTATCCACAAACCCAGCCCTACAGAGGATCCTCGAAAGAAAATTCCAACCCAGAGAAGATAACTACAACTAAGAAAACAGAAGAAATAGAAATCTCCACAGCAACTAAACAAAAAGAAGCACAAGATGACCACCTATACCAAACTAATGGGAAATAACAATCCCAGGTCACTAATATCCATCAACATCAATGGACTCAACTCCCCAATAAAAAGACACAGGTTTACAGATTGGATCCGCAAGCAAGACCCATCTTTTTGCTGCATACAAGAAACACATCTCACTATCAAAGATAGACACTACCTCAGAGTAAAGGGCTGGGAAAAGGTTTTCCAAGCAAATGGACCCAGGAAGCAAGCTGGAGTAGCCATCCTAATATCGAACAAAATAGACTTCCAATTGAAGTTAATAAAAAAAAAGACAGAGAAGGGCATTACATACTCATTAAGGGAAATATCCATCAAGAGGACATCTCAATATTGAGCATCTATGCCCCAAATACAAAAGAACCTACATTTGTAAAAGAAACGCTTCTAAAACTTAAATCACACATCGATCCCAACACTTTAGTAGTGGGAGACTTCAATACCCCACACACAAAAATGGACAGATCATCAAGACTGAGGCCAAACAGAGAAATATTAAGTCTAACAGAGATCATGAACCAAATGCACCTAACAGATATCTACAGAACGTTTCACCCAAACACAAAAGAATACACCTTCTTCTCAGCACTGCACGGAACCTTCTCCAAAATTGACCATATAGTTGGACACAAAGATAGCCTCAACAGATTCAAGAAAATTGAAATAACCCCTTGTATCTTATCAGACCATCAGGGAATAAAGCTGGACTTCAACAGCAAAAGAATCAACAGAAAGGCTACACGCACATGGAAATTGAACAACTCATTACTAGATGATTATTGGGTCAGGGAAGAAATAAAGAAGGAAATCAAAGACTTCTTAAAATCCAATAAAAATGAAGGCACAACATACCCAACCTATGGGACACAATGAAAGCGGTGTTACGAGGAAAATTCATAACACTAAGTGCCTTCAAAAAGAAAATTGTGACAGCTCATATTAATGAATTAACAGCCAAACTGGGTGAATTGGAAAAAAAAGAAGCAAATACCCCCAAAAGGAGCAAAAGGCAGGAGATCATCAAACTTAGGGCTGAAATCAACAACTTAGAAACAAAAAGAACTATACAAAGAATCAATGAAATCAAGAGAAAATCAACAAAATAGACAGACCGTTAGCCAAATTAACTAAAAGACAGAGGGAAAAAACCCAAATCAACAAAATCAGAAATGAAAAGGGAGAAATAATAACAGTCATTGAGGAAATCCACAAAATATTTAGATCCTACTGTAAAAATATATACTCCACCCAATTTGAGAATTTAAGCGAAATGGACAATTTTCTCGATAGAGTCCACCTACCGAAGCTAAATCAAGATCAGATTAACAGATTAAACAGCCCTATAGCTCCTAAGGAAATAGAAACAGTCATTAAAAATCTCCCAACCAAAAAAAATTCCAGGGCCAGATGGCCTTAGCACGGAATTCTACCGGACCTTCAAAGAGGAGCGAACACCAATACTCTATAAACTCTTTCACCAAATAGAATCAGAAAGAACATTGCCAAACTCATTCTATGAGGCCACAGTCACCCTGATTCCTAAACCCACAAAGACCCAACAAAGAAAGAGAACTTCAGACCAATCTTCCTCATGAATATAGATGCAAAAATACTTAATAAAATACTAGCAAACCAAATTCAAGAACACATCAAAAGTATCATACACTGTGATCAAGTAGGCTTCATCCCAGGAATGCAGGGATGGTTCAACATCCGAAAGTCTATCAACATAATTCACCATAAAAACAAGATGAAGGAAAAAAGCCACATGATAATCTCGCTAGATAAAGAAAAAGCATTTGACAAAATCCAACACCCCTTTATGCTAAAAATTCTGGAGAGAACGGGCATACAAGGACCATACCTAGAAATAATAAAGGCAATATACACCAAGCCAGTGGCCAACATCAAATTAAATGGAGAGAAGCTTGAAGCATTTCCTCTAAACTCAGGGACAAGGATGTCCACTTTCATCATATCTCTTCAATATAGTACTTGAAGTTCTTGCTAGAGCAATAAGAAAACTAAAGGAGATCAAAGGGATAAACATTGGAAACGAAGAAGTCAAATTATCCCTATTTGCAGATGATGTGATAGTATATATAAGCGACCCCAAAAACTCCACCAGAGAACTCTTACAGCTGATAAACACCTTCAGCAAGGTGGCTGGATACAAAATTAATTCAAAAAAATCAGAAGCCCTTCTTTATACAACAAACAAATGGGCTGAGAAAGAAATAGGGAAACAACCCCCTTCACAATAGCCACAAACAACATAAAATCCCTGGGGGTAACTCTAACCAAGCAAGTAAAGGACCTGTACAACAAGAACTTCAAGCCCTTGAAGAAAGAAATGGAAGAGGCCTTTAGAAGATGGAAAGATCTTCCATGCTCATGGATAGGTAGGAAAAACATAATAAAAATGGCTATCCTACCAAAAGCAATATATAGATTCAATGCAATTCCTATCAAAATACCATCACAATTCTTTATAGACTTGGAAAGAGCTATTCTCAATTTCATATGGAACAACAAAAAGCCCAGAATAGCTAAATCAATCCTATACAATAAAAAACCATCTGGAGGTATCACCATCCCAGATTTCAACTGTACTACAGAGCAATAGTTGTAAAAACAGCATGGCATTAGGATAGAAACAGACCAGTAAATCAATGGAATCAAATTGAAGATCCAGAAATAGACCCACACACTTATGGCCACCTAATTTTTGACAAAGAAGCCAAAACGGCACAATGGAAGAAGGACAGCATCTTCAACAAATGGTGCTGGTCCAACTGGATGTCCACTTGTAAAAGAATGAAATTAGACCCATAGTTATCACCTTGTACAAAACTTAAGTCCAAGTGGATCAAAGACCTTAACATAAGGCCGGTCACCCTAAATCTACTAGAAGAAAAAGTGGGAAAAACCCACAGGTGACAACTTCCTGAACAGAACACCAACAGCTCAGGACCTGAGATCAACAATCAATAAATGGGACCTCATGAAACTGAAAAGCTTCTGTAAGGCAAAAGACACTGTCATTCGAACAAAACGTCGGCCTACAGACTGGGAGAAAATCTTCACCAACCCCACATCTGACAGAGGGTTAATATCCAAAATCTACAAAGAACTCAAGAAATTAAATGCCAAGAAACCAAATAATCCAATCAAAAAATGGGGGATGAAGGTAAATAGAGAATTCACAAAGGAGGAATCCCTAATGGCTGAGAGACACTTGAAGAAATGCTCAACATCCTTAATCATCAGAGAAATGCAACTCAAGATGACTCTGAGATTCCATCTTACACCTGTCAGAATGGCTAAGATCAAAAGCTCAAATGACAGCACATGCTGGCGAGGGTGTGGAGAAAGGGGAACCCTACTCCATTGCTGGTGGGAGTGCAGGTTTGTGCAACCACTATGGCGATCAATGTGGCGATATCTTAGAAAACTTGGAATAGCTTTGCCTCAAGACCCAGCCATACCACTTCTGGGTATACACCCAAATGTCTCCTCATGGAATCATAAGGAAGTTTCCTCATCTATGTTCATAGCAGCCTTATTTGTAATACCTAGAAACTGGAAACAACCCAGATGTCCCTCAACTGAAGAATGGGTTAAAAAACTGTGGTACATCTACACAATGGAATATTATTCAGCTATCAGGAACAATGAAATTATGCAATTTGCAGCCAAATGGATGGAACTAGAAAAGCTCATCCTGAGTCAGCTAACCCAGACTCAGAAGGATGAAAATGGCAACTATTCACTTATAGTAGGATTTTAGCTATATAGTAGAGGATATCAATACTACAACCAACGCACCAAAGGGAACATGGACATAGACTTTTTCTTTTTATTTTTTTATTCTTTTACTTCTATTTTTTTTATTCTTTTTTATCTTTTT
Source organism: Lophiomys imhausi (assembly GCA_907164525.1). Classification (NCBI taxonomy): domain Eukaryota; kingdom Metazoa; phylum Chordata; class Mammalia; order Rodentia; family Muridae; genus Lophiomys; species Lophiomys imhausi. The sequence goes on from CAJQZJ010008952.1 coordinate 8,996,002, forward strand.
GTCGGCTTATTTGTTTGTTTGGTTTTTTAGTTCTCTCTCCCTGGCAATGAGACACTTTTCACCGGTGATACTGCCTCGTAGACCCCCATTGTATGAGGAGGCTCCTGGCCCTCATATGACCTATGAACTGGGGTGAGGGACTGATATATAGGGACACTCCACTCCAGAGAAGCAGGATGGAAGTATCAGGGGATAAAGAAAAAAAAAATGAAATGTGGGCCGGGCGGTGGTGGCGCACGCCTTTAATCCCAGCACTTGGGAGGCAGAGGCAGGCGGATCTTTGCGAGTTCGAGGCCAGCCTGGTCTACAGAGCGATTCCAGGACAGCCAGAGCTGTTAAACAGAGAAACCCTGTCTCGAAAAACCAAAAAAAAAAAAAAAAATGAAATGTGAAGTTTCGGCCTTTGGCTAGTAATTGTCATAAACTGTTTAGGATAATTAAGAAACGCAAACTAATAGTCATGCAAGCCTGTCATTTTGTTAGGTGCTATGACAGTCTACTATAGTTATTTTCTAAACTAATCAAAAATCAAGTTGCAAAGAGACAAGCAACATTTGCTTATCCTAATATAAGAGATAGTTAGGGCCTCTTCAAAAACCTCAAGAGAAGCCGGGCGGTGGTGGCGCACGCCTTTAATCCCAGCACTTGGGAGGCAGAGGCAGGCGGATCTTTGCGAGTTCGAGGCCAGCCTGGTCTACAAAGCGAGTCTAGGACAGCCAGAGCTGTTAAATAGAGAAACCCTGTCTCGAAAAAAAAAAAACAAAAAAAAAAACCTCAAGAGATCTGCAGAATATGGCATTCAAAGATGTTTTCGTAACTTTAGATTTTTTTATATCAAGACATGTTAACTCCCGACAGCACCCCATTCTACTCCAAGTAGAAGATGAGCATCGAAGAATCTCCAGTGGGAAATGATTGAATTAGTGGCAAGCCTATCTCTTGGCAGAAAAAAACCCTTGCTCCAACTGTAGACAGAATGCTGTCCAAATGGGACAAAACTTGGAAGCAGGTAAGTCGACAGCCTAGCTCTGCCAAGACAGGGTAGGCAAGTCCTTCATAATTCCTGCTCTACAGTCAATGTCTGTCAAAGAAATGGGCCAAACGACTGAAGATCAATGCTGTAATAATAGAGAGAAAATGGGAACTGTTCAGGCAGCCACTGGTATGTCATGTCTTAGTTTTGGAAGCTGCAGGCCCTGCACTTCCTATATAATCAGACATATTTATCCCTCTCAGGTCTCTGGGGTGGTTGAAGAATAGATAGCTAGAGTCTCATAGTTAAATTTTGAGTTGTTTAGGAATCAAGAGAGTGCCCTGGATCTAAGAAAATGTTTCTAAAATTGTGATGCAAGTTTGTATGAAAACTGAGTTAGATATAGAACTTTAAACTCATGGAGATGGTTAGAGAGTAGAACATTAAAGTCAGGTGCCAAACACATATGGACTGGACAATGGGAATGTATGCTAAGCTATATAACTCTTATAATTGTGGCCTAATTACCTCTGTTGTTGTGAATTGTATTTATTATTATAAGAGAAAGAGCCACTTATTGAACTGAAAGGGGGTGCTGTTGGGGGAAAAAGATATACCTTAAACTTAAAAAAAAAAAGTATGGGGATGGGTGGGTTGAGGCGGAAGATGGTGGGAGGATGGGACTGGAGGGGGGGAGTAGGGAGGGGATTGCGATTGAGCTGTAACTTGAAGAAAAAATAAATTAATTAATTTTAAAGAACAACAATAATAAAAAAATACAAAGATCTATACAAATGTTGCCAAATATAACCTTAATTTTGTATCAATATACAACAATAAAGAGCAGATTCAATAATCCAAAAAAAAAAGAAATATAGAGGCAGACATCAGAAAAAAATAATACACATTG
>CAJQZJ010008952.1:8998284-9024718 GCA_907164525.1 Lophiomys imhausi
GAGCAGAGATGGGTGGACACCTAAGTGTACTAGTCAACTATTCAAAGCAGAGAGCTGTAGGCTCAGTGAAGCCTCCAACAATTACCCAGCTATACATTTGTCAACACAAAGCACATATGCATTTAATAAATACTGTATAATAAGGAAAGGCTAAATGTATCAGATTTGGGTTTTCAAGGAAAAGACTATATGATGGAGAAAAGATGTGCGCACAAGTTCTGTGTTAAGAGGAAGCACAAACAATTAATGTGGCTTTGAAGAAAGGAAGACTTATTAGGGATGTGAAGCCCTGAAATGGATGATGGATGGAGACACTGAAAGTCAATTCTTGAAGAGTTTAAGAAAGCAGAGCTCGCCGGGCGGTGGTGGCGCACGCCTTTAATCCCAGCACTTGGGAGGCAGAGGCAGGCGGATCTTTGTGAGTTCGAGGCCAGCCTGGTCTACAAAGCGAGTCCAGGACAGCCAGAGATATTCAGAGAAACCCTAAATCAAAAAACCAAAAAAAAAAAAAAAAAAAAAAAAAAAGCAGAGCTCATACCCACAGGCACATTGACCTCTTACGGTTCTGACAATGTGACACAAACAGACCATGGGACCTGCTGCTATTGGAATCCATGACTGACGAACATGAACTTTTCACCTGCCGGGGGGTTGGCCTTCACCAGGCATCTGCCAGCTTCGATCCTGTCATGATCTAGAAATACAGCTATACTGTCCGCTAGGAGCTCGTGTTCTTGTCAGCCATCCAAGACCTTCCGTCCATGCCTCAACATGCATCTGGCTTCCTGCCACTCTTCATCTCTGTCCAGACTCTATGTTCTGATCCTGGTGTATATTTCCACCTTCTCTCCGACTTGGTTCTGTCTATGATCTCCTGTCAGGCATCAAGATCATGGCACTGTCCCATGGCTTACCATCGTTTGAGGGTCAAGCCTTTGCATCTCAACTAGTGGGCCAAATCATGCAAGGTGAAATGAGGGAACCATTTTAGTCAACAGTAAAACAAGTGAATGTTCTCTAAGACCATTGCCTTAGATGGGAAATAAGGGAACTGAAGTAGAATTCGAAAGTTCCAGAAAGAACCCTGTTTAGAAATAGAATGTATCTCAAGGGGCAGTGATTATAAACCTGGATTAGAGGCAGGCCCCAGTCCAATTTCTGGTCCATCAATTCTGTCTCCCCAGCTCTGAACCACAGCAGAGTTAGTATGATAACCAAATTGGGCATTTTCCACTCAATGTTTACCAGCCATGGATATATTGAAGTTCATGTGCAGGGGCATGGATATCTCCTCATTTCTGTCTTTCTCAGTATCTTAGTGTATGTTTGTGTTCAGGGTTTGAGACTCAGACTAGAACCTAGATCATGGAGGGAATGTGGACTTTTCTGATCAAAACAGTGAATAGTGTTCCTATGATGTTAAGAATAGTCCATCTTTGGGGACTTGGGATGGTAGAAAACTTCATGAAATTATTATAAACCACAATATAAAAGTGAAGTCTGTAAAATGAGTATATATTCTGTATATGTTAATTAATGCAAGAAATTATTACTGCAGCAGTTATTCCTTAACCAGCTACTTTGCAAATAAAAAAATGTATAATCACCTGCTACATTTATAATAAGCCTTAAAGCACTACCACTGGGCAGGATATTCAACCCTCTGAGCTATCTTGTCTGCTTCCCAGCCAAAATCCCCATAATACTCACATATGTTCCATTTGGGCTGCTTCTGCTCCATCAGGCCAGTCCTCAGAGCAAGTTGCTCTTAGCCATGTGCTCATGGTCCACACTATCCCATTGGTACTCTATCCTCCTTTCAGTCTCTCTCTCTCTCTCTCTCTCTCTCTCTCTCTCTCTCTCTCTCTCTGTGTGTGTGTGTGTGTGTGTGTGTGTGTGTGTGTGGTCTCCTCTGAGACCCACCACCTAATTCCAAGTTCCGCCTTCCTATTCTCCCCACCCCCCCCACCCCAACTACAGGCTGTCAGCAACTTTTGTTAAACAATCAGAGATACATGGGTAGCATTTTTTGCATCACATTGATACAGGAGATGGTTCAATATTTATAACAATGCCCATGGCAGGGCAGTAACCAGATCTCAGGGCACTGCAATCAGCATCTGAAAGTATAGTGCACAAGACCAGCCTCCAACAGAAGTCTGAGAGCCTTTTTGTGGAATATGAGAGTTCAAAGGATCCGTTTCATCAGGGGCAGAGGCTCAGTAGACAGTGCAGAAGAGGCTCCATGTTTGTAAGTGTACAGAGCACTACTGATTACAAAGTGACCTCAGAACCAGGAGAAAGAGACCTGATTTTAAACTGGATTTCTTTTGATCTTGTAATCAAATAGGAAAAAAAAAAAAAAAAGGAAAGAGGAAAGGTTAGGGCAGTGGAAGAAAACTTGCTTAACATGTGTGAGGCCCTAGGCTGGATCCCTAGCACCAAAAATAAAAGAGAGGACTGTCATCCCAGAAACACTGTCAGTCCCACCTGTGATAAAGGAAAAATGAAGACAACTACAGGTCAGGTTGAAATAGTTAAAGATATTTTTAGCAGCCTAGAGAAAGAAGGGTAACAAGAAATAAATGGGGTGCTAGGAACACACACACTGTTGTAAAGGATAAAGGTGACAGAAAATAAAGCTTCTTGCAACATTATACTAGAATAGGATAAATAAAATCTGCACAGCTAAAAGACTGAGAAAAGGCACCATTTGGGAGACAAAGGAAGAATAAGAATAAATTACTTTGCTGAGTCCCCAAAACCTCAGACTAAGGAAGCAACTAATGCTGTTTCAATTGAGAAATTTGTGGAGAGAGATTCTGACACACCTATATTGAAGACTTGGTGTTGGAATTATTCATTTATGGTTAAAACCAGTATAGTATCTAATTTAATGAATGTCTATGTGGTGGTTTGAATGAGAATGATTACCATAGGCTCTTATGTTTGAATACTTGGACCAAAGTTGACTGGAACAGTTTGAGAAGAATTAGGAAGTGTGGCCTTGTTGGAGCAGGTGTCATTGGGGGCAAGCGTTGAGGTTTCAAAAGACTCATGCAATTCCTAATTAGATCTCTGTCTGTCTGTCACTCTCTGTATGTCTCTCTCTCTCTCTCTCTCTCTCTCTCTCTCTCTCTCTCTTTCTCTCTCTCTCAGTTTTAGATTAAGATATGAGCTCCCAGTTACCCCTGTGTTCTGCCATCATAGACTCTGACCCTCTGAGACTATAAGCCAAATTTAAAGCTTCCTTTTAGAAGTTGCCTTGGTCATGGTGTTTTATTATGGCAGCATAATAATAAATGAGATAATTTGATAAATTGTGATATCAGGGGTTTCAATTTTTGAACTTCTGAGTCCCCTATAGTTAAGATTAACACTATGTGACATTAAAAACCTGGAGTATAATTTTAAAATTGTATTATTAATTCTGAAAGAATTTGCAAAATTAGTATAGTTCTATATATCGTATGAGATAGCCAAAGGGCATATGAAAGTGTAACAGTAATCTTAACCATTTCTGACAATTATACAGCATCCTATGTTATTCTTAGATAAGAATAAGTGAAACTAAGCTTAGTCCCTGGGGTAGTTGAAGTCAGTTTTAACCACTAGACATTTGGGTAGAATTCACATGCAAATTATAGGTGTTAATTGCTTTATTAAGTACTATTTCAAGTGTTTGTTCTAGCTAGGAGTTATCTATCAAACATCCGGTGCAGAATAGCATTGCTCATTTTCAGAGATTTAAATCCCCCAGGGGTAAGTCTTGGGGAAGCACAATACAGGGAAAAGCTGTATTCAACTCTCAAAAATATATGGATTGGAATGCTCCACTGTAATTCCCATAATAATATCTCCCGCCAACACAAAGAATGGCCCATTAAATTCACAACAGCTCAGAGAGAAAATGCATTTAACACTACCAAGTAGAATGTTGTTAAAAAATTAATCTAACACATTGAGTCCTCCTCCCATAAGGATACACTGTATAAGTCTCCTTTGCAATATAACACCTTCAACCAATGGGGGAAAAAAAGCAGGTTTTTATACAGAACACATTTATAAGATTTAACTTCCTCCATCATTTCTTGATTTTCTTCAAAGGAACCTAGTATAAGGACTTTTATGCCAAAACTTTTCCTTCATGCTAGCTTCTGTACATACGTGAATAAATTGTTAATAACCTGTGTCTCTGGCAGAAGATACATCCTAGTGTCCAACTTCAAGTTCATCTAGCCTTGTCTTAACTTAGCCCACAGCTTCAGTGTCTAGACAATCAAGAATTCTTCCCTTACACCAACCTAAAATTTCTGTATGTGTGCATACATGTGCCGATTACTTCATGTGTGCACATGCATGTCACTGGGTGCCCTTGCCCATACATATGTTTGTTCAGATGTAGAGATCAGACGATGTCACGTGCCTTTCTCAGTCATTCTCCACCTTATTTTTGACACAGGCTTTCTCAGTGAACCTGATGCTGCAAACTATTCCTGCAAAACCTGCAGGCCCCTGGGGTCCTGTTTTCCAGAGACTATGTTAACATAAAATCCACTCAATAAAGTAAGAATCTTCATTTATCTACTAATAAATATACTCTAGGAAACCCACCATTAGGTCAATACAAGAACTCTCAAATTCCATAGCATGGAACTTACTCAGTTTTAGGTGATAAATATTTTTTTAATTAAAAATTCTGAAATACCTAAAATAAACACTGAAAGTTTGTAAGGAATCATTAGCTTATTTCTAGAAAGTAATTACCTAATTATTCTACAAGTGCAGATGTAAAAATAGACATGACATAATTTTCAAATACTCAAATTTTTAAATCCCAACCAGCTCAGAATAAAATACTGTTAATAATAATAATATTATTATTATTATAAGCTAGCCCCTGAAATAGTATAATCTTTGAAACAGTACACACATTTTAGATAACTATAATTTTGCCAACACACATACTTGATTATTTAGAAGAGATTGACTTAACACACTTGACAATAGCTTCATAGCAGCAAGCCCTTTATTTATTAAAGTAAAAACTTCAAGTAACAACATCTATGTCCATAGAGTAGTATTATTGGATTTTATTGGTGTGTTTCATCAGATGTTGTGGGTTGTTGTTTTATTTTTATTCTGATTTTGGGAGCTTTGTGTGCTAGCTTGTCACTGAATTGAGTGACATTTGTCAGATGCTGTGTTATACAGACATAGCATTTATTTTTATGATAAATATAATACACACATCATAAACATTCAGGACTGTAGAAATGAAGGCTGTCTCACACTATGTACACGTCTTTTGAGAAATTTACTGTGGATTAATAAGAATAAAGAAATAAACAACTAAGGAAGTATTTTTCCCAGAGTTTAAATATTTTACTTGATATATAAAGATGGGCCATTTATGAAAACAAAGATAGCAAAGGAGCACATGAAAGGAAAGAAACCCCATAGCCAGAATCTCAATATAGAAAAGTGTTTGTCTATTCATAGAGTTAAAAGTTCAGTTCATCCATACCAACAGTGGAACGGGTTAAACAGATTTTGACATACTTTCTTTTCTTTGCTTTTTTTCTACAGTTGATACCTGATCTTAGTGCTCAATTTGGATGAAATTGTTAAGTGGTTTCCCAACCTACCCTCCCTGTCTCCTCCTCCTAAGCCCAGCTCCCTACTCTATATTCCAACTAGAATGAAACCAATCAATTAACGTGACAAAAGATTTGCATTTTGTATCTGTGCATCCAGACTTATGGCTCTGAAACAGGTCTGGGCCAGAGGCATTGACACATATCACCATAAAAGCATTGCTATGAAAACAGATAATGTATCCTCCCACTTCTCCTCCATTCCTCTGAATTTTCCTCCAGAATTAGGCAAGAGGACAAGAAACTTTTCCTAAGATGTTTTAACAGTTCTTCTCTTGATTTTGGCCCAGTCATACTAACATGGCCCATGTTCACTTGTAAGAAATTACTATTTTCAATTAAATGGAGAGACTATACCTGCCTGTGTATACAATTTAACCTTGAAATTTATATCAGAAAGACCTACCGACTGAAAACATTTCTTTGTAAATAGAGACCGCTCTGACTTACCACAAACACTACTGTTTAAGATAACCTAATGGCATTTCCTTCTTGATCTAAGTAGGAGTCTTGAAAAACAATTAGAGTTGCCTTACTTTTCTGTCTTATTATTCCCAGTGACCACTGAGATATAAACAGAAGAAAATTACAAAAAATTAAGAATTAAAAAACATGGAAATTAAAGAAGTAGTTAGGTAAAGGAAGATGAAGAACTAACTTAACAAAAGAAAAAAACAATTGGTAAATAATTTTTTAATATTTAGCCTATTTGGTTATAAAGTATAAATTTAAAACACAAGGTACACATTTGTAATTATTAGTTAATAAAAACTTTTCAAAGTTTTATCTAGCTCAGTATTTGCATAAAACCTCCCAAGCCAGTGATTCCCTATTACTGATACAATAGCCAATTTTCAACCCTCCTGAAGAAAAATGACACAACATATATGTTTTAGCCCATTGACTACTCACTTCATTTCTGCAAGTTTACTATAAAAAAATCTCAAAAGGGAATAAATATCTGTACCCTAAATAATAGAATCACAATCAATGTATACATCTAGAAGTGAGAATTAAGGTAAAACATTACACATGTATATATGTTATGGGACCCTCAACATACATGATACAACCATTGTAAAGATCACCAGCTTTTGAGGGCTATGGAAACAAACAGGTGACAAAATCGTGAATACAGCAAGACTTAGATAGTTGGTTCTGTCACCATTTGTGTAATCAGACATAATACGTCAGTTTTAAAAGGAAACAATTTGACATACGCTCAGAGGTTCTTGAGCACCCGTGGAGGGGGCCCTTGCACTCAGCAGAGCTCATGCTCACTGGATGTTCATTAAACAGGATACTGGTACATTGCAGAACCATAGTCTTATGGTATGCAGAGATATGCAATAGTCACTATTCAAGGTTCATTCTGTTGCTGTCACAATACTTTGACAAAAAAACAACTTGAGGAGGAAAGGGTTCATTTGGCTTACATTTCCAAGTTAGAATCCACCATAGGTGGGGAATTAAGGCAAGAACTTAGGCAGGAACTGAAGCAAAGACCATGGAGGATTCTGCTTGCTGGCTTGCCCTCCGACTCATGTCTAGCTGGCTTTTTTAGTTGAGGACATGCCCAGGGACAGTACTTCCTACTGTGGTCTGAGCTTCTGTGCATCAAGACAATGCCCACAGACAAGTCCCACAGGCCAGCCTGATCTAGACAGTTTCTGATTCTAGGCTTTGCACTCAGGTGGCTCTGGACTGTGTCAGGTTGACAATTAAAGCTAGCTAGGACAGTCATTCAGGAGACATAGTTCAAAATAAATCTCTTTAAAATACAGACAACCCTTTAAGCTGCAACAACCTTTGATACTTCCTCAAATTCTTAGTAGTCAAAGAAATGAGAACGAACGTAAAGGGGTATTTTTAACCTACTGAAATATCTGCAATTCAAAACTGTGTAAGGTTTGGTTCTAGAAATGAGGCAATGCATGGTTAATCCCAGATATAGCAGAATGAACAACAGAAATTAGGGTGTGTGGAATAAGATTCAAAATACATTTATTGGCTCAAAAAAAATCTTTAAATTTGTTTAAACATGTCTTTAGCACAAGACCTTACCTTACCACTCATTCAGCATGGAAAAAAACTGAACACAACCTCAGTGCCCCACAGCCAGGTAAGTGATAAGCAAAATATGGTCTGTACACTTGACATCATATAACACTCTCACTAAAAAGGATGCTCACAGATGTGATAAAACAACAGGAGGGAATGCATACACCAGAGTTCCAAAAGAAAGCAGATACAGAAAGGACCCAGACAGCATCCTTATGATCTGCTTCAAAAGCCAGTGTGCATCAAACAGACCAGACAGAAGCACATGATAACTCTATCCAGTTACATTTGCGTGACAATATTACAAGTAATTTTTTCTTTTTCATTTATTCCTTATCTTTTGATGATTTTAATTTAATTAAGATACTAATTAGTTAATGTCTCATAAATCCTTAAATTGTTAATATAGCAAGAATACTTGTTTCTCAGAAAACTTAAAGGACAAAATGCATGAATGATTTAGCATCTTGGAAGCAGTATAAAATAAATTACAGTAGTATATCATGAAACAGTGAGGATCTATCCTAAACATGCTTTTAAAAAATTCACCACTTTGTAAACAACACAAAGTATACTTACACAAATTAAGATGTCCATAATGCCACAAGACCATATAACATTATAGGACTACTGTGCAGCAGCCAGTCCATCATTAACCAAAGCCTTGCTGTGTGGTGTATGATTATGAAAACTCAGTGCTCAAATGAATATAATGTCTGGTAACTATCAGTATCCCAGTGGTATATCCTGCTTCTAAGTTTCTTTCAAGATGCAACTAAGGAACTAGACTCTAATGATAACGTCAGAGGGTAAGATGTGGGAGAAGCTAAGACTGCCTGCCTGTCGGGCTAGGGGTGGCAGAGCCTGACGTGGAGCATGAGTGGGAAATTTCACAGGTAAAGGGCCAGCCAAAGGATGAGATGTTCTCATCTTCCTTCCATCTGGATCCAGGCACAGAGCAGCTAGAGCCGTGGTTCTCAACCTTCGGGATGCGACCCCTTTCGTGATCAAATGGCTCTTTCACAGGGTCACATATCAGATATTTACATTATGATTCATAACAACATCAAAATCACAGTTATGAAGTAGCAATGAAATCATTTTATGGTTGGGGGTCACTGCAACATGAGGAACTGTATTAAAGGGTCACAGCATTAGGAAGGCTGAGAACCACTGAGCTAGAGAGTACAAGTCCAACAGGGAGGTGTGGCCTAGGGAAAGGAATGTTTCAGAAACCTGTCAGGGGTAGGACTAGAACTCAGAACCTCTGTCCATCAGCCTTGAACTTACTCTGTCATCCAGGGACAGGGAATATATTGAAGTAATTAAAAGCCTATTAAAACTAAAAACTATTCATGCCTCAAAACTATGAAGATCATCTGGAGGAGCTAGGTTATCTGGAGAAAAATAAATGCCTCCTGCTTGGATTGTAAGAACTGATGAGATGTTTAAAATCTTCATCAACCTAAGAACTGTAAAGTACCATTAGAGCTTTCTCCTCTGGCTTTCTAGTCGAGCGCCAATTCTCACTGTTTGAAAATTGGATGGCATGGCAGATTTTCTCATACAACCAAGGTCTTCAAACTCCACTATACTTCAGGAACACCTAAAGACCCTTAACATTTTTGCTGCCCGGTGAACGCTTAACTCATTGCCTCTGAAACTCTGCAAGTATGGCCCATATTTAAATTCCCCCATGCTGCAAATGTCCAGCTGCATTGGAATCTCATGCTCAAGAACTTAAACCTCAAAGCAGTCAAAGACCACATAAGCATCACGTAGGTGCTTGAGCCCTCCCAGTGCTACAGAGTGAGACTCTTAGTTTTACCAGTTCTCTATGCGATTAGTATGCACTTTAAAGTCTGGAAGGTACCAAGGTACCTTTCAGTTGGGATTTACCAAGGCTATAATAAACACCCTCCTGTTCCTCCTCTTCTGGCTTTCAGAATACAGAGGAGAATGAATTCCAACTCTGTCTTCAAGGATTGTGCAAGGCATCCTTAATCCTTTAGATCTCCAGAGGTTACCCTCTGTGGAAGAGTGGGGACCAGGGGTTGATGAGAGAGGCCTCCTGGAGGAAGTGTGGTTTTAGGACATGTGGTGACATCACAAGGTTAGCATCGGCCAGTTTACATCGCAAGTAGCTTGCTTGAAGTTTGGAGTTTTGAAGTTTAGGGAGGAAGTCCAGATTGGTAAAACAATTTGTGTGAAAATGCTTTATAAACTGTAAATCATTATGCAAATGGGAGTGTTTCTATTTTCCCTCACAAGTCCTCATGGATCTTATAAGAGTCTTTAGCAAATTAAGCTCTTAATGATAACAAATGCAATCACCAAGTCGGGGTGGGAGCTCACCCAGTACTCAAGTCTTTTCAAATGATGGAGTTGATACCTGGCAGCATTATGTGATCCACAGTGTCCTCTGAACAGATGAGCTGCTCTGTGTGACCACATCCAGCTTTTCCTGCCATGCCAGCACATTTTGTAACAGCATCTCTCCACTCAAGTTCATATACCTAGCAGTGATTCAGAAATAAAAATGAGACTTCCTCAATTTCAGGTGGGCCAGAGCTTCAGGAACAGTTTTCAGGTTTGTGTGGAATCAGCCCTAAATCCAGAAATAGACAGAAAGACACATAGATAGTAGATAATTGATAGATAGATAGATAGTGATATAAAGATATATTTTTGCTAGAATAAAGGTGTCCCACTTTCTCACATTGTGACACAATGTGATCTGAAATGCATTGGCTCACATTCACAGGTACCCTGAGATCCATGCAGCTCACAGACCTGTGGGCTGCACATTACTAATAGTCTCTAGAGCCCAAATATTACACACATCTCACATGTCACCAACCCATTTTGTATGTTTGAAATGAACACTTACCAGATGATGACAGTGGGCCACCAACCACCACCAACAATCATCACTGGTTCTGGACTAGTCAGATGAACTTTATGGTCACTGGTCCCTTCAGGGTAACGAAGGGAGAGAGGCAACAAAGACAGTGCACCATTCCAGATAAATACCAACCTGAACTGAGGCATCTCAGTTCCATTCTGCCCCTTCAACAGAGATAGCAGTTTCCAACACCTGGCCATGGACTGACTTCATATTCATGTCTCTGAATTCTGTTTCCAAAGAAACCAACAAATGTGCCTTCACTCATCCCGAAAGATTATTTTATAAGGCTTGTTAGAGAGACTCCTTTACTATCTATGGGCTCTCCTGAGCTCTCCACAGAGTGGGATGGGGTGGAAGGGAGTTTCTATCTACTGGGCATATGCTCTAGGCCATACATTCCCAAGGGATACTTTACATGCCATGGCATATCTCACTTGAAACATCCCCAGGAAGAAGACACCAGCCACTCCATGTCACACAGGAGAAACCTGACCCTTGAGGAAGTCAAACTACCCAAGTAGTGTAGACCTCAACTTTCACCCAAATCTGTTCCACTTATATTTCCATTTTGACCACAGCAAGAAAAAAGAAAACCCTAAGTGCACAAGAGTGAACCAGCAGCCTTGCCATCCATCTGCACACGTTTTCATTCTCATTCTCCAGCTCTGCTGTACCTCTGCTCTTTCCTAAGGTGACGTGAACCCTTATGCTATTACTGGTTCTATCTAGAACAATACCACACCCTAACAAAAGGCTGTCCACTCTCTTTTATCTGTCCCCTAAATGTCCCAAGTAGCGCTCTATCAGAAAATTTCCCCTTTCAAAGAGTTGGCAAATTCTTCTACTTTGTAGTTGTCAAAGCACATTCAAACTATATTTTCTCTTTATTCCTTATAGCCAGCATATTTACTAAAACCCAGTCACTCTGCAAGAAATAAAACTAAACCCAACACAAACTCTCCTAAATCAATATTTCCAATACCCCATTATACTGCATATTTCCAAGTTTCCAAACATCTAAGGTCAAGTCAAATAAATAAATTTGTCAATAACACAATATTATAAAGAATTCAACCCAAGCTGTGTCTGTGAAGGGAACGCCAGCCATTCTTCACCCATTGTTTCAAAGGGTACAGCATTAAAAATGAGTGAGGCACATCCTTAGTGCTCTATAAAAATTACACTTAGGTAACAGAGGAAGCATGCACAGAAACACAGGTAAGCCACCCAGCCTCACGGCTTAAATTCAATCACTAAAACCTACACAGTTGAGGGGAAGAACTAACTCCTGAAAACTGTCTTCTGAGCTCCACACATGTGCCATAGTGCATACACCCTGACCTGCACATGCTTATGCATACACGAAAACACTTTAACAAATGAATCCTTTGAAATGTTTTCAAAACTCAGAATTTGGGGGCTAGAGAGATGCCTCCATGGTTAAAGTACCTGATGTGCAAGCATGGAGTGTAGAAAAAAAAAAAAAGTGAATTCTATGATGTCAGGAATAAATTCAATGGGGACCAGAATTCTCACCTCAAACAGTCACACAATTGATTCTGGCAGCCCATCTGTAATCTCAGTACTCAGAGGACAGACAGGGCATGGCTCTTGACAAGGGAAAAGATGTCTGAGTTTGCTAAGACAATGTCTGATTGATAGAACTGGTTGAATGCTCGATAGAATGGACAGAGCTTTAATAGACATTGTTTGGGGATCAAACTCTTTCCTGATCTTTTAAATTTTGATGATACACAGAATATAGAACAGCATATGCAGAACAAACGTGCTTAAGGAATAAAATGGATGGAGGCACAAGCGCTGTAACTGACAGAGGAGATCATGACTTCAGGCCTGGGAACTACATGTGAGAGAACACCAGGCAGCTCTCTTGCCCATTTGCATATTCTCCAGTCCAGCAGCCATGCTGGCCTGAAAATCAGTTTCCTAACCATCCACTGCAGGCAGTGAATGCAATGCAATACAGAAAAAAAAAAAAAAGGGATAAGGATGTCTAGCCCCAAAGTGATAAGAATTAAATGGAAGATTTAAAGAAAAATAAGTAGAATTGTATTCATTGCTAGGTTCATTCTGCTGAATTTCTCAGATATCCTCAAAGCCTTGTAGGTATCTGCATCCTGAAGCTGATGAAAGATCAGAGAATTAGGGCTGAGGCTGTAGCTCAGTGGTAGAGAGCTTGTGTAGAAAAAAAAAAATTACTAATTAAATTGTTTAACCAGTATTTAGATTATTATAGTTAATTGATTCGGCAGTGTAAATCCTTAACCCATCATTATAAATGGATACACACAGACACCGGGTAGATCTTAACAAGCCTAGGCCTGGGTTGTGCAATCCTAGCCCATCTAAGCTAGCTCATAATTCTATTATCCAAATATAACCCCATATATACATACATCCCTTTGGACTATATTCTCCACATTAAGCCGATGTTCCAGGCTACATGAAAGGATCTTCTTTAATCTAATCCATGGCGTTTCCTCCTTGTCTGCTCCTGGCTCTATCTCCGCCTCTTCTTCCCAAGATGCTCTATCTCTCTCTAAAAGCTCCTAGTCCTGCCTACCTCTGTCTTTGCCCACTCTCCAGGCCTCAGCATTTATTTAACCAATCAGAGACAATTAAGTAACAGACAGCAAACAGGACCAATCAACATTTAGAATGCTTAACACCACCCCATCAAGCTCTCTTTGCAAGAATGATGCCCAGTACAAGGGTTCATTCCCCCAGGACAGTCAAAACAAAAAAATCAGAGAGGTCTAGTGAGGATGGAACAAAGAATATGTGGAATTCCAGCTGCCCCTTCTACAGCAAAGAGCCTTTCATGTGGCTGATGGTCTCTCTTCTGTTTCTGGGCATTTGCCCCAAGCTCTGAGAGAACCACATAGATCAGTGGACCTCAACCTTCCTAATGCTGTGACCCTTTAACATAGCTCCTCATGTTTTGCTGACCCTCAACCATAAATTTTTTCATTGCTACTTAATAACTGTAACTTTGCCACTGTTATGAATCATAACATAAATGTCTGAGTTTTCTGATGGTTTCAGGTGACCCCTGTGAAGGGGTCATGGTCCACAGGTTGAGAACTAGTGGCCTACAGCCTATAGCACCTGAATTCATTAGATGGTGGCTGTTCCTCATCATATTTTATTTCCTCAATTCTAACCATTCACCTGCCCCACCTGGGGCAAGTCTCTGCCAGGGCAGAGGCATGACATTCTTTGCTTTCAGCACAGGACCTTCAGCCCTGAGAGCCTGGTATTACCTGAGCATGCAGTCTCTACTCTGTGGGGAGCTGCTCCATCTACAGTGAGGCGCAAACCCCATACTCAGAACTCAGGGCTGCACTACTGCACAATCATAGGGACTCCTCCAAAGTACCTGGCTCTTATTCTGAAGCCCAGACTCTGATCAAGTAGGTCAGATCACGTGTGTCAGAGGAATCTGCACTGCTGTCAACTCCCAGGAGGTTCTCAGAGATGGCCAGCTTTGGACCACTTTGTATATGGTGTAAGCTCATTTACCAAATTAGAATCATCCAATCTCATGATCACCCTGCCTCCACATCATTATGCCAGAGAGGCTCCCACCTCAGCCCACCTCACACCTGCATGATGCCCACCCCCACATAGGTTGTGTCTCCTAGCAAACACAAGATGCACACTTCAGCCTGAACTCACCATCTTCTACCATCCTCCAGTCTTTCAGCTGTTTCCACCTGAGCTTTTCCATCTGGGCAACTTACATTTACCCTTGGTACCCAAACTGGCTGACCAAAATGCCATAGTCATAACCCATTATCATACTACCCTCTCCCACACCACCCAAGTACACACAGAAATGCCTTATATCCATACCACCCCCAGTACCTAATACTACCATTACTGGGCCTATTCCATGACCAGAGTCAAGGACATTCCCTGTTCTCATCTGCAATTAAAGACTGATAATGTGAACAACATGTGTTTGGCACACATTAGATCTCCAATAAATGCCTGTGGGCTCTGAATCCAAAGGAGGGTGAAGTGGCCCACTGGCTTTCTCTACTGGTTAGGTTCAATGGAATACCTACCATGACATCAGTGAGTTTTTGAAGACTCTTCTGTGTGTCAGCTTATAGCATTCTGCAGATTCTTTTACTTGAGTACCATTCTCATTCTGATTTACAAATGAGCAAAAGAAGGTCAAGAGGCTGTTATAACTTGTCTAGGGTCATGGAGTGACGAGTGTAGAGTCCAGGTTCAGCCCAGGTTGTCTTCACCCCAGACTGTACTCAGCACCAGATGTTCTTCAAGGTCAAACTCCTCCCCCAAATGAGGGGACATCTGTTCCTTCATTGCCCACCTGCTCATTACAACCCAGAGGGAAACACTTCTACCATAATTGCTCCAAGCTGTCAGGAGATATGGCTGTTCCTTTGCAATGACAGACACCCTCGGGTGCTAAGAACAATATTAGAAAGCTTGGCTTGTCAGGGCTGAAGTTAATATTGCAAGAAGGACCTGTCTTCTGGGCAGCCCAGAGCCCCTCCTGCCTTCCAAGGACTAGGACAACAGATGCCACTCTTAAGAGAGAAGCACTCCTCAGATAAACCAAGTACAAAATGTTTCAAGGACTCAGGAAAAAAGAAGTCACAGTCACCCCTGGTCTCTGCAGCAGGGTCATGTGCATAATAACAGTCTCTGGGCTCCATCTCCAGCCCATCAGAATCACATGGAAAACTGGATTTCGAGCAACAGGAAAATTATTAACACTGATTTAGAAACCAAAGAAATTAACAAGCCTGTACTTTAATCTATGTCCTCCCAACTTCAGACTCTATAACAGAAGTTTCATCTTTCTGTTTATGAAAATAACATGATGTCAAAGGACTTCATTTTGTTTTTAAGTTGCTTCTCTTCTCTTTCTAGCCTGGCATGGGACCTTGGCCTACAGTCAGGAAAATGTCATCAGATTCAATTTAGATCAGTATCATCCCAACACTGACCTGCCTTTGATTGACAACTGGTAAAAATGCACACACTTGAAGTGTACAGCATAATGCCCTGTGATATGGAAAGGGTCACTGTAGCCTGCTACATGGCACACCCATGACCTCACATGGAGGCCATTTTTCCTTCCTGAGGACCTTTGGACACATGTGGTCTATCTGTAATTGTCCCCATCATGCTATGCATTATAACTTCAAGATTTTTCATCTTATAACTGGACACTGTTCTTTTCCCTCACTTGCTTCCACCCAGAAAGTCTTCTCTCTGGCCATCTGCATGGTTTGGATATATCAATAATCGTGACAATACCTTACCTTACAGATCATGGTGGCCTCTGATCCAATGCTGCTTGATCCTGAGAAGGAAGAAATACTCCAGATTCCTTTCTTCCTACATTAAGTAGTAGTATTTATTACTTTTCCTCAAACAGAATTTTTGAAAGAGAAAAGAATACAGAAGCTGTAATCAGGTAAGGAGGGAGATGCCCAAATATACAGGCATGGTGACTGCAGGCTGGGGAATAACCTGGACACAGCTAGGTGCTATTGCTCCTAGTAAGTGTGTGGCTGAGAAAGCTCCTGGAGCAAATGCTAGCGTGATAGAGACCTGATGTCTCTATTTTGTCGCTTAAGCACAGTTGCTATGTCCTTAGTGTCCTTAGACAACATACCATCTTCCCTAGGTGAGGCCAAGGAATGAAAAGAGTTAAAAGAATACAGCTCGCATTCCAACAGTGAGGAATAAGTGGACACATCAACCAAAGGAGGACGTCTGGAGCTGTCTTCTCTCCGGCACTCATGGACCCCTCCTGTCCCAGTTCCACACTTTAGACTTGTGTGCTGAAATGAGCTGCTTTTTCTCTGTCAAGGTGTAACTCAAAGACACACTGAAGCATGTGCACACACACACACACACACACACACACACACACACACACTCTCTGCACTGTTGCTATGGGAACCATCCTGGAGAATTCCATGCCTTTCATTCTACTAAAATTTTACCCTTACGTCTTTGGAGTGAAACACACTTCCATTTACAAGAAGACAGTGAGCAGCAGCGGAAGCAGTCCTGATGGGATGGGCATCCCAAGAACAGGCTAATTTTTCCAAATCTGATGATCTTTCAGGATAATCACAGTACACCAGCAATCTCTAATTAATAAAGTGTAGGAGAGCCGCCAGAGCTGGGTTGCTAGGTGAACTGCCTTTCTCTCTCTCCTTTGTTCTTGGAGCAGAGAAGAGCCCCCTAAGACCACAATTTCTCTGTTCTCGTTCTGTGACCCTGAGTCACTCATCTCCCCTTCCAAGCCTCAAGTAGATATCTGAAAAATGTAGGAAAAGAGGACTAGAGAAAGGCTTATGTAGCTAAATTACATGTTGTGCAATCTTGTAGACCCAAGTGTGGATCCCAGCACCCACTAAAAAGCTGGGAGTGGTCACATGCTTCTGTGCCCTTGTGCTGGGGTAGGGTGGTGCAGGCAGAGTCCAGAGATTACAAAACAGACAGTCTAGTCAAGTGGAAAACAGCAGCGGCAGTGAGACAACCTGTCAAAAAAGACAATACAGAGGCATAGTGGAAGACACTGAACAGTGACCTCTGGCTCCCTCATACACTACCACACATATGTAAGCACACACACCTATGCAGAGAGAGGCAACTCCCCATTAATTCAAGACTCCAAAAATGCTGTCTTTCTGATAGCACACAGTTTTTGTGTTTCCCTTGCTATTTATGGAGAAGGGGCTTCCAAACAAATCTCCTAAGTACAATTGCAGCCACTCATATCAGCTCGCCCCATCCCAAGGCACCTCGGAGCAGTCCATTTACAAACTTAGCTGTAATTGCCAAGTAAGCAGATACAGGATGGCTTGAGCTGATGTAAAGTTAAAAAAAAAATCACTTTTATCTCCTTAAATCATCAGGTTGGGAGCCAGAAGGCCAGAGTTCATTTCTCATGTCTGTCACGTACTGCCTGTGTGCACCACCACAAATGTCCTAAATTCCTTGAGTCGCAAATTTCTCATCTGGAAAGGAGAATTAATAGTGCATATAGCACAAGCCCAATGAGGAGGTAAAATGACAAATTACAAAGTACACCAGACCATTGGCTCTGGTACTGCCAATGATGCCACACCGAAGCATGGCCTGCTGGCTAGACTGTGGACAAGGATCATGGCTCCACTGCAAACGCCTGTTAGTGAGCGACTAACATTGCAATCTGTTTCTTCCACATGGACAACAAGATTGGCAGGAGGCAGGACCCAGGTACCTTAGATTGAACCTGGAGCAAACTGTAACTCTTTTAAAGTTGCACCTCTACATGGGAAGAGCTGCTGAACTCTGACCTAAGATCCCCATACCTTAACTGAAGACAGCAAAAGCTGACCAGGAGCCATATCAACTCATTGAACAAACCGTGTCCGCTTACTGACTGCGCAAAAGGCAGACTTGAAAAGTCACCTTGGCCCATATTACCACCCTTCATGCTGCAGAGTCTTCTGAGGGGAAAGGAAAAAGAAAAGCTCATGTGGTACCTCTTGTCTTTCTTTCCTTTATTGCTCCTGGAAACTGAGTGGTTGTGCCAGAATGGAGTTTTGCCGTGTGTGTGTGTGTGTGTGTGTGTGTGTGTGTGTGTGTGTTTGCATATTTGTGTGTGACTATGGAAGTGTATGCCATAGTACGTGTGTGGAAGTCAGAACACAGTGCTGCATATCAGTTCTCACCTTCCACCTAAAAACAGGTCTCTGTTAGTTTGCCACTGCCTACACCAGGCTAGCTGACCCATTAGCTTCCAGGGATTCTCCCACCTCAGGGTCCCATCATCTTTCCCCTGCATGACCTCTGGGATCAAAAACACACTCTACAGCGCCCAGCTTCCCATGGATGCTGAGGGCTTGTCCTCATACCTCGGAAGCAAGTGCTTTCTGCCCTCATCATCTTCCCAGCTATTAACTTCTTTTCTTAAGCCTATGCTTCAGATAATTTGGTATTAAACCTGGCCATTCAAATAGACTCAGGAGGAATCAGTGCCACAGAAAAAAAAAACAGGAGGCTGAGTGGCTGTTCCCAGTGGGCAGAGACATGGACCACTCAAAGAAAACATATACACCCGTGTGCAACCTCCACACTCCCAACGACCTAATCAGCAATGGTCAAAACTGTGATAACTTAAACCAAAGTTGAATGTTTCCCAAAGTTTTTGCCCTGCTTGCCTCCTCTGGGCTTAGCTGCTCTCTGGTAATATGATTATAATGAATATCACAGAGAGATTGAAAGGAAGCTGGTGACAAATATCAACTAAACAGTTTGACAGATAATCATAAGGAGCTGCATTTCTATTCCTCTAGGGTGAAAATGCCCTGTGAAGACAATAAATGTTTAAAGTATTTGGAAAGGCTACACCCCAATGACAACAGTGATCGGAGATCCCAGGTGCTGAGCACAAGTATGGTCCCATTTAGCACTCATCAGGGTGGCAGAGGGACAATTTCTTTTGCTATTTTATAAATACAAGAACTGTGTCAGTCAGCTTTCCTTCATTGTGACAAAATACCTAAAACTAACACCTTAAGCAGTAGAAAACCTTATTTGGGTTTACAGTGTCAGAGACTTCTTGGTCCCTTGGCTTTCTTGTTTTGGGTCTGTAGCAAGGTCAAGTATCATAGCAAGGATCATGTAGTAGAGAAAAACTGCACACCTAATGGCAGTTGGTCAGTGAAAGAAGGGAGGGTGGGAGAGGAAGAAAAGGGGGCAGGGGAGTGATAGAGAAAGGTCCCAATACACATGTGAGGCAACGTACACTCCCAATGACCTAGTTACTTCAGTTAGGCCCCACCCCTAAATTTTCTACCACCTCCCAAAAGTGCCATCAGCAGACAAACAAGCCTTCAATACATGAGCCTTGAAGCACCATTAAAATCCAAGTTACATGGGAATGTCAGCTGGTGCCACCCCTAAGGAAAACACCATGGAGATTCCTCATAAAAAGTGGAATTAGAACAACAATACCATCCAGCTCAACTCTTGAGAACACACCCAAAGGATTCTAAGTCAGTGAACCACACAGGTACTTGTATATCCGTGTTTACTATCGCACTATTCGCAGTAGCCAGAGTACGCAAGCACCCAGCAGCCCAGCAACAGATGAACATAGAAAAAAATCTGTGGAAGTTACACACAATGGAATCTTATTCAGCCATAAAGAAAAAAAAATGAAATCTTCACATTTGCAAGAAAATGGGAGGTAATGGAGTGTTGAGTTAAATTAGTCAGACTCAGAAAAACACATGTTTCATATGTGGAGAGAGAGCTTAGATTTAAGTATATATAAATTGGGGGGCATGAAAGTAGAAGGGGAACTATGAGGAGTCAGGAAGAGGTCCCAAGGGAGGGAGAGAAGAAAGAAGTAATGGAGAATATATGACATGAAAGTAAGAGGAATGATTACTCAAGAGGAAGAATTAACTTGTGGATTTTCTTTTATGACAGTAAGAATACTTAACATAAGGTCCACTGTCATAACAGATTTTAAAGGTTCTCTCTCTCTCTCTCTCTCTCTCTCTCTCTCTCTGTATATATATATATATATATATATATATATAGATATAGATATATATATATATATAATGTTCTTGATCCACTTGCCAGATCTTCCTTCTACTGGCACTTGCACAAAATCTGGCTACTTATCACAAAACTCTTTACACAATGTCTATAATACAAGATGAAGAATATTGGACATATTAGATAACATGTCAACTGCAGCTCAATTTTTATCTTTAAAGACTTCAGAGTCTAATAGGAGAAGGACATAGTTATAGTGCAACTATAGTTATATTATAATGGCTTTATTGTGATATAGTAATATACCATATTGCAATGTTAAATAAAACTAGTCTACTTTGCATGTGAAGGGTGTGTGTGTGTATGTGTGTGTGTGTGTGTGTGTGTGTGTGTGTGTGTGTGTGTATACATGTGTGAGTATGTGTTGTGCTGATGTTTTAAATTCTCAGGCTATATCAGAGTAGGGAGGAATTGATTTGGAGAACAGAGGTCAAGACAGACATTTGGACAATGTGCATTTTAACTGAGCTTTTGAGACAAGAACATTAGTAATGAAGAGAAATAACAATTTGGATAGAAGGGGCACACTATTTTGCGCCTGTTGAATGACAAAGAAAGACTATATTCATAGAGATGCGTTGGGGGCTGTTTTTCAAACCCACGCTATTCCCTTTTCCTTAACTCATTCAGCAAACATGTGAGGAGTACCTTCCTACTATGCATGTTTAGAATGGTCCTAAATTCTATGAATGCAAAGCAAACAAGCCTGACCATTTCCTGCATTCATGGGACTTATATGTCAATGCAGAGAAAATAGAACAAATGAGAATATCCATTCTGCATCTTCCAGCTATCAATGCTATGAAGAAGAATCAGGTGCCTGAATAAGAACCTTGTGAATTCTGTCTTTTCATCTGAAAAGACTGGTATGAGTTTCTTTTTTTCTCCCTGAAGATAAGCCATTGTGTGTGTCCCCTGAAGGAGGGTCACAGAGCCCCCCAAACCTCCCTCACCAATACTATGATCCAGTCTCCTTTGATGGAATCTGAGACTCTAGCTTCCCAGAAGTCATTGCAACACTGTCACATTTTTGAATTACATTCTAACCAGCCAAGTATAAAATATTTATGGTGAGATAGTCTTGGCTGTTAAGAAGCAAATCACATTAAAGCACCTGATATTTCAAGTTCATGACTGGATTAATTTTAATTAGAATTCTCTCCCATGCCTGAACAACAACAAAAAAAAAATATTACAGGACACGGTATCAGAAAATCAGTTTTCTTCTTGTGACTTGTGAAAGATAAATCAACTTGAGAAATTTCCAGTCATTTCTAGACATCTATTTTCTTAAATACTGCACACAAAAATTGGACATACTTTAAATTCTATTTAGGTCATGGAGGTCTATAACATTTAACAGTAACTTTTAGGGTTAAAAATTCATAAACACAGTCTCATGTTATCTCCACAAATTGAATTCCTGGCCTCCAGTCACAAACTTAGTCTCTTTCAACATATAAAACAGTTTCTTTACTATCCAGGTCATTTAGCCCAGCATATGCTTTTGTGATCCTTTAAAATTTTTAATTTCTTTAGTAATGTCAAGTTTTCAAAATAAGTGATTTTAGACCTACAAATGAACACAATTTATAGTCTAATTGTTTTGAAAAT
The DNA here is from genome assembly GCA_907164525.1 of Lophiomys imhausi. Lineage (NCBI taxonomy): Eukaryota > Metazoa > Chordata > Mammalia > Rodentia > Muridae > Lophiomys > Lophiomys imhausi. The sequence continues at coordinate 9,020,161 of CAJQZJ010008952.1, forward strand.
CTCTTAGGGATAAGGAAAAGGTATTGCTCACCAGTCATATTCTCTGTATTTTACTAGTAGATTGTCCTTGTTTTTATATTTATTTCGGTGCCTTCAACAAGAACCCTAAAGTTCAGTCCCAAAACTAACATTTGGCAATGTTACATGTCAAACTGTGAGTGAGGAAACTCGGTATTTTTATCACTTTCAGTAGTGTTTTTAAGGACCAAGCTGTTAAGTGGCAAATATCAACTTGTGTTGTACAACAAAGTCTTTAGCTCCAATAATAAAATGATATTAATAAGACAGTCAGGACAGGGGTACCGCAGTGAGAAAATCCACCTGACACTGAGAAGTTACCCTAAGGCCAAACTTGCCGCACTGTCCTTAGACCTGCTACCATCTATGATGTGGAATTTGGACAAATCTAAGTTTCTGTGCTTATAAAAATAAAATCTGGACTGGAGAGATGGCTCAGTGGTTAAGAGCACTGACTGCTCTTCCAAAGGAGTGGGGTTCAAATCCCAGCACCCACATGGCAGTTCACAGCTGTCTGTAATTGCCGGGCGTGGTAGTGGTGCACGCCTTTGATCCCAACACTTGGGAGGCAGAGGCAGATGGATCTCTGTGAGTTCAAGGCCAGCCTGGTCTACAAAGTGAGTCCAGGACAGCCAGAGATACACAGAGAATCCCTGTCTCGAGAAACCTAAATAAATAAATAAAATCTTGAAAATTAAGATTTTTTTATTTTATTTTGTGATAGCAAGGTACTTAACACTAGGTCTTCTCTTTAACAGGTCCTGAAGCCCTCGCTGGGCCATTGCTTTGTTTAGACAAAACGCTGCACAGCACATCTGGAGAATGTGTTTGTCTCACAAGACCATAAAGTGTTATGTCTCCCACTGTCACTTGTCCTGAGCCCCTGTCAGCCAATCCAATCTATCCTTCACTTCTGTACACTTACCTACTTTTGAGTCTCCTCTTTTAAGGTATGGGAACATTTGTCTCTTTTCTTTTTTTGTTTTTGTTTTTGTTTTTGTTTTTGTTTGTTTGTATCTGGAAAAGAAGTATGGCTGCAGTAGATTGATGTGACTGCTCCATGTCTGGGCTCTACTACTTCAGCCAGTCAGTTAGCCCAGGCATGGAGCAGTCACATCAATCTACTGCAGCCATACTTCTTTTCCAGATACAAACAAACAAAAACAAAAACAAAAAAAAAAAAAAAGTCTGTCTTTTGGAGAAAGAGCATCAACATGCATCCAGGACTTATGTTCAATACATAATTCTGACTCTGCAGAGCAATAAGTCTTCAGGAAAACAAGTCTGTATACTAAGATGCCTCTCTTAGACCCTGTTCCATTGCTGTGGAGAGACACCATGACCATGGCAACTGATATAAAGGAAATTATTTAATTGAGGCTTGCTTACACTTTCAGAAGTTTAGTTCATTATCAGTATGGCAGGAAGCATGGCAGCGTGCAGGCAGATGTGATGCTGGAGAAGAAGCTAGGTCCACAGGCAGCAGGAAGAGACAGCAACACTGGGCCTATCCTGACCATTTGAAGCCACAAAGTCCATCCCCAATGACCCATGCCCTCTAACAAGGTCACACCTCTTAACCTAGCAATTCTCAACATGTGGGTCATGATCCCTTTGGGGGTCACATATCAGATATCCTGCATAACAAATATTTATATTATGATTCATAACAGTAGCATAATTACAGTTATGAAGTAGCAACAAATAATAATTTCATGGTTGGGGTGTCACCACAACATGAGACACTGTATTAAAGGGTCACAGCATTAGGAAGGTTGACAAACACTAATCCTTACAAATAGTGCCACTCTCTAAGCATTTAAATATATGAATCTATGGGGGCAATTCTAATTCAAACCACTACAATGTTTATCATAGCATTTCCATGACCATTGATTTTCAAAAACATCTAGAGAACTTATAGTTTACCATGCTATACTACATGTGAGGTATTATGAACATTCTAAAATATGTATAATTATACAGACAGTATGAGAAGACAATGCTATAAAGTAATATAGGTTCTAGATATAAAAGACAATTATGCTTTTAATATCTATACTACAATAGAACAATAGAATAGGAATAAGTTATACAATAAGAGGAAATATAGGTTTCTGTTCAGCAACAAGCCAAATGCCAACTCTTTGTCTTCTATCTTCCTATAAAATACAAACTTTAATAGTCCCTGTTCCCATGAATAAAACACAACCTTTTGAATGTCCCTTTCCAGCTCTCTAAGCACCTCCCTTGCACACTCGGCTGTCAAAAGGTGCCACCTGGCCATCTAGTGTCAGTGCGTTTGGGACATGCCAGCAGATGTTTTCAGGTCTGAGTGTGCTAAGTCCCAGGAGCCTCCTGGGTTGTATCAATTCTGCTACCACAGGAGGTTAGCTACTGGTTATTGCTCTGGCTCTGACATTCACTTGTACTTTCCTGGTGCCTTGATGTTGGTCATGAGCTTCCATTTAGGAGCTACTTAAAACATCATTAAATGCCACTCAGTCCTTCTTAATCATCATTAAAGCAGACATTAAGCCAGTCAGGAATTCTCAACCACCCCAGGGGAATCCTGGACAAGATGCCAAGAAAGAACATGGGACCATTTATCATTTGCTTCCAAGGGTGTCTTCAATACATGGGATGATTTTCATCTTCATAGAATTTGGACCAATTTAAAACCTAAGTTATCAGGATACATGAGGCAAGCCAATTATCTGAGGCCAGTCTCTGAGTACTGTCATGATCCTTCTTCCCACATAATGGGCAATTCCACTTAGAAGCCAGCAGTGGATGCTGAGGCTCATTCAGTTTCATGCTGTTTGAAAGGTAGGGAGCCAATTCTATCAGCAGTTTTGATTTTTCTCTTTTAATATATGTTTCATTTATTCATGATTTTCAAATTTGGGCACATCTTCTAATTCCCCATCTTTGTCACCCTGATGTTTAAACGTATGCTGTATATTGCAGAGAGATGAAAAACTTCTTTTTCTGTTTCATCTTACAGTCATTTTTCCTTGCTCTGTTATTTTTTTTTTTTTTTTTTTGTCAGGGACATGTTTTGCCAAGTCACCTTAATGTACAGCATCTCTGCAAAGAGCCTGGGCTCCATCCCAGACTTTCTGAGCTTCTAATCTCAGTGGACTGTCTGAGGGAAATGGTGACTCTTTCCCTTGAGTGGAAACAAAATGGAAATTCTCTACCCTACTCTAGATACCAAGAATGAGTCTTAAAGGGATAAGAGTAAGACCTGAAAACCATCAGTCGACAGGAACATGTTGCAGAATAAAATCTTGTGCTTTGGCTTTGGTGTAAGTTCAAACCCCAGTTCTATGATACACTGTACAGCATGACCTTGTCAGGTCATATCAGACCCCCTAGTGTTGCTGTCTACCTCTGTAAACAGCATATATATATATATATATATATATATATATATATATATATAAAATACCTGATTTACATCATCCACAAATAATGTTTTAGTAGTATAACAGTGTAACAGGAAGTTTGACATGACAGCATTTGGTACCTCCACCTCAGTAAGACGACACTGAACAAAAGATGCTCTAGCTCTGAGTCCCACTGACAATTTCTTTATTATCCAGAGTAGACTCTTCCAACAATTAGGACCACAAAGACAATCAGCAGAAGTGAAAATACTCAAAACAACTTTCAGTCACTGAAGACTCTCCATGGATATCATCATCTCCTGCTTCCTTAGCACAGGAGCTTTAGCACATATGTGTGTGTGTGTGTGTGTGTGTGTGTGTGTGTGTGTGTGTGTGTATACATACATATATGTTTGTGTGTGTGTTGATAGTGCTCCATGGATCTGTGGTGTAGGGTTCTATCATATACCCATTCCATTGGAGGCTAATTCACTGGGAAATCAGGATACACCTCTAATACTCTCCCAGTTTTCCAAATGCCAAGTCAAGTCTCTGACATAGCCTCTCTCCCCCAGTGGTCTCTTCCTGGCCCATTCACTTATCCTGGAAGCATTTTAAGAATGCAGTCTATTTAAATAACTAAGGGGCTTGACTAGGGTATTTCCATTGAACTGAAATCTGAGCCCAATATCATCCTCAGACTAATAAGAATGACCTTTGGTAACTATAAAATGTCACAAAGGCCAGAAAGTTAAAGCAGCCCCTTTGTTTCACAAGGGTCTGAGTATATAAACAAAAAAGATGAATATCTTTTGACATCCCAAGTACTATTTTAAAAAATATATACATGGGAGATGTCATTACCTTGCAGAGTGACATGTAAATAAGGCCATCTTCAATCTCAGATTTGTTTCCTTAATATATGTTATGAATGGGTGTTCAGATATATAGATCTGGTATCCAAGGTGAAGTATTAAGAGATTCCAAGAAGTTTAAGTTCCCTAAAGCTGTTCAGGGTGTACCCTTAAAGAATCTCCGGCATTGTCTTTCTCTTCTCTTCCCCTCACTTTCCTTCCTCTCCTCATGTTTTTATAATTAATTTCTCTCTCTCTCTCTCTCTCTCTCTCTCTCTCTCTCTCTCTCTCTCT
>CAJQZJ010008952.1:9027920-9059704 GCA_907164525.1 Lophiomys imhausi
ACACACACACACACACACACACACACACACACACACACACACACACAATGCAACCATGCACTGGAGAACTAACTAAGCTAACTCTCTTTCCACTATGTGCGGATTCAAGAAGTCTACAATCTGACAAGAAGTGAGACTCACCGGAGCCTGAGGGTGTTTGTAATTAGGTCTCACCTTCCAATTTGCAAAACTATGAAAAATAAAGGCTGTTGTTTATAAACCACCAAGTCTGTGGTGCCCAGCAATAATGGCCTGAAATGAACATATCCCATATTATCTTTATTGCTACCCCCCCCCTTTTTATAGATGAGAAAATAAAGGCTTAAAAGGAGAGTGAGCCAATGTCATAACAGTTACCATCAGAGAACTAGATGGAGGACTGCATTGCATGTCACCCCGAATCTATGCTCTTCACCCCACCAATGCTGTGGATGTTCCCAAGAGAACAGAGTTTGCACAGAGAGACAAGGCTCTCGGATTTCCATGAAGGAAGACTTGTCTTGAGGGTTACAAATTTACCAGTAACATTTTCTGGAGCAGTTGTGCAGACTTCACAAGCAAATGAACCTTATTGTACAGGATGAAAAGAGAGACAATGTACACAAACAGTCTTCTGACAAGTGTGCAGCAGGAGACTAAGGAGTAGCACAGTTTAAAGATCTTCACTTCGAGTAAGGATGAAAGCAAGGGAGAGGTGTATGGATGAAGCAAGGATCCAGGGGAAGTTTGCAGGACTTGGAGGGAAACTGCCCCTGAGAATAAGAGGGCAGGGCAGAAGACACAATACAGTAAGGAATCGGGGAGTCTGAAGTGGTGTACAGAGCAAAGATAGCCCCCTGTTCCTAAGAGCAGCTTCAAAAGAGATAGAAAGAATGCAGCCATTTTGGCTTCGAGTCCTCAGAGCTGGGAGATGAGAAGCAGCTTTTATCAGTAAAATAAGTGCAAGATGGTATCTCCTTCATGTTCAGACATCTAAGACAAAACTAGTTGACACGCACCAGGGAGAGAGCATCAAAAGCCCGCTAGTGAAAATGTGGGGCTGTGAAGCAGAAAAATGAGTTTAGTCTTCCACAGATTAAAGTCAACCACCACTTACCCAGCACTTACTCAGCACAGGGGGTTCAACAAAATTCTGAGAATGGCTACTCTGGAATACAGGATACAGAGCCCAGTAGGAGAGCTCAAGGGATGACCGAAGACATGTGCTCTGAAGGAGGAACAAAATGGGGAATGAACACAGAGTAGGATATATAATTATGCCACCTCTAGGGCTCCCCATGTAGGAGGATTGGCACTCTTATATGTTGTTAGTTGAATTAATTGATTCTGCACAAGGGAAGAGGAAATTGGAGAATAAATGACAGGTGGTCTATTGAAGATGCACAGCTTGCATTCAGCAGAGGTAGAGGGCAGTCTCAGGCTATAACCAGTCTGGTTATGAGAGCCATTGGACACTCCACCTACAGATGATTTAAATGGTCACCCTCCTTAGCTGAAAACTGACAGAACATACAGTCATCTTCAAGGCAACACATCTGAGCTCCTTGACCTAGAAAGGCACAGTACATCAGCTTCGGGGTGCTGGTAGCCACTCTAAGGCTTCTGGCTGTACATAGAATTTGGAAATAACAGTTCCAAGAACCACAGGCAGAAACTATCCAGGGGTTCTCTTAAGTTCTGAGAAAAAAATAGAACTTTATTTCCTTTTAGAAAACCTGGATTCTATGTTCTTCTCTGTGACCTTGAGGGTTCAGGTTCCCCAAAACTAAATTCTAAACAAAATAGGGAGGTAGACCACTTAGACACGCACTTCTCTGCGCATCATTGCATGATGGAGCATGGGAAGTAAAGCACTGTGCTATGGGGTGACCATGCTCATTGCTACAGAAAGTCATGTGACAACATTTCTCAGAGTTAAAACACAAAGCATTGTCATTCTTTCATCCTGATGCCCATCAGCCTTATGTTTCTCCATCTCCCTTTAAACTTTGCCAGTCAGGACCAGCAAGAGGAGATGGGTCAGCAGGTAAAGTTGCTTGTCATGAAGCCTGTTGCTGGAGTTAGACCCTCTAGAGCCCAGATGGTGGAAAGGGAGAGTCATCTCCCAACAAATAAGTGTATCTCCCAACATACATGGGTGTATGCAATAGATAATGTTTTTAATTTAAATATTGCCAACCAGTATGCATGAATATATCTTATTGTGATTTTAATTTCCATTTCACTTGCCAAGAAGCAATTTAAAGATTAGTTGTATGTTTTCGTACTTTTCTCTGAATTGAAAAGTTATGCCTTTTGATTGTTTTAGTAATATTTTCCTTCTTGTAAAGATTCTGTGGCTCTTTTAAAAAGTCCCGGCTTTACTGTTATCTTTCACAACTCTAATATCATACTATTATCAGTACTAATTTTTGCTATGATTTGGTAATTGGCATTATTAGTGGCATTTTCTCATGTACAATAGCAAAATTTTAATCTCAGAATATTCAAATACACTCTCACATTCTTGCACATCATTTAAGTTTCTAGTTTTTTCTAGAATGCTTCACCAACTCCTATACTGCACACCTAGCTTTGCAAGTTTATCTGCGCATGGTATTTTAACTCATCTACAGTATTTGTTTATATGTGATATAGACTACCGTGGGTTTAAGTTAGGCACAATTCTGATTTTCTTTTAGATGAACACTTGGCTGTTTCACTATCAAACCATAAACCACGAAGTCCTGTATGCATTGGGAATGAGTTCTCTATTTTGCATCCCCTTGACCTGCTTGTCCATCCATAAACTAATGACCTACTAACTTGCTTGTGATGGTTTTCTGGTTAATGGCATCTACTGAGGGAAATCTCCACTTCTTGTTCTCATTACATCTCCTGGATATTTTTTCTTTTGCTTTCATTCTTCCATATAAACTTTATCATTGCTTTTCAGTTCCTTCCTTACAAAAAGTGTGGGATGTTAATTATTAGATGAGGAAGGAAACAGAAGGCCAGCCAGGTTATATTTGGACAATATGATGCTAATATGGGTATCTGGTATGAGCCAGCTAAAACGTATCTGACAATGGAGATGTAGGGGACTATGAGTTAGCTAAAGATGGCTAACATTAAATATGCAGGAACACAGGGCAAAAAGTGATGTAATGTTATTTAAATGTTTTGTTTCAATGCTACTTTTATGAGGTTTTGTATAAACATGGCCTTGAGGTTAGACATAAGAGCCTTTACTTCCTCCTAATACTTTCACCAGCCAGCCTATATACGTTTGTATGTGTCTACCTGGATTTGTGTCCCAGACTCTGTGTAAGCCTATGCCTGCCCAAGGGTGGACTGTGTGCCAGCCATATATGCCTAGGTAACTGCTAGTGTCTGCCAGAATAGTGACCTGGGTGCTGATAAAGTATGTCTTATCTGCCTATGGACTCTTCACATTCCCTTCAACCTCCATGACCCTCCCCGATACTCACTATGTAATTCAGACAGGCCACGGACTCCTGGTAATTCTCTTGATTTGACTTTCTGAGACCTGGAACTATAGGTATATATTCACATATCCAGCACTATAATCTATTAATAACCTTAATGGCTTTACCTAGGTTTTCAAACATAAAATTGAATATTAAGAGGCTGAGGGATAGCTCAGTGTAGAGTGCTTGCTTAGCAAACCTGAGGTCCTAGGTTCAGTCCATAACCCTGCAAATAAAATACATCATAAGCTAAAATAGGGTTTCAATATAAAGACTTACAGCAGCTCTTTTACTCCACAATGTCTCACCTTCAATCAGATCCACATGATTATTAGAAAGGACAGGGACATTTCCACATAATTCTTGATTGTTTCTCTGAGGCAGAGTCTGCCTATGCAGCCCAGACTGGCTTCAAATTTATGATGCTCCTGTCACATTGCTCCGAGTCCTGGGATTACATCTTATCTCTGCCACTGCACCTTATTCAGCTCCCAGTTTTAATCGGACTTTTTCCAACTTACAGTAGTGTTTAGCATTGATTTTCAGTTGTTAATATTGTTTAACTATTGCATTTGGGTCTCTGTAGCTTTTATGTCCTTTTGGGGGATTTTGACTAAGGATTGAGGCTGAGTTGATACAAAGTTTTCTCAGCATTTGTTGTGGTATGTGGGTTTCCTCTCCTGGTTTTGTCAGCAAAATGGGTGTTTATGCATTTAATTGGCATTATGCTTTTGTTTAGTGGTAAGGAAATCGCCATATCTCTTACGTTGCCTGCAGCTTGGGTCCAGTTACCCTGAGTAGGGGTGTCAAGGGACTGAAGAAAGGACAGACACACAGACACATACACACAGAAAAGTTGGGGTGTATGTTTTGATGGAGCCGCCTTGGTACTACAGTGTCCAACAGGAACCACTGTGTATTTCTTAGGTGCTGAACAGGGGAGGAGGAAGAGATAGGTCCTCTCAGTAGGAGGTCTCTGTAGGTAAGCAATGGGCCTTAAACATCCAGGAGGAGGAGGAAGCTGCACTTGCTAGTTTTTATGCACACTGATCAATCATCATTAAACACTGATGCTTGGACAGAGATAGGCTTAGCCTTTCAGAGTCTGAGCCAAACGGGGACCAACTTTGCAAATTCCCACCGGTCAGAGGCCATGGAGTCGAGACTGTGTGCATGTTAACATGCATTGACTCAGGACTTCACTCACCCCGGGCTCCCTCCATTCTCTGTACCAATCATCGCTCATTATTCTTTGGATGCACTGTCAGAACAGGCTATCTAATACCACATCTGCATTTACATTCATGAATGCAGTTGTTTTTTGGTTGTGTTGAATAGATCAATTGCCACAGAAGACACTGAAAATATAATTAAAGGACCAATGTTGGAGAGTCATCAGGAACTTAAGTGCTCACAGCTGCATTTTATCCAACCTTTAAATAGCAAATAATTGCATTGCTTTCTGACCCAGTGATTTTCAAACTTGGCTGTGAATAAGAATGAAAGTCATAAAAATGAAACAGAAAAAGAACAGAGGCCCCACCCTTGTGTACTCCAGTGAGCCTGTGTCTCCGTGTTCTTCTCTGGCTCTCCAGGTGATTTTGACCCATGAAACAATTTGAGCACTATTGTTCTGAAATGTTTACAGAGCTCCGAGTTCATTTTGTGAAGCCAGGACAACTTTAATACCAAAATCTGAAGAAACTAGAAAATGAGGATTTCTTTCTTTTAAAACCATTTCCCTATTTAAAATTTTTGAGCAGTTTTATTCCATTGATACCCCAAGTAACCCCCAAATTCCTTTCTCTAGCCTACAAGGGGTTCCAAATGGCATAATACATTCAGCACATCACTTGACCTCATCTTTCTGTGCAACAGCTTCTTGGGACCCAATCAGATATGATGAGCTTTGTCTACCTGATGATGATCCTTGCTGTTCCCCTTATCTGTAATACCTTGAGATGGGGTGTGCTCCAAGGGAGACCCCAGTGGCTCTCCTATCACCCAGGACACTGGGTAACATTTTTAGGCCTTTTTTAAAGGGACTGGTATTGGCACAAGACATCCCAAGACCATGTTCTCAGCACAAAGGAGATTTATTGGCCCCAGAGGGACAAAAGGCAGGAACAGGGGACAAATACAGGAGATAGAGGATGAGGGAGAAGGGGAAAGGAGAGAGAGAAGAGGTATTTATCCCAGAGGGGGATAAAAGGACTGCTTCTAGATAGAAAGGAAACCAACATGGTACACAGTAAAATGGTAGTTTATGAAGGCAAAGGGGGACAGGATGAGGTGTTTAATTTGAGTTGGGCATGTTAATTAGGTGAGCCAATGAAGGTTTTGATTGCTGGACTTCAATATTTTGGTAGCTGGACCTTGCTAGTCAGCCTAGGAGGGGATAGTGCCAAATAAGGGGACAGACCTTGGGGGCCAGCTTTAGGACTGTAATCTAATAGGTTTTGTTTGGGTTGGGTTTGTTTTTAAGCAAGGCAGAGGGAAAGGAGAAGCACAAGGCCCACCAGAGCCATGCCCACCATGCTTGACCTGGCCTGAGTCCCTTCAGCATCACTGATGTTTTCTTGTGTTTATGTTCTTGATCATTTCTTATCACCCCAAACCCCCAGCACAGCAGGCACAGCAGCAGGGATGCCACTTGCTTTACTACTAAACTCTCAGCAATCTACCAGAACCCCACACCTGGAGGGAACTGATTTCTTATGATTCAAGGGTCTCTGGGAGATTCATTGTGATCTGGTTTGACTCCGTCTCCCAGAGCCTGCTATAAAATACATGTTTGGGGCACATCCCCCAATAAGGAAGTGAACGTTTGTTGATCTTTCCTCAGCTCCACAAAATATCCCGTAAAAAAGAGTTTCTGACCTAAGTGTTTCTTTTAAAGGTTGTGGAGGACTGAGGACTGGGTAAGTCTGGCCTGAGGAAGCAAGTTCCACTCACTGGGTGGGAAAATCTAATCACGTTCTGCTAAAGGTGTGACCACCCATAGAACCTTGGTAAATCGTTTGGCAAAATGAGTTATAAATGGTTACCTGGTTTAGACTCTCCCTTCAGACAAGCTCACCTTCATTATCCTTACTGTATAGGCAAAGCTTATCAGTAACAGAAGAAAAGATGAACTTAGGCTAAGAAAGAGGGTAAATGAGCAAGAAAATGCACAAGGTGAACTAGAGTACTTTCAGCAAACTCTGGAGACCGAGAGAAAATAATCTGAAGAAGCCCATTGTTAGAACTCAAACTCCACAATGTGTAGAGGTAAGAGGTGTGTGTGACAGGAAGGTGGAAGCTACCTCTCACCATATGATTCTGGCTTTATGTACCTGCTCATTCTGGTAATGGCTCATGAGACAATGTAACTCTGAGGTATGGTGAATGGAGAGTGGAGGCAGTAAGAGAGCAGGACAAGGATGTTGGAGGAGCCATTCAGGAAGGAATGGCACACTAAGTGGATGGAAGGAGCCTCTGTCTACACTATGAGCTTTGTACACATCGGATGATGAGTAGAAAAGGCCAGCAGCTCACCAGCTCCACACACAGAGGTGAGGATGGAGAGGATTGTACAAAGCACAGACCTGTCTTCCAGTCCAGCTGTCACAAACTGCCTGGAAGACTGTGGAATGCCATCCCATCTCTACCAAATAGAGACAGGAGTATAGAAATGTCAGGTGCCTGTGATGCAGACTCACAATTCTAAACTGTTCAATGTTCCCTCGAGTGAGAGTTGAAGGGTTAAAGAATGACACTGTTCAAAGGGATCCATTCTTTTTAAAAGCTAGTAATTTAGTCTTCTGAAAAGGAACCTTTTTAGCATGGAAAAAATAATTTCTGCTCCCAGACTCCATGGTCCACCAGGGAAGACACTCACCCTTGTACAGTCTTTGCTCTTAATTAATTTAAGCAGCTGTCTATTGTCTGCAGAAAACCATCCTCTGGGAGAGTGTGGAAATTGATCTTTTTAAACATACTTTTTTTTCCTCTAAGAAGTACATAGAATGATTTCATATGGATAACACCTATGCATAGACTGAAAGAGTATACAGAATCATTGGAGGGTCACCATCCTTAGGCAGGTGACAAGAACAAAACACAAGTTCAGAGTCAAGAAATCTAGAAACAGACCAGGAGAGCAAGCCCAGTGTCAACTCTGAGGGCTCAGCCCCAGCTAGGGTGTGTTCTCCTCCTAGTGTGAGTGAATGAACGTGCAGTGCAGAGGCTCAGACCATGTCTTGAGACAATGGGAGAGTCTTATCAAAACTGTACTGGATTTTCAGTAAAATTTAAAGAGGAGATGGAGGGGGGAAGAAGGGGAGAACGATGTGACTCTGTGGCTTCCAGCAGGGAATTCCCAGCCTAATCCTTTTTAGGACTGAAACGCACGCTCCTCCACCAGAAGGTCCAGGCAGAAAAGGGTAGCCATTGGAACCAGGCCAGGTGTCCAGGCAGGAGAAGCAACAGAAGCTCAGCACCTCTTGGCAGATTTCAGAGGTCACCACTGAGGTGATGACCTCTGACTCGAGCCTCAGCCATAAGCTTTGCTGGTAGCAGCAAGGTAGAGGCCTGGGACCCGTGCAAACCTGGCCAGCCATTCGACCAGCCAGGTAGCCAGCAGTAAATTCTTCATAGGAGGAAGACTGTTTCCCTCCCCAACCCAAAATAAACAGCAAGACTCAGACAGTCATGTTGGAGTCATGGGGAAAGAGATGAAGAGTTTATTTAAGGAACCAGGGGCAATGTAAACCTTTGGGCAGTGGGGAGGGCTTTTGGAGGTGAATGTGTTTGATTCACTGAATATTGTCCTATCAGAAGAAAGGTAATGTAATATCTGATTAACTCATGGGCAGTGGGGGTGGGGAAAAAACTCCAGGTAGGCTAGAGGCATAGACAAATGTCATTGGCTGAAAGCTAAGACTCCAACAAATGTCATTAGCATGGGGAAGTACTTTCAGAAATCTCCAGGTATTCATTGGGTGGGTTTCTAAGAGTAGGGCTACTATAACACTTCTTAGAGGATCTGGAATCCTCAGATCCGAGGGTAGTGGGGGTGGGAGGAGTTTCCACTGAAACAAGGGAGTCTGTAGTTTCTCATTGGGCTCAGAGGGCTTTCCAGAAATGCCAGACTTCTACTTATCAGCAGAAATTCTCCACATGGGGAGAAAAAAAGAGGGGGGAAGGACTCTGCAGCAGCCTTACTAATAGAAGAAATGTCGATTCTGGGGAAATTCTTTCTTCTCTAAACATGACTGAAAATCTTTTATTTAAAATTATTTTTCAGGGCAAGGAGAAATGGCTCAGTGATGAAGAGCATGGGCTACTCTTCCAGAGGATTAGGGTTCAGTTCTCTGCAAACACATGGCAGCCCATTATGGAGACTCCTTTGCCAATGCTGGAATCAGCTTTTCTAGTCTTCTGTGCCAAAGGGCAAATCAGTAGCTGTTCATATATGTGCTAGATCTTTGGTGCCAGATTGGGACCACTGAGGTACCTGGCCTCAAGAAGAGAGAAAGTCCAGAATTGTCGACCTCTCAGGCAGACACTCCAGCACCTATTGTTGGACTATTTCAACCACATTGGATAAGCCTATTTACTAAACTACTTTTAATAGGCATAGATAGATAGATACTTTGTTCTCTTGATTCTGTTCCTCTAGAACAGTGGCTGTCAGCCTTCCTAATGCTCTGACCCTTTAATACAGTTCCTCATGTTGTGCTGATGACCCCCAACTATTAAAGTATTTCATTACTACTTCATAACTATAATTTTGCCAATGTTTTGAATCATTATATAAATATATGATATGAAGGATGGTTTTAGGTGACCCCTGAGAAAGGGTCTCAACGTCGTCCAAAGGGGTCATGACCCACAGGTTGAGAACAGCTGCTCTAGAGAACCCTAAGTAAAGCACTTTCCATTTGCTTTTCCCTCTTCTAATTTATCTCTGTTGATCTAACACTGATTACTAGCCTTATTTTTCTTCCTTCATAACTAATAACTTAGTACACACCATATTGTCTTTGTTAATTTTCTCCTGGAAATTATTGGAGTTGAGTGATTTATTTCATTTTATTATTTTATCTACAAAAGTGTTTTGCCTTCATGTATGTACACTATGTGTGTGGTACCCTCAGAGGCTGAAGGGTCCAAATTCCCTGGAATTTTTGTAGTGACAGGTGGATATGAGCCACCAAGGTGATCCTAGGAATTGAACCAGGGTCCTCTGAAAGAGTAGTCAATGCTCTTAACTGCTGAGCAATCCTTTCAGCCCCCAAAGGGTGTTTTAAACTGGCTACTGCTGTATTTTCAGTGTGGGACCTATGCATCAGTTTTGGTTGCTTTTAAAGAGAGCATTTGACTCTCAGAACAGTGAGTCCATTGCCATAAGTATGTGGGCTGAGAGGATAGCTGCTGACTTAATATCTCTACCCCAGTGGGAAGTAATGACTTCTCAACCCAATGGCAGTCTAGTCCCACTTGAGCATTATGATTGCACTGATTGAGAGAATGTAGAGGATTAAACAAAGCCATCTCAACAATCTAACGCCAATGGGCTAGTCCCATGGCAGAGACACAGAAAACATGGAAATCCAGGGGAGGCGAGTCCTCTGAATACTAGTAATTCCATAATAGAGGACTTGGTTTCTCCTCATTGCTTTCAGTAAAATGCAAGGAAAATAACTTGAACACAGAATTTCTACCAAAAGGAACTAGACTTTAATATTTGGGAAATTCTTAGCCTATCCATGCAGGATAATGCAATAAAGAGTGGTTGCTGTGGCTTGGGGAACATTTGGCAAGGAAAATCTCTTGGGTGTGACCACATCCTTCATCATTTACTCCATCAGGATGTTTTCAAGTTTGAATTGAAAGGTTTGAAGAAAAGAAGTAGTACAGGAAGGGTTTCATGTCAGACAACAGAGTCCTCCTTCATCTACTAAAATACTGTGTTCATCAAGATGGGAATTGTCTGAGGCAACTTAAGAGGACAACAGAGCTGCCCTCTTTGATATGCAGGAGGTGGAAAGCCAAAACATCCCTTGTAACATGTCGGCCTCTGCCCAAAGTCAGACACCAGGCTGCCAAAGCCTTGGACACTTGAACCTGCCCAGCTAAATCCCAGGCACTGGACTTCTGCCTACCAGAGCTTTGGGGAATGAATTGCCTCAGTGGACCTAAAGGTTAAATTTTAATCCAAAGATGATTTTTTTCTAAGACACAAAGTTTAGCGTATTTGCCCTGGTAAAGTTTAGGCTGACTTGGGACCAATGGCTGCTTGCTGCTTCCTTCTTGTCCATTTTTACTTTTGGACTGAAAACGTCTGTCATAGCTCTGTCACACTACTGCCTTTGGGAAGCACATCCCACTTTGGTTTCACAGACTCACAGTCAAAGAACAATTTGGCCTCTGGATCTGTTGTAGTTTGAGTCTCACCCATAACTGATGGAGGTAGTATTTAGATAAGAACTTGAACTTTAGATTGAAGAGTTGGTAGAGAAACAGGATAAGGTTTTCATAACTGGCGGAAGAGTGAGTATGTTTTGGGTGCAAAAGCATGAATCTGGGGGCCTGGGAGTGAGATGCTATTGAATTAGTATTTATGTGCCCCCAATTATGTATGTTGACTTCTAATCTTGAATATGATCATATTTGAAGGTAGAGTCTTGGGAGTTAATTAGTTCATGACAAAGAAGCCCTAAAATAGAACTAGAACCTTTACAGGAACTAACAGGAGAAACTTTTTTCTCTCTATTCATTCCACCATGAGTCATATTCTGAAGCTTAAAAGAAAACTTTCAGGAGAACACAAGCATGCTAGCATCTTAATCTTGAACTTCCAACCTCCCAGAGAACTAAATGCCTGTTATTTATAAACTATTCTGTCTCTGGTGCTTTGTTATAGTAGTCTGAACTTCCACAAACCATGACAAGTGAAGGAAAAAAAATAATCCCACTGTAATGAATGTCAAAACAGTATGCAGATACAAATCCATGCCCTAGTCAGGCTGATAATTACAGCAGAACTCCTAAGTGCTTATTTACTATCATTATTTTATTTTTATCCAAATAATATATGAACGTAGGCACTTGTAAAAAAAAAATAAAGCAATGTTAAGAAAGTACTTTAAAAGGCCCCTTACTACATGCAACTCCAGTCAGTCCTCAGGGGGAAACATTGCCAATTTTACAGTAACCATTGAGCTTTTCCCTGTGTTTCACCTAGATACCCAGAATCAAAATTCTTTGAGCATTTTTTCCCTTGTCACTGGGATAATAAATGATGCACGCTATATTTTATTTCTATGCTTAATACAATTATTGTGAGATCTCATGTCAGCAAACACAGATATCCCTTCATTTTAATTGATTCATAGTCTTTCACAGTATAATTGGGCTATGTATTGCCTTAGCTTGGTGATAAATATTTAGGGTTTTATCTTTCCAGTGTTTTATTCATAAGCAATACTGCAATGGAAACGTCTGTAAATGTTTCAGAATTTACATATGCAAATGCTTTCCTTAGGGCAAATACTGAGAGTGAGATTGCTGGATTCAAAGTGAATGCTTATTTTAAATTCAAGTAGAAATTATAGACAACACAGTTAATACTACTATTTAGGACTCTAGCTGGAGGCAGGACTTTGGTGACTTGAGGACTGTTTAGGCTACTTAAGAAGGCTCTTACTCAAAAATCCAAAAAGAAAGATTAAAAAAAAGAAATTATAAACTTTCCTTCTAAATATCTAATTTGTTTTTCTACCAACAATAAGAAAAACACTCGGGGAATCCAAGATGGCGGCAGCCCGCATGGACACACTTTGAATGTGGGGAAAAGAGCCATAAAAAGCACAGAGTTATTAGACACTGTGCAAAAACCGTAGGGGCTAGACCCTCCGGGAACACACACAGCCCCCAAGGGACTGTTAAAAGTCCCAGGGCGAGGCTCTCCCCCCATCTCTCCCAGACACGGAAGCTGCTAAATCCGGGACTTGGGAACTCCCATTTGGAGAGGCGCCTGGTAAGATCGACTCTAATACACAGCAGGCAGAATCAGATCCCACACGGGGATCACTCACCAGCCTACTAGGCTCCCCACACCTCAGGCAGACCTTATAGCTATTTTGGAAACTTTTCAGGCTAGTTGAAGTCTTAGCAAGGCAGAAACAGGGCGCACAGTGGGAGGTCTGCAGCCATGCGAGCCGCAACTAAGGAGCCAGGCAGAAGACCAAACAGGGGGCAGGGCAGAGACGCGCGCCCGCAGCTAAGGAACTGGGCGAAAGACCGCACAGGGGGGCAGGACAGAGGTGCCGCACCCGCAGGGAAGGAGCCAGGTGGGAATCCCGCACAGTGAAGTGACAGGGCTGGGAGCACACAGAGGCACACAGACGCAGAGCTAGCAGTGGAGACGCACAGAGGCCAAGGGCTCCAAAATGTGGAAGCCAGAAGCCAGGGGACCATAGCTGTATTCTGGAAAACCCAGACATATTAGGCATGGAGCCGGGCCCTCTCAGTCTCCATGGGGACAACCAGAGTCCACACAATCTGTGCCTGGGCAAACAGGTCCATACCATCAGAACCAATACAGGATGATCACTCAGTGTGCAACATAGAGAAGTCTGACTTGGGAGCAGTGAAACAATCCCGGGCCATTCCTCATTACCTGGGAATAGGCTGCACCAGCTCACAGTGCTTCAGGCTATTAGAAACACAGTGACCCTGAGATCTCCCTGTAAGCAACGACAGATAGCCAAGCAATTCGAATGCTACACCAAAGCATCCCCTGTGGATGCAAGCCCAGAAGACGACGAGAGCAGACAGCTAAACACATCCATATGGCCAAAGGTCCAAGAAACCAAGGAAATATGACTCCAACAACGCAGAACTATTCTAGCTCATCCAATTCGGATGACCTCACAACAGCAGAAACACATGAAAACGATGACAATTCTACATTATGGAAAGTGATAGAGTCCCTTCAAGAAGACCTTAAATCTATGAAGGAATTCAAAGAAGCCACAATTTTACAAGTCAAAACAACAAATAACACCATTAAAGAGCTCCAAGGCAAGATGACTCAGCTTGAACAGGAAAAGGACAGAGCAATGAAAGATTTCCAGGCAAAAAGAAGCAAACTGGAGAAGGAAATGTACAAAACGAACAACACCACTCAAGACATGAAAATAGAAATAGAAACAATAAAGAAAACACAGTCAGAGTTAAAAGAGGAAGTGGAGAACCAAGGGAAGAGAACAGGAACTATGGATGTGAGTATCAAAAATAGGATGCAAGAGATGGAAGACATGATCTCAGGCGTGGAAGATTCAGTGGAAGAAATCAGTACAACATCCAAAGAAAATGAGAAGGCTAAAAAAATCTCTCACCCACAACATCCAAGAAATCAAGGACTCAATGAAAAGATGGAACCTAAGAATTATAGGCATAGAGGAAAGAGAAGACTCCCAAATCCAGGGTCCAGGAAATATCTTCAAAAAAATTATAGAAGAAAACTTCCCAAACCTGAAAAAAAGAGATGCCAATAAAAATCCAAGAGGCTTACAGAACACTGAACAGATTAGATCAGAAAAGAAACTCCTCTTGCCAAATAATAATTAAAACACCAAATGTACAGAACAAAGAAAGAATATTAAAAGCTGTAAGAGAAAAAGATCAAGACACACACAATGGCAGACCCATCAGAATTACACCTGACTTCTCCTCAGAAACTTTAAAAGCTAGAAGGGCCTGGTCAGATATACTACAAGTCCTGAGAGAACATAAGTGCCCAGCCAGACTACTATACCCAGCAAAACTCTCTATCAACATAGATGGAGAAAACAAGATATTCCCTGACAAAATAAATTTAAACAATATCTACCCACAAACACAGCCCTACAGAAAATCCTAAAAGGAAAATTCCAACCCAGAGAAGAAAACTACACCCAAGAAAACAGAGGGAATAGAAAACCCCACAGCAACTAAACCAAAAGAGGCAAAGGACGATAACCTATACCAAACTAATGGGAAATAACAACCCCAGGTCACTAATATCCATCAACATCAATGGACTCAACTTCACAATAAAAAGACACAGGTTTACAGAGTGGATCCGCAAGCAAGATCCGTCTTTTTGCTGCATACAAGAACACATCTCACTATCAAAGATAGACACTACCTCAGAGTAAAGGGCTGGGAAAAGGTTTTCCAAGCAAATGGACCCAGGAAGCAAGCTGGAGTAGCCATCCTAATATCAAACAAAACAGACTTCCAACTGAAGTTAATGAAAAAAGACAGAGAAGGGCATTATATACTCATTAAAGGGAATCTTCATCAAGAGGACATCTCAATATTGAACATCTATGCCCCAAATACAAAGGCACCTACATTTGTAAAAGAAATGCTTCTAAAACTTAAATCGCACGTCGATCACAACACATTAGTAGTGGGAGACTTCAACACCCCATTCACAACAAGGCACAGATCATCAAAACTGAGGCCAAACAGAGAAATATTGAGTCTAACAGAGATCATGAACCAAATGGACATAACAGATATCTACAGAACATTTCACCCAAACACAAAGGAATACACCTTCTTCTCAGCACCTCACGGAACCTTCTCCAAAATCGATCACATAGTCGGACACAAAGATAGTCTCAACAGATACAAGAAAATTGAAATAACACCTTGTATCTTATCAGACCACCATGGAATAAAGCTGGTCTTCAACAGCAAAAGAATCAACAGAAAGCCTACACACATGGAAATTGAACAACTCCTTACTGGATGACTACTGGGTCAGGGAAGAAATAAAGAAGGAAATCAAAGACTTCTTAAAATCCAACGACAATGAAGGCACAACATACCCAAACCTATGGGATAC
This sequence comes from Lophiomys imhausi, assembly GCA_907164525.1. NCBI lineage: Eukaryota > Metazoa > Chordata > Mammalia > Rodentia > Muridae > Lophiomys > Lophiomys imhausi. Next base: position 9,043,278 of record CAJQZJ010008952.1, read on the forward strand.
AATGAAAGCTGTGCTACGAGGAAAGTTCATAGCACTAAGTGCCTTCAAAAAAGAAAATTGTGACAGCTCATATTAGTGAATTAACAGCTAAGCTGGGTGAATTGGAAAAAAAAAAAAGAAGCAAACACTCCCAAGAGGAGCAGAAGGCAGGAAATCATCAAACTTAGGGCTGAAATCAACAACTTAGAAACAAAAAGAACTATACAAAGAATCAATGAAACCAAGAGTTGGTTCTTCAAGAAAATCAACAAAATAGACAGACCCCTAGCCAAATTAACTAAAAGGCAAAGGGAAAGAACCCAAAACAACAAAATCTGAAATGAAAACGGAGAAATAACAACAGACATTGAGGAGATCCAGAGAATATTTGGGTCCTACTTTAAAAATCTATATTCCACCAAAGTTGAAAACCTAAGTGAAATGGACAATTTCCTCCATAGATTCCACCTACCAAAACTAAATCAAGATCATATTAACAGATAAAACAGCCCAATAACTCCTAAGGAAATAGAAACAGTCATTAAAAATCTCCCAACCAAAAACAGCCCAGGTCCAGATGGCTTTAGCACGGAATTCTACCGGACCTTCAAAGAGGAGCTAACACCAATACTTTTCAAACTCTTCCACCACATAGAATCAGAAAGAACACTGCCAAACTCATTCTGAGGCCACAGTCACTCTGATTCCTAAACCACACCAAGACCCAACAAAGAAAGAGAACTTCAGACCAATCTCCCCCATGAACTTAGATGCAAAAATACTTAATAAAATACTAGCAAACCAAATTCAAGAACACATCAAAAGTATCATACGTCATGATCAAGTAGGCTTCATCCCAGGAATGCAGGGATGGTTCAACATACGAAAGTCTATCAACGTCATTCACCATATAAACAAGGTGAAAGAAAAAAACCACATGATAATCTCGCTAGATGCAGAAAAAGTATTTGACAAAATCCAACACCCCTTCATGCTAAAAGTTCTGGAGAGAATGGGCATACAAGGACTGTACTTAGAAATAATAAAGGCAATATACAGCAAGCCGGTGGCCAGCATCAAGTTAAATGGAGAGAAGCTTGAAGCATTTCCCCTAAACTCAGGGACAAGACAAGGATGTCCATTTTCACCATATTTCTTCAATATAGTACTTGAAGTTCTTGCTAGAGCAATAAGACAACAAAAAGAGATCGAGGGGATACAAATTGGACATGAAGAAATCAAAATATCTCTATTTGCAAACAATACGATAGTATACATAAGCGACCCCAAAAATTCCACCAGAGAACTCTGACAGCTGATAAACACCTTCAGCAAGGTGGCTGGATACAAAATTAACTCAAAAAAATCAGAAGCCCTTCTATATACAACAAACGAATGTACTGAGAAAGAAATAAGGGAAACAACCCCCTTCACAATAGCCACAAACAATATAAAATACCTGGGGGTAACTCTAACCAAGCAAGTAAAGACCTATACAACAAGAACTTCAAGCCCCTGAAGAAAGAAATGGAAGAGGCCTTTAGAAAATGGAAAGATCTCCCATGATCATGGATAGGTAGGATCAACACAATAAAAATGGCTATCCTACCAAAAGCAATATATAGATTCAATGCAATTCCTATCAAAATACCAAGACAATTCTTTATAGATCTAGAAAGAGCTATTCTCAATTTCATATGGAACAACAAAAGCCCAGAATAGCTAAATCAATCCTGTACAATAAAAAAACATCTGGAGGTATCACCTTCCCAGATTTCAAGCTGTACTACAGAGCAATAATAGTAAAAACAGCATGGTACTGGTATACAAACAGACCAGTAGATCAATGAAATCGAATTGAAGACCCAAAAATGGACCCACACACCTATGGCCAACTAATCTTTGACAAAGAAGTCAAAACTGCACAATGGAAGAAGGACAGCATCTTCAACAAATGGTGCTGGTCCAACTGGATGTCCACTTGCAAAAGAATAAAATTAGACCCATACTTATCACCTTGTACAAAACTTAAGTCCAACTGGATCAAAGACCTTACCATAAGGTCGGTCACACTAAATCTACTAGAAGAAAAAGTGGGAGAAACCCTCGAACTCATTGGCACAGGTGACAACTTCCTGAACAGAACACCAACAGCTCAGGACCTGAGATCAACAATCAATAAATGGGACCTCATGAAACTGAAAAGCTTCTGTAAGGCAAAAGACACTGTCATTTGAACAAAACAGCAACCAACAGACTGGGAGAAAATCTTCACCAACCCCACATCTGATAGAGGCTAATATCCAAAATCTACAAAGAACTCAAGAAACTAAATGCCAAGAAACCAAATAATCCAGTCAAATAATGGGAGACGGAGCTAAATAGAGAATTCACAAAGGAGGAATCCCTAATGGCTGAGAGACACTTGAAGAAATGCTCAACATCCTTAATCATCAGAGAAATTCAACTCAAGACAACTCTGAGATTCCATCTCACACCTGTCAGAATGGCTGAGATCAAAAGCTCAAATGACAGCACATGCTGGCGAGGGTGTGGAGAAAGGGGAACCCTACTCCACTGCTGCTGGGAGTGCAGGCTTGTGCAACCACTATGGAGGTCAGTATGGCGATATCTTAGAAATCTAGGAATAACCTTGCCTCAGGACCCAGCCATACCACTTCTGGGTATATACCCAAAGGACTCCTCACGGAGTCATAGGGAAGTCTCCTCATCTATGTTCAAAGCAGCCTTATTTGTAATAGCTAGAAATTGGAAACAACCCAGATGTCCCTCAACTGAAGAATGGATTAAAAAACTGTGGTACATCTACACAATGGAATATTACTCAGCTATCAGAAACAATGAAATTATGCAAATGCAGCCAAATGGATGGAACTAGAGAAGCTCATCCTGAGTGAGATACCCAGACTCAGAAGGATGCACATGGCATCTATTCACTTATAGTAGGATTTTACCTATATATTAGAGGATATCGATACTACAACCAACACACCAAAGGGTACGTAGATGTACCACAGTTTCTTTTTCCTTTCTTTTTTTATTTTTGTTCTTTGTTTTTGTGGGTTTGTGTGTTTGTTTGTCTTTTCTTTGTTTTCCCTTCATAGCAAGGAGACACCTTTCACTGGCGGTACTGCCTCGTAGGCCCCCAGTGTATGAAGAGGCTCTTGGCCCTCATATGATTCCTGAACTGTGGCGAGGGACTGTTATGTAGGTACACTCCACCCCAGAGGAACAAGAGGGAAGTATTAGGGGGTAGAGGATGGGAGGGCGGGCCTGGGAAGGGGGGAAAGAGAACAATATGATAGAGATGTAACCTGAAGCAACAAACAAATAAATTTATTAATTAAAAAAAGCAGGTAACTTGAAGAAAAAAAAATAAAGTATTTTAAAAAAAAAGCAGGTAACAATTTTAAAACACTGTAAATAAAATAAAGTTTACAGCTGTTCAACCTGGTTTTATAAACCTCCAAGAGTTTAAAAAACTTAGAGCTAAGGTAAAATACATGAGAAGTGTGGTGTTAGCCCATGCCTTTAACTTCAGCAGAGACGGGAGAAGCACTATAGTTACACAGAACAGGGTGGTGAGGGTGCACACCCTTAATCCCATCATTCAAGAAGAGTGAACACACTAGAGACAGAAACAGGCAGATCTCAGACCTCAAGGTCAGCCTGATACAAAACAAACTCTAAATGGAGAAAAACTTTGATCCAGGAGTGGTGGAGCACATCTTTAATCCCTTCAGATGTGAACCACAGGTCTTTGATCCCAATAATTAGAATGCAGAGACAGACACATAGGATTTGGAAGGACTTAAGTTTAAAAGCTACTTACAAAAGGCCTACTCAATACAAACAAATTGTCCTTTGAGATCTCAAAATATATACACTAAAGCTGGTTTAGCTCCAAAATAACAAAATAATTTCTTCTTTAATCCACATTGAAAGATAATACTTTATATATTGTCAAAAAACCAAATTTGCTTCAGGAGAAATATTACCTGACCCCCCTCCCAAAAAAAGGGTAATTGTCCCAGAGTTAGGATTAGGGCAGGGCTCTGTTCTTATCTTTTCAGGAGATTTAAAGCATCCATTCAAGGAATCCAGGGACAACTGGACAACGGAAACCTCAACAGAAAACAGAATCAGACACCAAAGAAGACCAGTGGCCCAGATGATTCAGCCTTGCAGACTCCCTCAATAGCTGTTTCCATCAAAAGTCTACAACCACAACAACTCAAAATCGCTAAGATCATTCAGCTCCACACACTGCCTTAGCCAGAACTTCAGTAAAGCCTGGAAGATCAGCTTCTGTCTATGAACTTCTTAGGACATCTAAACAGCTGAGCACAATAGGACTAAACATAAAAGGATGTACTAACATTTTTAACCATTTTTCCATTCTGGTTCGGGCCTCAAACAGGTTTACTATGACCCAAATCAGCAGGAAGTCATTTTAAGAGAGCGACGTCCCATGCCCACAGGGTGGAGAGGGTGTTTCTCCCCCCTCCCTTTTTTTGGTTATTTGATGGATAACAGAAAACTTTGTTATTTAGGGGAAGAGACTACAAGCTGTTAAATGGTCTTGTTAAATGGGTTTTGGAGGTTAGACCCAGGGACTTCCTTCTTTTTCTTTTCTGTATCCTTCTTTCTCTCCTATGTAGGAGTGCACAGACTTGATAAAAATGGGACATAGACATAGTATGGGAAGGACCAAGAAGAAGGGACAGATTATTGAATATGCCCTTATACCTTTATATATTGATACAAAATTAGTATTATATTTGGCTAAAGTGGTATTGACCATTGTATATTGTGCAAAATTAAGATTGTATTGGACTATATCGGTATTGATCTTTGTATATTGATACAAAATTAAGATTATAGTTGTCCACAATGGTGTTGACCCTTGTATATTGATGTAAAATTAAGATTGTATTGGGCTACATAGGCATTGATCTTTGTATATTGATACCAAATTAAGAGTATATTTGGCCACATTGGTATTGATCTTTGTATATTGATACAAAATTAAAGGTAACACTTCTTAAAGGTATTGTACCTAGTGATACTTAAAAATGAAATGTGAAGCTCTGGCCTCTTGATACCAACCATCTTAAACCGTTTAGAATAGTTAAGAAATACAAACTCCTAGTCATGCAAGCGTGTCATTTTGTTAGCTACTATGACAATCTATCACAGATATTCTCTAAACTACTCAGAAATCAAGTTGTTAAGAGACAAGCAACATTTGCTTATCTAAATACAAGAGATAGATAGGGCATCTTCAAAAACTCCAAGAGATCTGCAGAATATGGCATTCAAAGATGTTGTCTTAAATTAAGATTTTTTTGATATCGAGACATATCAGCTCCTGACAGCACCCCCTACTCTACTCCAATTAGAAGATGAGCATTGAAGAATCTCCAGTGTGAGATGGTTGAATTAGTGGCAAGCCTATCTCTTGGCATGAAAAACCCCTTGCTGCAACTGTAGACAGACTGCTGTCCAAAAAGGACAAAACTTGGTAGCAGGGAAGTCGACAGCCTAGCTCTGCCAAGACAGGCTAGGTAAGTCATTCATAATCCCTGCTCTACAATCAATGTCTGTCAGAAAAATGGGACCAAAAGGCTGAAGATTGATGCTGTAACGTATGGAGAGAAAACAGGAACTGTCCAGGCAGCCACTGATATGTCATTTCTTAGTTTTGGATGATGCAGGCCCTGCACTTCCTACATAATCAGATATATTTATCCCTCTCATGTCTCTGAGGTGGTTGAAGAATAGATAGCTAGAGTCTCATAGTTAAATTTTGAGTTGTTTAGGAATCAAGAGGCTGTTCTTGATCTAAGAAGATGTTTTTAAAATAGTGATGCAAGTTAGTATGAAAGCTGAATCAGATATAGAACTTTAAACTCATGGAGATTGTTAGATGGTAGAATGTTATAGTCAGGGGCCAAATATGTATGAACTGGACATTGGGAACGTATGCTGGGCCATTTAACTCTCATAAATGTGGCATATTTATTTCTGTTGTTTTGTATAGTATTTACTGTTATAAGAGAAGGAACCATTTGTTGGACTGAAAGGGGGAGCTGTTGGGGGGAAGAGGGTGAAAGGGTGGGAGAGGAAGGGGGAGTAGGGAGGAGATTGTGACTGAGATGTAACTTGAAGAAATAAAAAAATAAAGTATAAAAAATAAGAAAAACACTCCACTCTTCTGAAGGATTAAAGTATTGATATTTCTTTCTGATATGGTGTATTTTTAATAACTTGTTCTAATTCTCATTTTCTTGATTACCAGTGACCTTAAGTCCCATTCATTCTTACATCCTTATGTGCCTAGTAGTGTCACTAAAATGAAGCAAATACCAAGTAATTCTTTTATCAAAACATTCTAATACAATTGCAAGAACAGACACATTTACTGAGTGATAAGGCCATGAGATATATTAGTCACGTTATATTCACGATCTCATTAATTCCCTCAACTGCTTTATAAAACATTCATTTTTCCTTCCTATATTGCAATAGAGAGACTGAAGCCCTGACAGGTTAAGTGAATCCTCAAGGTCATATAGACAAAAGGCCAATAAAATATCACAGCCCAGATCTGACTCCAGAAATGGAGTTCCATTTTACTTTATCACTCCTAGATCTTTTTGTTTTAAGATTTATTTATTTATTTATTTATTTATTTATTTGTTTGTTTGTTTGTTTATATGTATATGAGATATGCTCTATCTGCATGTACACCTGCATTCCAGAAGAGGGTATCAGATCACATTGTAGATGGTTGTGAACCACCATGTGGTTGCTGGGAATTCAACTCAGGACCTCTGGAACAGCAGTCGGTGCTCTTAGCCTCCCTCCGAGCCATCTCTCCAGCCCCCAACTCCTAGATCTTGATGAAGTGTCTTCTCCACACACAGAGCTGCGGGATGTCTCAAAGTCATTAACACCACACCTACTTCAGGCATAAGTGAGGATTTGAAGCACAGAGAATCAGCAGCGTGACATTTGCCTCTATAACTACTAATGTACAGCTCCCCAAACCCTTTCTCCTCTGTTGCACCCAGGAACCCAAGGCAGCTTTTAAGGTAGACAGGGCAAGGTTTATATGGACACTGTCAGCCTTGACTTGAAAATTTAGAACCTGGCTCACAAAGGGTTAAGGAGCTACTCAAGAACACACCGCCAGCAGACACAGAGGCTGATAACTGTCCAAGAGGAAGCCTGGGAACAAAAACAATTAGAACACTTCTGGAAGATGTCTACAGGCTAGGCATACAAGGAAAGAAGAAAAAGGACTCAACTAGGGCAGGGAATGGGATGGGCTTTTGAGTGGGGGTATGGGAAAGAAACTTAATCAACCTGAGGCTCCTACTACCAACATCAAATGGCTTGAATGTCAGTATTTCTCTGTGACTCATGAAGAAATACCTTCGGAGTGTTCCTCACAGACAACTGACCTTATGATATATTCTCTTCTATTCTGAGTATAGGAACTGTTCTGGCTAGGTTTTATTATTATTATTATTATTATTATTATTATTATTATTGTCAACCTGATACAACAGCTGGAGACATCTGAGAAGAAGAAACCTCTGTTGAGAAAATGTTCCCATCAAATTGTCCTATAGATAAGCCTGTGGGACCTTTTCTTGAATAATGATTGATGTGAAAGGGCCCAGCCCACTGAGGGTGGTGCCACCCTTAGGCAGGTGGTCCTGGGTTATATAAGAAAATAGGCTTGGCAAGCCATAGGGAGGAAACCAGTAAACATCATTCCTCTATGGCTCTAATTCAGTTCCTGCCTCAAATGCCTTAGATGACTGATGATGATATGGATGTGTAAGCCAAAGAAACCCTCTGCTCCCCAAGTTGCTTTCAGACCTGCTGTTCATCACCAACGGACAGTAAACTAGCACAGTTATCCTCCTTCCTTAAATTACCTTAAAGTACTTATCCAGGTGTGGTGAGCCAGGCTTGTAATTTTAGCTGCTTCGGAGGCTGAGGAAGGATGTCTTGGCTACAGGATAAGTCCAAGATCAGACTAGCAATTTAGTGACACTCTCAAGATAAAGACGTAAGAAGAGAACTGGACACAAATCAGTCATGGGGCACTTTCCTAGCATGTTCAAGCCTCCGTACCAAAAAAAAAAAAAAACAGCAGTCCCTGGACCCTGACCTGGACTTTTGTTCAAGGAAGCTCAAAATGCAGAGCAACACATTTCTAGGCATACAGAGTTCAAATCTTGCTCTTCTCTGTGTCTTCTCCTCTCCATCCTGTCTCTACCCCTGACAGCATATTCAGAGCACCCAACAGTTTACATAATGGATCTCTGGCCAAGGGTCTTTAGTAGTTTATCTAAAAACCTGAAAGTTTTACCTCTCTCTTGAGGAACCTACTTTTAAGAAAAGAAGGTGGAATGAAAAAATTAAAATCAATTGGATAATCATGTGGAATTGGGAATAAAACTTATTATGACAAGACATTTAAGACATACATAGTAAATGCCACAAAATCTGGAAAACATAGCATCTTGTTTATAATTATGTACTTGAAAGACCATAATCTTCCTTCTATTCTATGTAGCTGTCTCTACTTTAATCATCTTCTGACATGACAAAGATATGCTAGACTTATTTATGTATAAACAAACAACAATTAATTCTGCCTTTCTTCTATAGAGGTTGATAAACACTTGGATTTAAGTAGTGGTATTTGTGAGAGTGAAACCTTTCGGATCTATACTCAGATGTACCTGCAAACTGTACAACTGTTAGACTAACAGCCCTTCCATGAGCCAGCTTGGGCCCAACTTTGGTTTGGATATCATACAGCAATGTAAGTTTCAGAAATTTTCCACTTCATATGGTTCTCATAAAGCAGCAAAAGTGTGAGAAACAGTTACAGAGCAAACAGTTTAGAGTGGTATGTGAACGGCATTGGCTATTTTCTTAAGTAAAGAGAATTCTACTTATCTATCAGCTGAGAAGCAAGTATCTCACTTAAATGAGGAGTAGCTCAGGGTTTGAAGACATCACCACAGAGTAGCTCTGGCACTATGCATTTCCTTCTCATCTCTCATGCACCACACATGGACACTTGATGGCTGGTGCTTTGAGCCTCCTTATAGTGATGTGTCACCTCTGGTCACAGGCCTTGGTGATCTAGTTCCCCTCGAGTCAACACAATAAACAGTGAGTGGATATCTTAGTTAATTCTCTAATGTCATGACCAAGGCAACTTACAAAAGAAAGCATTTAATTTGGTGTCTATGATGGTTTTGAATGAGAATGACCCCCGTAGACTAATATGTTTGAATACTTGGTCACTATTGGGTAGATCTGTTTGGGAAGGTTAGAAGGTGTAGTCTTGTTGGAAGAGGTATGCCACTGGACTCAAGCTTTGATGTTTCAAAAGTCCATGCCATTTCCACTTTCTTTTTCTCTTTTGCTCTCTCACTCTGTTGCTCTCTCTCTCCCTGCCTGCCTTGCGTTTATAAATCAAGAAACAATCTTGCTTCCATGAAATACCCTGGACATACACATCTGTAGCAGCAACCAATCTCTTCTAGTGATTATAGACATTATGGGAGCAAGAAGACCTGAATTTCTGCACGGCCATTGACTCTTACTGGACAAGTGTCTTTTCATAAGTCACTTAGTTTCCCAGGATGCTGAGATGGCTAAGTGGGTAAAGGCAGTTGCCTCTAAGTGTGTATGCATGTACACACACATACAAACATGCACACACACATACACACACACACACACACACACATGCACACGTTAAATTGAGTTTTAAAATTTGATGAGAAATTGTTTCCTAATCTTTAAAATAGGAATCATGGTATCATCCTCTGATGCCACATCCACCACAAGGATGATGTCTTCCTATCCCACTGCAATTGGGGTTGAGTAAACAAGGGCAGCTAACTACCAAGGTCAGGCCTCTGCTGTCCTTGCAACCTCTCAGGAGCAGTCATCCCAGAAAGTTATGGTCCAACATCCCCACAGAAATGAGCCAGAGAAGAACTAAAAGGAGTAGTTACAGGCAATTTTTCACAGGCTAATCTGTGCAGGTCAAAGAGGATTTAGGGCTTCTGGAAATTCAAAGGCTGATTACTTTAAATCCTATCCCAGGGGTCCAGTGGGGAGGGTGGTGAAGACTGCTCTGTAGTCTGTGCACAGACCAGGACCTTCCAGATAAGCATTTCAAAGGAACCAGACAAAAGGATTTCCAGGAAGCTGGGACTTTACACAAGTCCAGTGAAGCCCAGAGGATTCTCTTCAGCCCTCTAACCCACTGGCCTTTTCTGAGTGGTGGGTGACAGAATAACCCAGGCCCTGAGGCAAAGCAAGTCTTCCTCTAGTTCAGTGGTCCTCAACCTTCCTAATGCTGTAATTCAGTTCCTCATGTCGTGGTGACCCCCAACCACAAAATTATTTTTGTTGTTACTTCATAACTGATTTTGCTACTGTTATGAATTGTAATATAAATATCTATGTCTTCCCTTAGGAAACCCCTGTGAAAGGATCACTGGACCTCAGGTTGAGAACCGCACCATAGTTCCTGGAGGTTGGGAGAGCTCACAAGCATCCTTAGAGGCTGCTGACTCCCTGGCTCCTGCCGTCTTTCCTCATTCCTACCCCAAGCTCTGCCAGAGGTGAAGAGGTGCATGCACTTAATGGGAAACAAACTAGGTGACAGCTTAAATCCTGTCACAGGTCAGGCAGGTGGTGACGTGACTGATGCGTGCTCAAGAGGGTGATCCATCTTCTCCGTCTCAGAAGGGAAAGGCAGGTCCAGGGAGAGAGGAGGCAGAGGCAAGTGTGGAATCAGGAAGGGATTAGCCTGCACTGACCCCCCCCCTCCCACACTCAGCTGTTTCCAGAAATCCCATAGGACTTGGAGTTCCCGCAAGGCAGATGATGCTAGTGGGCAAAGGAGTACCCTCTTGCTCTCAACTGCCCCATCTCCACCCTATGCTGTGTAGTCATACTCATTGCTTGCATGAACTGCGCTACCATGAAGTGTGAAATACATCTCATCTGATTTTTGCCACCAACAAGGGCACCTTGGTACAGGTGGGAAAACAGGCTCAAAAGTTACAATGATTTTCCTTCAGTCACTCAGAATTAATTCATAGTGGGGGGTGGGGGGCTCTGATTCCCATGGGGCTTTCAGGAGTTTTGTGCATGCACATATGGAACTGGGCATATATGACTCATCTCAATCACTAAGAAAGCGAGACAAACATCCTGACCGCTGGCCAAGGAAGCTGAGGAAATCTGTCCGGAAAACCACCCAGGGTGATCTTGCACTACTGATTAAATCAGGAGTTCTCAGCCTATTGGTCTTGATCCCTTTGGGGTTGAGCAATCATTTCACAAGGGTCATTTCAGACCGCTGGAAAATACAGATATTTACATTACGATTTATAAAGGTAGCAACATTGCAGTTATGAATTAGCAAAAAATAATTTTATGGTTGGGGATCACCACAACATGAGGAACTGTATCAGAGGGTGGTGGCATTTTGAAGGTTGAGTATCACTGGATTAAATGATAGGCTTAGCACTGGCAAGGCCAGGCTCCAGCACCTAATCAACCTCAGGTGGTGAGCCAATGGCGTGCTGAAACTTATCCTCAGGCATCCTTTATCACAGCTATTGCAGCTGCTTCCATGTCACCCTTTGACAGTAGATTGAAGCCCTCCCTCCCCACAGCCCATGCTGCCTAACCCCATTGGTGGTTACCTGCCACACTAAAGAGTAAACTCAAGGTGACACTTGCATATCTCAAAGCCTTTGCTTGCGTCCTGGGTTTGCTTCCATTGGCTCTGGAATCTAACTTTCCCGGAGCGTCAGATTACATGGACCAAAACCCGACTTGCTGTGTCAGCACCTTCCCACAGTTGTCAGCTAGGAACCTCCCTTTGCATAAGGACAGTCTCCTTATTCCAGGGTTCTCTTGGCTCTCTGGTTGGGCCTGACTGATCCACCTATGGTCTCCAAGCAGAGGAGGTCACACGCCAACAGACAGCTGGCCCCGCCTAAGGGAAGGTCAGGCCTGGCTAAGAGCAGAGAGATGTGAATTGGGGGGGGGGGGAAGAGAGCTGACTCTCCATAGTAGGAGGTTGTGGGACCTTAGGAAGTGACCGGGTTTGGGGACATCTAGGCTCCATCTTCAGAGAGAGTGAAGCCTGGCACACTGAAGCATTTAGCTCTGTCACACCCATCCCTGCCTCCTTGGCTTTTCCCACAAACATGACTTCACAACAGAAAACCAGCGATAGGGACAGTGGGACACCATGGAAGTAGCCAGTCTCTAGGGGGTTAGCAGCTGTTAAAATGAGGAGAGATCGGGGCTGGAGAGATGGCTCAGCAGTTATGAGCACTGCCTAGTGCTCTTCCAAAGGTCCTGAGTTCAATTCCCAGCAACCACATGGTGGCTCACAACCATCCACAATGTGATCTGGTGCCCTCTTCTGGAATGCAGGTGTACATGCAGATAGAGCACACATATGCATAAAATAAATCTTTAAAAAAAAAAAAATGAGGAGAGATCCAGACTGAAGCTTTAGTGTGCCCCAGTAGGTAAAATCAGCCAGAGACTGAAACAGTCTGGCTGACCACATGCAGCAGGGATAATCAGAGCTGGTAGATTGCTCAGGACACAGCGAAGTCTGCTCTGACTGTTCAGAAGTTGAAAGAACAAGTCCTGAGCTAAAGAGGAAGACTCCTCCTCCTGTCTGCAGTTGTTCGGTGGGAGTTTCTAACTGATTCAGGAACCGTGCAGGTGTATCTGGCTGGTACACAATGCGACACACACACACACTGTCTCACTTTCATGGGCTCTGCCAGCACCAAAGCTCTTTTTTTCCACCTCCTCTGCTATCTAAAGAAAATAAGACCTGAGACAGCAAGGGCATCTTTAGGCTCCAGAGTGCATTCCACTGCTGGCTGTGGAGCAGGCTCTATTTTAGTGCGTGAAAATGAGGTGAGAAATAAAGGTGATTTGTGCCTGGGCTTCACGTTTCACTATTTGCTTTAAACACAGACAATATTTAATAGCAGGCGCCACTTCTAAATCTTCCTGATATTTCTGGAGCTAAGGATCGCTGGAGGCTTCACATAAAAACTTAGTCCAAATTGGTTTGTTTTGTAGGAAAATGAACGGTGGGATAAGAGGCAAACCTGGGAGGTGCTGGCCTTCTTCTCTGCTCTTTTCTGACTATAAATGTGTAATTGCTATCCTTGGAGCCTAGAAAATGCCAAGAGATTTGAACCAAAGAAATGACAATGTCACTGCTGGCTGGAGATGAATACTGGGGCAATAATGACCATAATTTAGTTCGGTTTCCACTTATTATTACACAGGTCGTTAATTAGAATAGAGAGAAGAAAATTGCTGGGAGAAACAAAATTACTCCAGGAAATTGGGAAATGAGTGAAATGACCAACAATGAGGTTAAAATTACTACCAGCTAAGAGGAGAGAGAGAAAAGGGAGCAAAATGGCTGAGTGTTTCAAGCAAGCCCCTTGGCTACCTGCCTGTTTGCATTCCTTCTGAAGAAGCAAGACCCAGACTAGAAGTCTCTGGGAACTCTGCCCAGGACAAGAGTTTGGCTTGCAAAGCCCACTTCCTTTTGAGAGACTCTTCCAACCCAGGGCTCAGAGAAGCAGGATACATGAGGTGCCCTGTGTTCTGCAGAAGGGTTGATCCTAATGTAGGATATCCTGGAACTGTCCTCCACCAACTAGTAATTAACCTTGGTATAATCCATGGCTTAAGTCAGAAAGTAAACTGCAGCCATAGAAGGCTACATAGTAAATAAATATTTCAGACTTGAGGGGCTGCAGATTGTCTGGTGCTGTATCAATCCGTCCCTGCAGGAGGAAGGCAGCTATGGGCAAGGCATCTACAAAGGAGTGTGGCTGTTGACTTACGAAAACAGGCAACAGCTACATTTAGTCTCTGGACCCTGGCATGCCGACCTGCACTTTAAGTAATAGCAGCAACTCCAACCTCTCAGCAGTCCTGTTATTTTCATATCTTCCACCCTCATTTTGTTACTGGTTGATCTCATTAATATGTGAGGACAGAAAGGAAGTAGACACCAGGCTACTTTGATTTGATTAAAAACAAAAACAAGATTCAAGACTCACAAAAAACAAGTGCAGTATTGTATCCAAGACCCCACATAATCCGTGGGCCACACAAACCAGGGTAGGACATCCTTGTGTCTGGGGCTCCTTGCACATCTGGCAATCTGGCTGTTGGTCCTACTCTCTCTACCTGCCAAGGGTGTTTCCCTGAGCACAAGTGACATCGCATTCCAAATTCTGCCTCCTACAGCAGCAAAGCTGTCGACTCTGATTTCTGCCATGCCACACTCTGCTAAATGCTTCCCCCTCAGCATCTCCACATGGCCTGCAGACACTGAAGCCAGAGTCTCTCCTGAGGCCCAAACCCCTGCCTCAAGTCCTGATTCACACCAGGATTTCTGGGAGACACCCCCCCCCCCCCCCCCTGGAGGTGTAAAAGACTTAAAAATCCCCAGGAACCATCAAAACCCAGGTTCTAAATCTGGCGGAGCCATGGCCTGGTGGCCCTCTGCTGGTCAGCTAGGTCTTTCACACTCAGCTCAATGGTCTCTGCTCAAAGATGCCTTCTGACTCCATCCCATACTGGGATGTCAGGGCTCCCTGGGTTTAAAAAAGCACCGCAGTCTAGTGTCTACCTCTGTGTATTATCTGTAAACTTGACCTAATCATACAGAAATCCTCGTTTACCTTTCTATCCACAAGAAGTGACTTGTTCCTGCTACAGAACTCAGAAACAATGATGATTGGCTGACTGGATGGAAGGACAATCGACTCAATGAATGAAGTTCTTTCAGTAATAATTTTGGAAATATGGGGTTTTTATAATAAATATATATTAGTTATTTTTTTTACTTTTATGACAAATGCCTAATAAAAGCAACTTAAGGAAGGATTTGGGGGGGATCATCCTTTGAGGGTGCAGTCTATCATTGTGGGGAAGACACAGAATCAAATGGCTGAGGCAGCTGATCTCACTGTAATCATGAAGCAGAGAAGAGTGCATGCTCAACTTTCTTGCTCCTTATCATTCAGTCCAGGACCTCAGCCCATGGACTGTATGTAGCACTCACCTGTTGGGAGCCATGTGGGAGGAACTACAGAATGGCTCTAGAGCTCACAGAACATGACCTACCAGTTAGCATAGCCTCGATGGGTGTGCCTCGGACAGGCAGAGCCATGAGGACTACGTGTCCTGAGGACTTCTTGCTGTTGAGATTTGCTCTGCTTGCTGCCCTCACAGTGCATCCCTTACAATCTAGGAGTTGTCTGAAAACTCTCAGGGGGCTTCCAGCCCCTCACTGGGCAGTATCACTGGCACTTACAATAATAATGCTTGATATTTTACAGTCACTGCTGCTGAAGCAGATTAATGATTCAGCCATCACCCTTGGAAAGGACTTAGAGATGCAGATTGTTTGCAATGACCACCTCCTTTAAAAAGAATTTAGAAAAATAGGTTGTTTGGTAAGCCCAAATTAAAATGTTTTTTTTTCCTAGTGTCTCTGATGTAGAAAAACTTAAGAAACAATTCTTGAGTTCAGAAAGGAACACTCCCAATAATTAAGCTAGGGAGTTTTTGAGGTTAGCGAGCAAAAACAATAGCCCAAAATAACACTGGCTGATATGACTCTCTCAGGCTAAGCCGATGGTCAGAGTGATGATTAATCTCTTGTACCCATTTTTTGCCCTCAGCTTCCTGATATGATTTAATAAAATTGTTAATGAGTAGATATACACCTGGAGGATTTGAAGTAGAAATAACTGATTGTTTTTTTATATAAAAGTTTAGACTTGTGATTCTTTTAAGATCTTTATAAGACTGCCTTTAGGAAGAGGATGGGGGGTGAGGGGGAAGAAGGTGGGAGGGTGGGACTGGAGGGGGGAGTAGGGAGGGGATTGTGATTGAGATGTAACTTGAAGAAATAAATTATAAAAAAGACTGCCTTTTAAGATAATTGATTCTTTCTTTGTAACTGCAACCTGCCAGTAAAGAAAGAACTGATTGAAAAATTACCTTGCTTGCTCACACTTTGCTAATCTGTAACTAGTTGCTTACAAATGTATGTGGGTTCATAAGAATTTGTTTTTTAACCCTAATATGTAAAACCTTTGGTCATGTGAAGGTATTGGGAACATGTGTTTTTCCATGTATACTCATTGTAATCATTCACTTAAGGAAAGATAGAATGTAACCATATTGTGATTATTTACTGCTGGATTATGTGAACTGAGGGAGAAAAGAAAAAAATGTGGAATGATGTGAGAAGTAAAACTCTTCTCTATTCACGAAATATGCATATATGTATATAT
>CAJQZJ010008952.1:9059714-9088601 GCA_907164525.1 Lophiomys imhausi
AAATATGCATATATGTATATATGTAATTGTGTGTATGATATGGAATGGTGTGGGAAGTGAAACTTTACTCTATCCACCAAACATGTATATATGTGTACATATGTATATGTCTGGAATGATGTGAGGTTGAAACTTTCCACCACCCACCAAATATGTCTGTCTGTCTGTCCATGTGTTTATATGTATGCATGTGCATGTATGATGGGAGCTCCCTTGAATGTGTGTGTGAATGTGTATATCTGTATGTCTGATTGTTTGCCTGTATGAACTGATACTATGAAATGTGTGGGAATACATGGCTCTCTCTCTCTCTCTCACTCATTGGCTCATAAGGAGTTTATGAGCCTTTGAGCCTCTGAGTCTCTGCTGGCATTGTCAATGTTTGTCTTTGAATAAAAGTGTCTGAAGTTTTTTGCTAACATAAGTGATTAAGTCATGAAGCTTTTCTCTTTACAGCCTGGCAGATTTCGAAGTAAAGTAAAAAGGGTATCAGTCTGGCAGATTCAGTTAAAGTAGTAACAAGGCTACCAACCTAGCAGATCTAGAGTCAGAGTATATAGTAAGGCTGCCAGCCTTAAGGATTAAAAGTTAAAGTATATGGGGAGGGACATCAGACATCATCAACGACTGGCTTCAGACTACCATCAATGCTGTGCCCCATCTCAAGATATGTGTCAAGGAGGCAATCTACCCTTGTCACTCACCTGCAGGATGGGTGTCTAAGTTAGGGTTTTATTGCTGTGAAGAGACACCATGAACAAGGCAATTCTTATAAAGAAAAATATTTCAATGGGGCTGGTTTACAGAATGGAGGTTTAGTATTATCGTCATGGTGAGAAGCATGGTGGCATATGGGAAGACATGGTGCTGGAGAGGTAGCTGAGAGTTCTACATCTGCATCAGCAAGCAGCAGGAAGAGACAATGAGCCACACTGAGAAACTCAGAAAGTGAGCATCTGAAACCTCAAAGCCCTCCTCCAATGACACATTTCCTCCAACAGACCATACCTCCTAACAGTGCGAATCGCTCTGAGCCTATGAGGGCCATTATTTTTTTCAAACCACCACAATGGCTCTTCCCATCTCAATGAAGCCAATCTGAAAAACCCCTCACAAAGTTAGAGAGAGGTTTGTCTCCTGGGAGATTCTAAACCCTGTCAAGTTGACAGTGAAGATTAACCTTCACAGAGAGCTTAGGCTACAGAGAATGAAAGCCTTGGCTATGGCTTATAGATCAAACAAGTCCCTGGTTGTGCTGACCCAGAAGAAGTAGCATTTCTCATTATCTAGATTCCAGATGACAGAATCAGCTTTCTCTAAGACCACCTGTTAACATGCTGATGCTGTACAAGGCAAGGGAGGGGGAGGGACACTCCTTTGCATGGCTGAGTTCCCTCCACTGATGAAGAGCTGGTGGCAGCTGACTTAACAATAAACTCCCAGCCCAGAACCCCCACAGTCTAATTATTTCATCTATATTCAAGCCTATTGACATTGCACATTCAGAAGAATAACAGCAAGGCTGTATTAATGAGGGTTTCCGTGAGTCAGAAAAATAAAGGCAAGCCGCAGCAAAGCACACTGACAAGGGGCTCCACAGAGGGAAAATGCCTAGAAGAGCAGGGTTATTTTCTAATATGGCCAGGGAAGATGGAAGAACCTCTCAGCTGGACTCACAGAATTTGTCCTAATTCATCGGTGGGCCAGTCAAAACATAAGACTCTGTTCTCTCATCTGCACAATGGGCACAGGCATCTGTATCCTTTCACACTGCACAGTTTTGAGAAGGTTTAATGAGATGAATGCTATAAATTAATGATGGCCTGCGCTGTCTGTCTTAGTTAGAGTTACTATTGCTATGATGAAACAGCATGACCAAAAGCAAGTTGGGGAGGAAAGGGTTTATTTGGTTTATCCACATCCATAGTCTATCACTAAAGTCAGGGCAGGAACTCAAACAGGGCAGGAACTTGGAGGCAGGACACCATGGAGGGGTGTTAATTACTGGCTTGCTCCCCATAGCTTGCTCAGTCTGCTTTCTTATAGAACTGAGGACCACCAGTCCTGTGATGGCCCCACCCACAATGGGCTAGACCCTCCAAAAACAAACACTAATTAAGTTTGCCTGCAACCCAATCTTATGGAGGCATTCTTTCAATTGGAGTTCCCTCCTCTCAGATGACTCTAGCCAGTTGTGAGGTTGATGTAAAATTAGCCAGCATACTTCATCCCCTGTCAACTTAACATACAACACTTTTTGAGACATAGCCTTTCCTTTTTTTGGTTCATCTCCAAGATCTCAGATTAATAAATATCACCAAAAAATAAAAATAAAAAACCCATATTACAAATTGAAATGTTCCACAGTTTTAACCAATTCAAACCCTTTAAAAGTTCAATCTCTATAAAAATCTAAAGTCTCTTTTAAAATCCAAAATCTCTTCTTAAAATTCAGCCTTTCAACCGTGGGCCCCTATAAAATAAAAAATAAGTGAAATACTTTCTTTCTTCAAGAGGGAAGAACCAGGCCCAGTCACAGTCTGAACAAAGTAAAACCACACTCCAACAGTGCAAACAACTCAGTGTCCAATGTCTGGGATTCACTCACCATCTCCTGGGCCCCTCCGTAGGGACTTGGGTCACTTCTCCAGCTCTGCCCTCTGCAGCACACATGGCTGGTCTTCTAGACTCAGGCCAGCTCTGCTCCATAGAAGCTGCTGTTCTTAGTGGTCATCCCATGGTACTGGCATCTCCATGATGCTGGAGTCTTCTGTTACAGCAGGCTGTACTTTAACTAATAGCCTTTCCTGACCATTCTTCATGGTGAAAGCCTCGACTTTTCTCCATGACCCCTTGAACCCTGGGGCTTCCACTAGTCAGGCTGCATCTTGACCAATGGCCTCTCCTGGCCTCACAGTGCTGAGCCTCAGCTGCTCTCCATGATCTCCATGATCCATTCATGCCTTCAAAACCAGGACCACCTGGAAGCCTCTTACAAATGATCAAGCTTGGCTGCCAGCACAAGGTAAAACCTTAGTGACCTCCAAACATAGCTTTTGTGTGCTGACTTTAGGGACACTTCCCAGAAGACTTCGTCTCAGTGATGCTGGTCTCTAATTACTCACAGTTGACTCCTCAGCTCCAGTTGATCAGTAGCCAGTGTCCCAGAAAAACAATTTCACGTTAGTAGTTCTGGCCACTTGTTAATCACAGCTAATTCTTCACCTCCAGCTGCCCAGCCACCAGAGATTCTTCATACAAATGACCTGGTAGAGTCTTTGCTTCCCTCTGAAACTTGACAAGCTGGGCCTCCATCGTCTGCATTGCTTTCAACACTCTCATCTTCTAAGCTCCAACAAAGCAGCCTACTGAGTTTTCAACACTCAATGGTTCTTTGAGCCCAAATATCCATAGTCCTTCAAGAATCCTCCCAAAGTCATGGTCAGGCCTGTCACAGCATTACCCCACTATGCTGGTACCAACTTGTCTTAGTTAGGGTTTCTATGGCTGTGGTGAAACACCACGACCAAAGGCAATCGGAGAGGAAAGGGCTGGTTTGGCTTATACTCCCACAGGACTGTTCATCACTGAGGGCAGCCAGGACAGGAACTCAAGTAGGGCAGGAACCTGGATACAGGAGCTAAAGCAGAGGCCACAGAGGGGTATATTTATCATCTTACTCCCCGTGGTTTGCTCAACTTGCTCTCTTATGGAACCCAGGACCATCAGCCCAGGGGTGGCACCACCTACAATGGACTAGGCCCTCCCACATCAATTACTAATTAAGAGAATGTTGCGGAGGCTTGCCTGCAGCTAGATCTTAAGGAAGCATTTTCTCCATTGAGACTTGCTTCTCTCTGAAGTCTGTGTCAAGTTAACGTGAAACTAGCCAGCACGGATCCTTCACACTTTTATTCAGTCTTGCAATCACCTTTCACTGGAGGATAGTTTGATCTTCCCCACACAGAAACAATGTTTTGAGCATGGAGCCTTCTATTTGGAATGAAACATAAATGGATTTGCTAGCACAGAGGCATAATTGGGGAAAGGCTGACACACAGCAATGAAATGTCATATGCTAATAGGAGCTCCCTGAGGGACAGTGTATCGAAATCAGATTTCAAAGGAAAGGGCCTATTCTGCACAATTAGCAAAGACTGATCAATTTCTAAATATTATCTTCTCCCAAAGTAAATATCAGAATCTCAATCATGTATTTTTCCAAAATTCCTGGAGCATTCAAATTAGACAAATCAATCCGGGGAGTTCTGATTGACTGCCAACATTATGTTGGGCACTGTGTTGGGAGCTAAAAATACCATATGTTATGATCCTGAGCTCAGAGACCAACAAGCAGTGACAGAGAAAATAATGCACTCCCAGTGTGTGACAGACACTATGCTGAGGTCTGAGCACAGCGCTGAGGACACAAAGAGCAAGGCCATTCTGAGTACTTAGTGCATAGTTTCCAATCCCCCAGTAGCGCACTGGACACAGTGCAATTGAAACAGCCTGGATGTTTTTTATTTTGTTGTTTGAAACCACAGACAGCTGCTTCCCTCATCCCTCTTTCCACTCAGAAATGGCTTTCCCAACTTGGAATGCAAGGTCCTGAACCCTGTCCCACTCCACGAATGGGTCTCACACTTATGGGTTTCCCATCCTTCAAGACGAGGTATCCTAGATAGATATGTATTGCTATAATAATCATGATGCCGAAAGCAACTTCTAGAGGAAAGGGTTCCCTTCAATTTATATGTCCATCATGAAGGGCAGTCATGGAAGTAACTTGAGTGGGAAACTAAAGCAGAGGCCATAGAGGAATGCTGCTTACTGGTTTGCGGCCCATCATTTGTTACTTTTTTTTTTGTTAACGTGATGGAGGCATTTTCTCAGTTGAGGCTCCTCTTCCTGATGACGTTAACTTGTGTCAACTTGATGACAAAATACAAAAACAAAAACAAAACTAACCAGGATGCTAGAGAAAATATGGGCTATTTCTTGAAGGTCTGCTCTGAGACTGACTTCAACTCGAGCTGTGTCATCTACTTTAGCTCCAGAAATCTTCATGGAAAGACTCTAAGACGGGTGATTTTGATAAGGTTACAGAGGCCCCAAAACTCAGAAATGGATTTGCCATCATAGCTCCTCTAGCAAACCACAGACACTCCACCCCAAAGTCTGAGTCTTTGCAACTCTGTGGCAGGTTAAGCAGCAAGCCCTTTGATAAAGAGTTGAGATTGAAGCCCCAGTGGTGGTGGAGGTTATTTCTGGATAAACTGATAAATAAAAATGTATATAGTTAAAGTACCCTTTGTAATGAAATCATTGCCATGATCAAGTTAGTGGACATAACCATTGGCTCACGGGTCACCCCTGTGTGCATGTGATAGGAGTTTTGTTTAAGATATAAATTGGTAAACTTCAAGCTCACAGCACAGCATCATATCCATGACCACTGTATCATAACTGACACCCTCAAAACATATCCATCCTATAATTGAGAGTTCGTCTCGGGCCACATCTCTCCTTTCCCCACCCACTCACACCTCAGCTCTTAGATACCAGGAATTCTGGAATTTGTTTATTATCATATTTGTGAGAGTGTACTGTTTGCCTTTCTCTGTCTGGCTTATTTTGCTTGGCTGAAGGTGATAATCAAATCTCGTACGTACAAACAATCTCCTTTACCAAATGCAGACCAAAGTTCTCTGGGCACTCTTCTGGACTAGGCACCTGGACTTAGCAAAGCTGAAGCTACTGTACCCTCGGTGCCAGCTCCTCTGTGGTGTCTGATCCACATTCCTTCCTCCCTCCTGACACTTAAATCCTGTGAACCTTGTTAGATGTGTTCAGTAAGAACACACATACCTTGTACATCCCTGTTAATAATGCCTCATTCATAATAGTCTCAAAGTCTACTTGCCATCTTAATGGGTTCCAGAACAGTTTTCCTCACTATAGGCACCTTCTTTTCTGCATCTATGTAGTCATGAACATTTACATGTACATGTATAGCCACATATCAAAACAAACAGAAACAAGCTCCTAGTCCAACCCAGTCACATGATTGTCATACCACCCTCCCTTTTTTGTCTATATTCTTTCTCTAGCAGAGAAACCCTCCTCCAATGGGGGTTTAAGAGTACTGTCCCAGTTTGCTTCTCAGTTGCTGTGACAAAACCCTGACCAAAAGCAACTAGAGAGAAGGGCTTGTTTTGACTTACAGGTTATAATTCATCATCTGGGGCAGTGGTTCTCAACCTGCGGGTCTCGATCCCTTTGGAGTTCCTATATCAGATATCCTGCATATCAGATACTTACATTACGATTTCTAACAGTAGCAAAATCACAGCTATGAAACAGCAACAAATAATTTTATGGTTGGGGGGTCACCACAACATGAGGAAAGGTATTACAGGGTAGCAGGATTAGGAAGGTTGAAAATCACTGACCTAGGGAAAGCAAAGCAGGGACTTGAGGTAGAAACTCAAACAGAGACCATAGGAGAATGCTGCTTACTTGTCTGATTCCACACTCACATTTATCCACCTTCTACCTTTTTCATGGAGTCCAAGCCCAACTGCTTAGGGGAGTGTATTGGCTGTTTTTGTGTGTCAACTTGACAAAAGCTAGAGTTATCAGAGAAGAAGGAGCCTCAGTTGAGGAAACGCCTCGGTCAGATCCAGCTGTAAGAAATTTATTTACATCAATAGATGGGAGAGGGCTCAGCCCATTGTTGGTGGGGACACCCCTGGGCTGGTAGGTTCCATAAGAAAGCAGACTGAGTAAGCCAGGGTGAACAAGCCAGTAAGCAGTACCCCCCCCCCGCCATGGCCTCTGCATCAGCTCCTGCCTCCAGGTTCCTGTCCTATTTGAGTTCCTGTCCTATTTGAGTTCCTGTCCTGACTTCCTTTGTCCTGACTTCCTTTGGTGATAAACAGCAATGAGGAAGTATAAGCTGAATAAACCCTTTCCTCTCCAACTTGCTTTTTGGTCATGGTGTGTCATTGTAGTAATAGAAACCCTAAGACAGGGAGGTAGCAACCACCATGAGCAGGGCCCTCCTACATCAGTTGACAATCAAGAAAATGTCCCCACAGACATGCCCACAGGCCAGTCTGATGGAGTCAATTCTTCAACTGAGATTCCCTCTCCCAAGGTATGTCAACTTGATAACCAAGATTAGCAATCTCTTTGAACCCGAGTATACACATTCCCTGTGAGAACTAAATTTGCTTCTCAGAGCAGCAGTGAGAAGACATTTTTGTCCTGTCTTTTCTAAGATCCAGACATAATGCTGTCTGACAAGCTTCCTGAATTCAACTGCTTTACTTCCCCACCTGCTTCATGATGTGGCATCAGATACTGTAATACAGTTAGAATCCTTCCTCTTGGTGTGCATTCAAGATCAGGACACTGTAACACGATTTCTTGGGATCAGAACATGATCCTGTCCTCCTCCAGGAGCTGCGCCCCTCAATGTTCCCTTCCTCCGGCTACAGCAGGGAATGTCACCAGTGCTGTGACGAGCTATGCCATCCGGCCTCACAGACCTGCGCTGATCTGCAGTGGAGATGGGGACGTAGAGTGGCAGTTTGTCCTTCTGCATCCCTCCTGTCTGTCTCTTCAACGTATCTGTACCCATGGCACTCAGGAAATCTGTCCAAAAGCCTTTCAACAACTCCAGGGTCTTCTTTTCATCCCAACGGTCCACACTCAACCTCCACCAAAAAAACAGATTTTCCTCTGGTTTCTATTTCTGCAGCCTGTGAGGGCTTCAAAGACAGTCATGAATTTGAACTATGCCCAGCTTTTCTCCATTGTAAGGTTCTATTCCTTCCAGACCTCTACATTCTTAATGAAGCTCAGTTCAGCATATTTTTACAGCTAATGTTTATTTTAGATCTTGATGCTTAATTTGAATGGGCTAAAAACTCAACTGAAATGTCTTGCTGAAATTCACATAAATGCTAAAACTTTCAAAAATACTTTTAGAACTCTCATCATACATCTAACACCATGAAATGCCTTAACCACTGTATAGGGATAGTTACAGAATTTAAAGGGACTGTCTCTTAAATTCAGCAATCCTGAACATTACTTTACTCTTTAAGTTCCTGCAATATTTTAATGAGGATAATTTGAAGAGAAACAAAAAGAAAAATCCCCTTCTGCAGCCACAAGAAATGTTGTGATGTGGAAATGGGAAGATAGTCTATTTTTATTACACTTATTTTCACCACTTTAATACTGAAAGAAGTTTTTGTTTGTTTGTTTGTTTGTTTGTTTAATTAATTGTACAGAAGAGAGTCTGAGTGAGTTCAGGCAAGGGAACAAATAGTTTTCCTCACTAACTTGCCTCTGACTACAGAATGGAAAGTGAAAACACAGGACTTAATGAATGACTAGCTCTCGCTGAAGCATCCTAAGCTTTCACCCCAGATCTGCTCTCCAGGGACAGACGTACCCCACCATGCATGGCACTAGAAAGTGAGATGGCATCAAACGCTATTTTGCACATCACTGGCTCCTCTTCCTACTCCTGAAAACCAGTCCAAGTTTGTCCCAAGTCTAGCACAAATTCCTGTTTCATTCCAGATCCAACTGAGGTGAACAGCCAGACACAGTCACCAAGTGACCAGGCTGTGTCCTCTTCTCCCTTGCCATTGGGTTCCAATAAGACAACTATTTCCTCACTTCAGAAAGAAGCCTCCTCCAAGTAACTTATTCTGGTTTGGATCTGAAATGTCCCCCAGAGGAGTGGGGCAGTTCCCTGGTAGTGAATGAGTTCCCATAAGAATAGGTTGTTTGAAATTAGTTTTAGCATCCTCAGATGACTCTCTCCTGCATCATCCCATATAAGTGTGCTTTCTGCCTGCAGTTGGTCCCCTTTCTACCTATCCTCCTGCTGTGACACAGCTAAGGCAGCTCTTCCCAGATGCTGTGCTGTTCCAGTCAAATAAGCCTTAATTCTGGAGGAAAGATGGGAGGGGAGGAAAAAGGAGAGGGAAGGAAAGAGGAAAGAAGGGAAGGGAGGGCAGAAGGGACAGTAGGGGAGGAGAAGACAGAAAAGTAGAGGGAAGGAAAGAATATGAGAGGGAACAGAAGTGAGAAGAGAAAAGAAGGGATGGAAGGGGTGGATAAAGGACAGGAGAACAGGGAAAGAGGGGGGCAGGATAGGAAAGAGAAGGGGAGGGGAGAAAGAAAGGAATGAGAAGAGAAGAGAAGGGAGGAGAGGGAACAGAAGAGGAGGAGAGGTAAGGGGAGGAAGAGAAGAGAAGAGGGAGAGGAGAGGGGGATAGAAGGATGGAGAGAGAGGAGACAAGGAAAGGAGGGAGGAAGGAAGGGAAGAAAGGCTCCCATAGACTAGAGGTCATGTGATAAAGGCTTGTTCACTCACCAGTGGTGATATTAGCAGGTGGCAGAGCTTTAGAAAAAGAATTTTAGCTAGAAAAGGTAGATTACTGAGGGTATACGTGTGTGTGTGTGTGTGTGTGTGTGTGTGTGTGTGTGTGTGTGTGTGCTTCCAGCTACCAGGAAGTGAGCAGATTTACCCTGCCACACCCTTCCACCATAATTTTTGCCCTTACCAAAGACCTAGAATCAAAGAGTCCAGCCAAAAATGGACTGAAACCCTGTGCCAGAATAAACCTCTCCTCCTTCTAAATTGTTTCCCTCAGGTATTTTTTGACAGTGGAAGCTCATCTCCTCCATTTCTTGTCATGCTTAGATCTCCCATTCACAGGGAACCTCAGCCCCACACTGCTTGGGCACCAGCTTGCTCATTAAGACTTAGTTGGGCAAGCAATTTCACCTTTCTCAATGAGCCCACTGCCTGGATCAGATGCAGGTAAGTATGCAACACACTGGTAAAAGTGTGGCAGAAAAACAAAACAAAATAAACAAACAAACAAAAACAGTTCAGCTTTGGGACACATGGGAGAGGATTCCAACCTGGAGCTGGGTCCAGACTGAGAAACCACATGGGCAGAATCTCTAATGGGGGAACTTTCCAGGTGCAGAGGTTTCACAGGTAAATTGAGGAGGTGACACACACCACAGCTCCCTTGAGTTGCCGTCAGCCTCCCAAGAGCTCAAATAGTACCTGCTGCCAAGTTCACCCATCTACCAAGACACTGCTGTTCCTTTCTGCCAGGCCTCCCACATGGAAGGTCTCACCTTCATAGACTACCTCTGTCCTCTGTCAATGCCTTTCTTGGGCTTTTCCTGCTGGGGTCCCTCACATCTCTTATAGCCAGAAATTCCCTGTTGCCCAACCAGTGCTGAGTAGCTTCCTGCTCCAAGGCCCTGAGTCCCAGATTTGGCCCCTGTATGCTCTGACAAGAAAAAGAGAGGTTTGTTTGAATGCGGGGGTACCAACCTTCCTCCTACGATGTCAGCACCACAGCTTGTTCAGCTAAAAAAGGAGACTCACAGCTATTTTATTCTCTCAAGTGGCATCAAATTGCCAGTCAGTAGGGGTGGGGAGCAGCCAGCAGAGTCTGACAGATCCATGAGAGCTTTGGGGGCTGATATCAGGCAACAGAGACCAGTGTGCTTGCTGCCTCCATGATGGGGACTACAGGCTAGTCACGCACCTGCCTTTAGTAGCTGAGCCAAAGCAACATGGGGGCAGGGGGTTATAAACAAGCTGCTGACAGCACTAGGCAACCCAGCAGGAGTGTAGGAAACTGACAGAGGAGACACAAACAAACAAGCAAGGAAACAAAACACACACACACACACACACACACACACAAGCATCATAGCTTTGCGTGTGCATGTGTGTGTATGTGTGCAAGTGTGCATACACACATGCATCTACTCATGTGTCGCTCATGCGCTAGCTGTGGGTGTTTGCTCTTGGCAGTCCCAGACAGCCTATTTCAAACAGAGCTGCACAGCAGGAGGCCTTCGGGCCCTGACCTGGGAAATGTTAAAACAGGAGTTTTAACCCATCTTCAGTTCTAACTGGATGCATGACTTCAGGCAAATTCCCCTTTCTGGGTCTAGGTAGTATCATCTGTGAATTATCCAGCATTCTAATTTTCTTCCATCACTCAGGCTGCCTATGGATTGGATGCATTTCAGTTCAGGAACCTTATCCTGGAGCTATATTAAGGGATCACCAAACCAAATTCCAGTCCTCCTTCTCTTAACTACAGTCCCTGTTATATGTGCTTTGAAACCTCACTTTCTCTAACCACACAGTATCTACTATAGATCTACAGCCTTTTATTCAAAACCCATAGAGCTTCAAACTTCAGGCTTTTCCTGATTTTAAAAGGGAATGAGAGCTGGGAAGATAGCACAGTGAGTAAGGTGCATGTCATGCAAGAAAGAGGAAATGACTTTGGTCCCCCAAAACCCACATAATGAAGTCACTTGTGTCAGCGTACACTTGTAATTCCAGTACTGAGGTGGGAAGACAAGAGGAACCCATGAGTTCACTGGGAAGCCAGCCTGTCTCAATCAGTGGGCTCCAGACTAGAATGACCCTCCTTAAAAACTGAGGTGCATCACATATTGAGGCTGGACTTCCACCTCCACACACATGTACCACACGTGCATGCACATTTTGCAATCACACACACACACACACACACACACACACACACACACACACACAATAAAACTAGAAGAGAAAATGGCTCATATAACATATATCATGTAATATCCATCAAGACCCTAGGGAGCATCCCATCATCAAACATGTTAACAGTTTCACAGCAAAGCCTGTGATTGTGAAAAGGCACCCAGAATGGGCTAGAGATGATTCAGCTCTGATCAGAGTAGTGGATGAGGGTTGAACACAAGCAAGTGTTCATTATGTGGCAGACAGTGGGGGCACTATATGTTTGAAACCATAAGCAAGCCTCAATTAAATGCTTTTTCTGTAAGAGTTTCTATGGGCAGAATCTTGCTTCACAGCAACAGAACATTGATTAAGTCAAGAGCCCTCAGAGTACACACTAGGCTTTTTCTACCCATATGCCCCACATCTAGAAAAGCCTACCTACAAACACCAAGGTCTTAGTAAATTCTTGTTGAATAACTGAATGACCAAAGGAATTGTTGAGGATGATCTCAATGATTATTGGCATGGTTGAACAATTAGTATGTCCTACACCTGCCTGTGTACCCAAGACAAGGGTTCGACCAGTGTTTAGCTCTCTGTCCCTCCAAGCACCAACCACTATGGCGTCACCACCACCATAAAAACAGCTGTAGAAACAGCCACACACAGTGAGCTTAACCAAACTGTGTGCAGGAAGTCTGCAAGGTAAATTGTACACAGACTTTGTGAACACACTGCCTCTCAAGGACATAAGCAGGGGAGGAGGCTGTTGAGTGACAGGTGCTGCTAGGGTCACAGGATTCCTAGTGGACATATGTAGTTGTGAAATCAGCTCTACCCACCTACTAGCTGTGATCCTGGGATGAGAGATGTAACCTTACAAGGGCCTTAGTGTCTTTTTTTATACAAACTTGCTCCCCAGGAAGATTGTACATGTTAAAAATACAAAGTAAACATTCAGAAGGAAGCCGTTGCTGTTACTGCACACTATAGACAACTTCCCTGTAAATCAAAGGGCAGTACCCCTCCCAGACCTCCATATCTTGCTTAATAGCTTTAAGATGTGTTGCCATCAAAGCACCTGTATTTATATCAGGAATCTCACTGCCTACCTGGTGATAGCATCCTCAGTGTCACTGGGATAAGTCCATATCAGTGACCAATGGAAGGGAGCCAACTAAAAAGCATCCCAGATTGATTTTGTCATTTGTCCATCTTTCTAGTAGTAGTCTTTCCTAATTTAAGTGACACCTGCAGCATGAAGACATTCTTGTTTGTCAATACCCTCCTCCTGCTATGCTCCTGTAAGGTCCCAGCCACTTGAGATTGTGGACTTGTTCCATGTCCATTTTTGACTAGGAGTGTGGGGTTTAGGGAAACCATGTGTTCCTTGTTCGTGCCTACGATGCCCAGTTCAGCCATTGACACATAAAACATTCACATCAATTAAGTGATCCTGTTCCAGAAAATTTGTGAGGTAAAGAAGACATGACTACTCCATAGAGTGCTGAAAGCAGTAAGCAAGGAATGCAGGCTATGTGAGGCACCTCTCTGTCCAGTGAGGCAATGATAGGTTAAGATCACATCCATGTGCTTCCTCAGCCTGATGGTTTACAACAGGTAATGCTGGGGAAACACCAGATATTCCCAGAGCACCCAGGACACAAGGAACAGAGCCAATTATATCCACTTCTTTTCCTGCAATTCTTCTCAAAATGTCCTAGGGTGGAGATGGCAACATGTGGCTGTCATCTCCCAACTTCTCTTTCATGCCCATCCTTCCCACTCTCTACAAAAGACAGACAGATAGACAGACATACTCTCTTTCCCATCTCAAATCTTTCCAGTTTGCCTTGTCTCTAGAGCATGTGATTAACTTTCCAGTCACTAGTGTTCACAGGTCTCTGAGTCCTGGCATTTTAAACCCCTTCCCCTTTTCTCCTCCTAACTTTCTGAAGCATAGGTACCAATCACAATTACGTTTTATATTTAATAGGTACACTCATTCACAATATGTGTATTTTTCTAATGAATTGCCATTAAAAAATAATTGTAGTAGTAATCCAACACAGAAGAAACAATGATAACATTAAAAGGGCCTTAATAGACAGGGAAACTGGTTTTTACATTTCAAATTATGTGCATGTTTTGATACAAGGATATATGATGGAACATTTAACAAAAGATATTTAAATATAAAATATATTATATTCATTTAAATTCTGAAAGGGAAGAGAAATAGAAATTTAAACTCAGTGAGAAAAAATAATGTAAAGTTGCAACTATTTAAAAATAGACTACTGATAGGGCTAGAAGTATGGTTCAATGATACAACACTAGTTTAGCCTACACAGAAATCTGGTTTTTTTTTTTTTTGCTTGTCAAGTTTCCTCAGTTTATTGCCTCCTTCTGCCAAACCACACTGAGTCATAGCTGCTCATTCTTCATTGAACCTAAAAGTGAAAGCACAGTGTTCCTTGGGTCTTAATTTTCACATCATTTGGAACTATTCAGATCACATTTACAGTGGGTTTCAGTTGTTGGTAACATGGAAGGCCTAGTAAAATGGCTCATTCCACAGCAATGGAGCTATGTAGGGAGTTCACCTAAGAGTGAATCAGAAAATGGAAAGGGCTGCAAAACCAGGGATCAGGCCTGCTCCTAATGATCTACTTTCTCTACTCATCTAGAAATCTGGTTTTATCCACAGCACCTTTGTCAACATCATCATCATCATCATCATCATCATCATCTCCATTGCCATCTATTCATGAACTATTGTACTTGATGTACTGTCATTTTAATAGTGATAGTGAATATGGTATCAAAAGTTTTTATATTATGTACACTAAACTAAGGGGTGAGTCATTTGTAATCCCATGTAATTAACTGATAATAATCCAGAAATGACTTTCGCATGTCATTAATCATCATGATTACATTTGTCTAACAATTTAAATTTTATTTTAGGGTATGCTGTGCTTCCTTTTTCTGGGTTTAATACTTTAATAAACAAATGATCTGTTGGTATTTGAGCTATCACACATAATCTAAAGACTACAGATGAGGTAGAAAGTCAAAGAAATTAACACAGCATGTGTGAAGAACAAGACAGGACAGAACTTGGGGCCCAAATTCTAGGCCCAGCACTATTTCTAAGTCACTGTGTGGCTCCGAATAATTAATCTTCCCCCTGAGACCTCTGTTTACTCATGAAAAGAGAGGTGTGGATGGAAAGTTTTGTAAGACTCTTTAATCTTAAAATACTTTATCACCCAGTTTCCTAGGAAGCATCCCCATCTTAGATATATCAGTCCAAGTTAAACTCCTGAGACCAAACCCCTCAGGCTCGTTTCTCTAGAAAAGACAGGGACAAAACTGGCCTGGTATTCTTGTCCCTGTAGATACTGGGTGCTCTTCAGTATCTAGTGACCACGAAGGACCCAAAGGCACATTTGGTGGCCTCCTAAGCCCCCGAGGCTACACCATCACCTAAGACCCATCAGAAAATGAAGGAGGGCAAAAGAGCAACCTTAACCCCAGGAAACAATGCACAAGGCAGCTTCACTCAGTGGTCAGATATCCGAGATATCACAGTGAACTAGGGTATGGTGCTGCAAGCCTGACTATGTAAGCATTTCATCACAGAAACCGGTGATTTCATTTGATGGAAGGTCTCATGAGGACGCCTTGAGAACTATCCTACACTATCCACTGATTTCCTGCACCCAATAGTCTGTGCTGTAAAAAAAAAAACAAAAAAAAAAAAAACAGAAAGTTGCATGCAGCTTCAAATTATAGAATATATATATTACACACACACACACACACACACACACACACACACACACACACGCACGCACACACGCACGCACAGGAAAGGCACAGGATCCTAGGCACAGGAAAGTGTCTAGGCTGGAACTAGACAGCTTCCTGCTTCATAAGTGTATACTGCATGAGTCAAAGGTGCCGACCCTAAAAAGGGAGGCCTTGGGCTACAAATGTATTCTGAGAAGCTCCTGGAACTGAATTAGGATGAAAGGGGAGACACCAAACCAGGGTAAGGAGAGCTCACCAGTAATCGGGGTGAGTCTATGGGAAAGGCTGTGTTATTAATTGTGAACTGACACTAACAGAGAAAGGTGAACATCTCTCTAAACAAAACTAAATGTCCATTCAGAAGACTGGTCACTTAACATGTCAAACCAATACCTTGTGTAGAGTAGACTCACTCAAACTGCTGCTCTGCCACCACTTGCTGAGTGACAGTGAGGATGCCTCCTCACATCACTAGGACTCTGTTCCATCATTAATAAAAGGGAGATGATCAGACCCTTGCAAACTTACCCTGGGAAAACACAAGTGGGGCAGAGAGGGCATGGGTGTGCTGAGAACCTGTCCGCCCACCTCACCATGACTCCGGAACAGTTTTGCATCTCTGTAGAAGCTCCCCAATCCTCATCTCCATAGTGCCCCACTCTGGGAATGGCGAAACTTTCTCTAAGGACAACCGAGAGAGAGAGAGAGAGAGAGAGAGAGAGAGAGAGAGAGAGAGAGAGAGAGAGAGAGAGAGAGAGCGCCCTTGGTTTAATGAAATCCGAGGACTATGCTGGGCTGTCTGCAGGAAGATCTTGTTTCTATTGAAACACCAGAAACACCAGAGGAGAAGGGTCTGCTGAGCCCCTGCTTACTCCTCTGATCCTGAAAGTCATTGGCCACCAGCTGAGCACACACAAGGCCAACCAGAGCCTCTGACCCACATGGTCATTCAGAGCTAAGAAGCAGGGTATGGGAGTCCACCCAATCATGCTGCTGCAGTGGGAGGAAGGTGGGACTGCAAGGTAAGAATATGGTTCTGGAAGCTTCTGGGTGACTTGAAACAAATACTGTGACTTATCTAAGCCTCAATGTTTCCAAGTTGTGAAGTTGGGGAGATGGTGATAATTCTTACCTCAGAGGTCCTGAGTAAAATCAAGGAGATAAGGACAGAGCTTTAGTGAGAATGAAGACTAGTAAGGCAGGGCCACACTTCCCCAGCTCCCAGTAATCAAAACTATTATAACATCAAATGCTAACCCTGAGTCTCAAAAGGATAAGAAATCAACTGCATAATTAATGACAGGTAAATGGACTGCATTATCCTGTAACAACTGGAAAAAAAAATCTCAGTGTTCCCATTTACACAGAAAACAAAAGACAGTGAAAAGGATTTAAGTAATCTCCTCCAAGGAAGCCTTATCTGGGACTCAAGGCAAGAGTATAAAGCTCTGCCCCAAGGCCATTTGGAAACAGACATGCAATTCACTCCCTTGACATAAAAGCATGTGTCTTTTTCATGTATGCACAAACTCACATATGTACTTATGTGTACACACACATTCATGTCACGTTTTTACACTGACTGTTGAACTCATTGGGTTGAATATGTTGATTAGAGACACCTTGGAATAGAGAAAGGAGCCCAGGTTTGGAACTTCCTTAGTAAAGTTATGATTCTAGGCAAACTACTTTCTCTGATATTCATAACCAATTTCCCAAGCTGCCATGAAGATTAAATTAACTCATATATGTAAAATGCCTAATCTACTCATTAATGTACTCTTGGAATGGGAGCCAGTATCTGTTAACTATCAGATTTGTAAACATTAAAATGCTTTGTAGAGATGAAGGCCATTCAGATGACTTCCTCAAGCTCATTTGAGTCATGGAAGTTGGAGTAGGAATCCACACTGCACTCCAGTCCTGTGCTCCTAATGGAAAAGACATCTCAAACAAACAACTTACAGCACCCAGGTGTGTGGTTTTCCATTGGTGGTGACATTCTAGAGAGAAACAATATGGAAGCATTTGCTGACTGTGTTCCCATTTCAGCCCAACTCTAACTAATGGCTCAGTTTGCAGTGCTCTATCTGTAGTTTCAGAGGGGAAGGTAACAAATCTTTACAAAGAGAAGAGTTCTGTAACCCCACTGAACCTTCAGAAATATACAGGCCAGGAAGGAAAAGAAAGAGAAAGAAGGGAGGGGACAAACCATAGATCAAGACAGTGAGTATCAGGGCCCCCCAAGATATACAGCCAGCAGAGACCCCAAGAAACACACTCCAGACTTGAGGGATAGCATCCCCAACAAGGCACTACCTGCTAGAATCCAAATGGGCTATCCTGATCTAGGCAACATACCATCATTCAACACTGTCAAGACATATCTTTCTAGAATTTACTTCACAAAAAAACAAAGACATGTACCTCGACGCTGTGGCTGGGATACTTTGGAATATCTATAAGACTGCACTTTATACTCTCACCGTCTACTCTCTTGGACTAGGGAGGTGGGTAGTTCTCCACCATCCTAATGCTGTGACCCTTTAATACAGTTCCTCATGTTGTGGTGACCCCTCAACCATAAAATTATTTTGTTGCTACTTCATAACTATAATATTATTACTGTTGTGAATCGTAATGTAAATATCTGTTATGAAGGAAGTCTGATATGGGACATCCAAAGGGACCATGACCCATAGGTTGAGAACCACTGGAATAGACTTGTCTTAACAATCAAGCTTGAAGGTTACCTCCTCTCAGACAGTCATGATATCACTGAGCAGAAAATGGGCTTGTTCAAGTTGCACAGAGCAGTTGAGGTGCCTGGGCTGCCAATGTGGCTATTTATACTAGAGGTGGGATATCTGAAAATCCCATCTCAGTATCTAACC
The DNA here is from genome assembly GCA_907164525.1 of Lophiomys imhausi. Classification (NCBI taxonomy): domain Eukaryota; kingdom Metazoa; phylum Chordata; class Mammalia; order Rodentia; family Muridae; genus Lophiomys; species Lophiomys imhausi. The sequence goes on from CAJQZJ010008952.1 coordinate 9,078,009, forward strand.
CAGCAAGATCCTTTTATATGCAATTATCCCCAGTTTGGTATGAAGTCCAAATAAGTGTTTAGAAGTGCTGGAACCTCCAGATGAAAGCTATAATTAGTGTATCAGTGGTTTTCTTCTAAAGGGCACACAATCAAAAAGAGAAGCCAACATATTAGAGCAATTAGTGGAAATGATGGACTGTTGAGGACAATGGTTTTGCATTCCGGTTGTCAGGATTTGGACATTATCAGGCCAAAGTCTGTTGTGGCTGAAACCCAAACTGATTAACATTCATGGTTTATGAAAGGCATCACACAAGCAGGCTGAACCTTGCAGAGAAGAAAATATAAAAGACAAAGTCCTGCCAAAGAGACCTTAAAATCTGAGCACTATGTGTACAAAAGAGCAGAGGAAAACTCTAATGTGTCCCATCAAAAAAGGACTGTCAGAGACAGTTCTTAGGTGAGGAGAGCTTCAGGAAGACTAGAGACGGAGATGAAGCCAGAAACCACTACAGAGCTCTGTGCTTACCACTGAACTCTGAGCCATGAGCCAGGAAGGGTTTTACCAGACACAGCTCTCCACAGGGCAATGGCAGAGGTCTGGTTTGGTTGTGAACTCCCCTAGCTGTCAAATACAGTAAATTCTTGACTTACTCTGATGTCACCCTTCTCCTGAAAGACAGTCAAACTCAGGGTAAGACCTTGTATTCTCACACATCATCATACATCAGCACAGAGCCCCACAGAACAATGTTTATGAGGCTGCATGAGATTAGAAACTGACTTCTCACATCGATTTGACTTGTAGGGACCATATTTTCTTTGGGTTTCTAGAAATACAGAAGCATCTTACCCCCTACATCAATTCATCACAGAAGCTTTTCTTGACCTCTGTAGCTCTCCACTGTGACCCACCACTCCTCCCTTCCTTTTCAGGGTATCTATAAATAGTTAAAGCTTCTGGGGATGGAAAAGTGTGTGTGTGTGTGTGTGTGTGTGTGTGTGTGTGTCTTTAATAACAATATACAACTAATGACTCATTTGGAGAAGGAGAATTAGCTTCTCCCAGGAATGAGTCCCTTATTGGTTGTCCAACGAAGTGTGGTCAGCCTGTGGTCATACATACCACAACAAAAACGGAATCAGCTTGTTTTGTGTGTGTATACATATTTGTGCACATACATGCATACATACAATGGTAATAATGAAAGAAAAAGAGGCTCTTAACTTGGAGACTGTGGAGGGTCATGGTAGGAGTTGGATAGGCTGATGTTAGCCCTTGAACTGGAATTTCATCTCCATAATTTACATATTCAAATCCAAACTCTAGCATACCACAGAATGTGAATGTGTTATAAGATAGGATCTCTAAGGAAGCAATGATGGTTAAGTAAGGGCTTAAAAATGGGGCCCTAATTCAATATGACTGACATTCTTATAAAAGGAAGAGCCACCAAACAGCAAGAGAAAAGGGTCAGGTGGGGAACTGGAGAGAAGGTGGCCATTGGTAACCAAGGAGAAGGGACTGAAGGAGAAATGCCTTAATCTCAGACTTCTACCTTCCAGAACTGTGAGAACATATTATTTCTGTTAGTCATGCACCCAGTCGATGGTATTTTGTTATGGCAGCTCTAACAAACTAATACATAAGTTGTGACATGGAAAATCCCCTTTTGTCTGTCTGATCTCCTCTAAGCAGCTTTATGGGAGGCAGAGACACAGAAGAAAAACTGAAACAGAATGCTGTGTGTGTCCATTAGGCTCGTTGGCCGGTAATGTTGTGTAAGTCTGCTGTCTCCTTATTGATTTTCTGTCTGGATGTTCTATCCATTATTGAAAGTGGAGTATTGAAGTCTCCAACAAACTAAGGCCAAAGTTAGCAGAAGGAAGGAAATAATAAAGATTAGAGCAGAAATAATTGAAGTTGAAAATAGAAAGACAATAGGAAAAAAATCGATGAAACCAAGAGTTGGTTTTCTGGAAAGATAAATTTGACAAGCCCCTCAGCTAGATTAACTAAGAACAAAAGAAAAAAGACTCAAATAAATAAACCAGAAGTAAAAGAAGAGAACTTCCATCTTGTGCCACAGGGAAAAGGGAATCATAAAACTATTATGAGCAATTTTATATCAACAAATTGCATAACCCAGAAGAAATGGAAAATTCCTAGTATTATATAACCTACCTATACTGAATCATGGAGAGAAAACCAGAACAAGATAATAAAAAATAAGGAGTTTGAAGAGGTAACCAAAGGCTACCCAACAAAGACCCAGGGCCAAGTGAATGTCTCTGATGACGTCTACCTACATTTAAGGAAGAGTTAGCATCAATCCTTCCTAAACTCTGCTAAGCAATTAAACAGAAGGGACATTTACAAATGTATTTCAAGAGGCCAGTATCACCATCTCTCCAATGAACATAGATGCCAAACTCCTCAACTGAATTATGTAAACTGAATTCAGCAGCACACTAAAATGATCGTATGCAAAAGCCAAGAATGAACTACTCCTGGGGTACAAGGATGGTTCAACTGAAGACAATAAACAAAGATAATACAATACATTAAACAGATGAAGGGTATGTATGCAACCATCTCAATATCTACAAAAAAATGAAAAATATCAAGTTCTTCACAGGAAAAAAAATGCTAGGAAACTAGGTTTAGAAGATACTTGCAGCAGCATAATAAAGACCATACAAATATGTTAATTAACTTGAGTATGACCATTTCACGATGTATTCATATATTAAACCACCAAGTTGTATACCTTAAATAATATAGTTGTTTTATCTGAATGGTGTTATTAAAAGTGAACAAAAATCATATATGAAAAGCCCAGAGTTAATATTTTATCAATAAAAACCTTAAGCCCTCTCCCCTAAGAATAGAATCCAGGGAAGGATGCAGTGTGTGTGTGTGTGTGTGTGTGTGTGTGTGTGTGTGTGTGTGTGTGCATGTGTTCATGTGTGTATGTGTGTATGTGTGTGTATATGTGTACATTCAGGTGCACATGGAGGACAGAGACCAATATGAGGAGTCTTCCTTAATCATGCTTCAGTTTGCTTTTGAGATGAGGTCTCTCACTGAGCCTGGACCTCACTGATTCAACATAAATGCAAGCCCTGGGGTTGGATCCTCCTGGTTCTAACTCCCAGGCAAGAATTGCAGATATCTACTGCAATGTTCAGCTTCTGATGTGAGTGCTGAAGACTCGGACTCAGGTCCTCATGTTTGCATAGCAAGCGCTTTACCCACCAAGACACCTTCCTTACTCCTGAAAGAAAATTGTTATAATCAAAAATAAAACAAAGAAAAATGACACATTCTTGAGACCCAATTTGAAATCAGTGAAGAACAATACATACATAAAAGAATTGGAAAAATAGAGAGGATGATTAATCTCCAAGTTTGAGAAGCATATCAATAATGTCTAAAATGACTTAAAATTGACTAGCATGCTCTTCCATTTAGAACTATGAGGATAGGGCCAGTTCTTTAAAGTCCTTGGAGTTTGGCTTTCCCCTTTGTTGTATATTCAGAACATCAACTCATCCACTCCTAGACTAAACTGCTGTGAACAGCAGTGACATTAGTGCTTTTTAGTTTAGGAGCAGTAGAAGTCCTGAGCCCATGCTTCCCTCATTCTCATCTTTGATACCCAAGGACTAGTGCCACATGGCAGTCATTCAGAACACACAGACTCTTAAAGCTCATAGAGCTTGCCCAAATCATGTAGCCCCAAGTCTCATGCATCTTTGCCTTTTATGTTCAAACACACACACACACACACACACACACACACACACACAAAACACATCATGGTTGACACACTTGGGTTAGGAAGAGCAGTTAGCAAGAAACAAAACTACAGAAGCCACAAAGCAGGGTTAGTCCATATAGGAACTTGCCCAGATTCTGAAGCTATTAATTTGGTATTTGAGGTGTTAGACCTTGGTTCCCATTTTGGCAGGTATTGGGGCATATGTGCGGAGTTCTAAGGTCAGAATGGTCCCTCTAACATGGCGTCAGGTATGCAAAGGTCTCAGGGCCTACCAAGATCTGGAGGCTTGTATCACTAGTTCGTGGCCATTTTGGACGTGCTGTGTTCATATAACAGCAGTGGTTAGCAGATATCTGGGCAATGAAATTATTAGCAACTGACTTGTTGTCCTAAATGACAGGCTAAATTGTCCTGGCAGCCCCACTGGGGACCAAAATTAAGAAAGAATGTCTTTTTCTGACTTTTGGAACTCCCAGATACAATCTCCTTATCTACCTGAAGAGAGAATGTGAGGACACACATCTTCAGCCTTTTTCTATCCGATTTGTCAAAGCTCTTGGGTGCCATGGCTCCCTGAAATAGCTTCTGATTACTGTGCCCAGTGGGGAAGCTGCTTTGGAAACTGAGCTGTCACATTGCCCAGACAAGAGAGTCCTTCAGAAATGACAAATGCTCGCCTCACGCTCATCCCAGACTGATTTCCTTCTGGGCTAGCTCTTTGCAGGGAGGGTCTGCAGCTCTCAGAACTTGAGGCTCTACAGCCAGGCTCATCATGGGAACTATATGAGACCTCATCAGGGTTTCCAAGAGACTCTAGGGGAAGGTGTGGAATCTGTGTATCTAAAAATCGATACCAAAGGTGGCGAGTGACTACTCAAACTAGTCACCATATTTTAAGGGACCAAAAGCCCTGGGATATTTCTCAGTCCCATAGCTCTTTAATATCTTCAGTCACATTGAGGGGCGGGGGAGTAACTTTAAGGACAGTTTTCATCTGTGATGGAAGCTGCATTGGGCTCTGACATGGGGTGGGGAGGCAGGCCAGTGTTTGCCCTTGCTGGTGAATATCTGTGGGAAAAGAAAGAAAAGCATTAGAATACAGCAGGGAGGAATCACGTGTGGTTATGGAGGTCTGTAGACCTTGACCCAGACTACCAAAGAGTCCTTAAGGGGCTCAGTGAAACAAAGTTCTTATGCAGATAAACTGCATTCAAGAGCACCCCTTCATGGGGACATCATGCTGCAGAGTCTCTGGTAGCCACCTTTCTTCTTTCCTGTTTAGAAGAGGAGCCCAGGTGTTCCCTGACTTGCTATTTCCAACAGATGTCTTTGCAGTGTTTCTGGAAACGTCTCCATTCTATATGGAATACAGAAGGCCAGCAAGACAACCTATATGATGTTTCTCAACTCCATCTCCCAGCCAGCATAGCTGTTTCCTCAGATATCTGCTCCTGAAGCACCTAACCTGGGCCTGAGGACGAGCCACAGCTCTTTACGTGTCAGGCACAGAGTTCAGCCTGACCGCTTTCATACCAAAAATGAAATGAAGTCCATCACAGTCAGACTGCCGGGCTCTACAGGTGCTGTCTGTGCTGCTAGAATTTGCAGTGATTTCCTGAGGAAATCAAAGTTGTTTGAAAGTGGTTGATTCTGTGCCTCGGACCACCTATCAACAGTGGCTCACTAAGAACAGAAGCATTCCAAGGCTCCCTAGGACCTCTGACTCCGGTCCCTTTAGTCTTCATCAGGCCAAATGTCAATCAAGTTTCCTACCATATGGCTAACTACTCTCTTCACAATTCTCATCCATGGAAAACCCCATCCCCTCTCACGTGAGGGTAGAATAGCATTATTGGAATATTTGCAACACATGTACTTGGTCACGTTATTTCAATACTTATTTAAAAGACCAAAATGTGAAACTAATATTGTTAGCAAGAACAAAGAGAAGATTCCTCCCTAGCACCTTTTCTTGTAACAGTTTTTATACTGCCCTGGCACACTTCATAAAAGCTATACATCCAAGATCAAGTTTTTCACTTTCCAGATGGAAACATACAGTATCCCACGATGAACAGACAACCCTGCAGTGTAGGTCAACAGCAAAGCAGGCATGGCAGGCAGCGCATCCAGAGTTTTGAAGCATAACCCCATCTCGTGCACTGTTCTCATGATGTCTAACTGTGTCTGCATTCAGTCTCTGTAACCTGGAGGACAGGGTTGAGAGCAGCAGAGGTGTAATGACCAGGGATGCAATGCAGAGAACATTATCAAGGAGAAACATATTGATTAAATCATTGTCCTTGGTTATGTCCAAAATAAACATAAAAACTGGGATGGACTTCCACACAAACTAACATTTATCTGATTTTTTTCCCTATTTACTCTGGATGGCACTGGAGAAAGGATAGAACTTTTAAAAATTACTTGTTTTAGGGCTCTAGGGATATTTTCTTATTGCTTTCCAAAAGTTTTAGTTTAACAGTGTATGAAAGAACCTGCTTATGGCTCTTACAAGTATTTTTTATGTCAGTTTTAAACTTCCTTGTTTATCAGGTTATTAAACTGTTCACCTCATCATCTTAAATGACTTTGACAAGATTAAGCTTGTTTTGCTTGCTGACTTGACTATTTGTGTTTATTCTTCAATTAATTCCCTGTTCAAGTTTTTAGCAGCTCACTGGACATTGGAGTTTAGGGGGGTTTTGCTTGTTTGTTTGGAGTTCTTTGCTGTCATTGTTTTTTATTGCTTAGTGCAAACATTTATACACATTTGGTACAGCTGAACATATAAATCTCTTACCCATACTATTGTAAATATTAATCATGTGTCATTTGACTTTTACCACATTTTAGTAATACTAAGATTTTTTTAACTTATCTAATCACATCATGTAATGCTCTGTGATTTCTCCAATAGATAAGGCATTCATCTTTAAACAATTAGACAAATGTTTGTCCATTTCAACCCTGGTCTGATGTGTGTAGTTTTCTGAGTTGATAATTACATAAATATCTAAAGAGTCTTGACACAATATGTTAAGATGATAATCTATCCCCTGATGAGGAGACACAGAGAACAGAAAACATGATATAGCATTGCTCATCTGAGAAAGAGGCTCTCTTCCCATCTGAGGATAATTTATGGACTCAATAGACTTTTTGAATTAAAAAACAATTATCAGCATGGTCGACAAGCAGATGAATATATGGAAAGTAATGCCACACATTCTCTTGCATCTTATCTTTAAGAAACACACAGTCTCAGTTTAGGGGAAGGTACCTGTGCCTGTCTGTTAGCTATGTCCTTTCCCTAGGTCTCTGTAAGTAACCACACAATCCCCAAATTGTGTTTTTATCATTTTCATGCATTTCTTTTCACATTTACTGTTTAAGCAGGTACTATTATACCTCTTTATGATGCATATACATAGAGATTAGACACAGAACATTGTCATCCTCTGTGACATACTTTTTCTTTGGGTGTATGTGTGTGGGGGGGTGGTTATGCATGTGCTGGGGGTCTCCTTCTTACACCCAGAGGCTGGAGAAAGACACTGGGTGTCCTTCCCTATCACTCTCCACCTTGTCCTTTGAGATGGATCTTGGAGTGAATTGGGAGAATCCTCCAGTCCTTCACGGCAATGCAGGTAACACCAAAGCATCCTATCTCTCGTGAGTGATACATACCAAAACATAACCATTGTGGAAGAAATTGTAGCATGTCATCTCTTCATCTTTTTAACAGGTATTCAGGGTTGTATTTTTTTTAACATTTACACACAATGCTTTGTGCCTGCCTGCAAAATAATTTGCAAGAGCTAATCAAAATTTCCACAGGATTTTCTAGAATGAGGCATGATAATGTTATGATTTATTTAAATGACTTTAAAAGTTCAGGAAAACCCTTTCAGAGGTTGGAGAGATGGCTCAGGGGTAGACAGTACTTCCTGCTCTTACAGAGGACCTGAGTTCTGTTCCTAGGACCTACAACGAGAGACTCACTACTGCCTGTAACTCTAGTTTCAAAGGATCCAACACCCTCTGGCCTCCACAGGTACCTGCATATACATGATATGCATAAATCCATGAATATACACAGACACGTACACATAAACAAACAAACAACAACAAATATATATATATATATATATAAAACTCTAAAAAATCTCTTGTGAATAATGGTAACAATAACACCAGTATTAAAAACACATTATAAATTTGTAATAATAGAAATAAGTGAGAATTGGTTCAGGAATAGAGAGAGGGGGAATTTTTCAAAGAACTAAAAAATAAATTTAAGTCCATTTGAAGGCACATATAAGATTTTTTTTTTAAACATTTATTTATTTATTATGTATACAGTATTTGCTCTACATATATGCCTGGGCAGATCTCAATGTAGATGGCTGTGAGCCACCATGTGGTTGCTGGGAATTGAACTCAGGACCTTGGGAAGAACAGCCAGTGCTCTTAACCTGTGAGCCACCTCTCCAGCCCATGGCACATATAAGATTAAAGGAGATATTTTAAACCAATGATAAAAGCTGATTCAATCAATACTACCTTGAAGATCAGCCAGCCATTTGGTTAAAGTAAGCTGTGATTCTCACCACATTCTTATATCTGAACTAATTCAAAACAGAAAGCCAAGTAGCATGTTACCAGTACTAAACACAGACATGGTGAAATTTTCCATGAATGTATAAAAAAATGGTCAATGGATCTCACAATGAAAGAGGGACAGTTTGTGGTTTTTATCTATCAGAATGACATGGACTTAAATGAGATGGATGATAGCAATGCCCAGTGGTGGCTGAGGGCATATCAGAAAGCTGATGGCAGTCTGATCGTGTCTATTCTCATTAAAATCTAATTATTCTTTAAGTGAGTAATTCTACTTCAAGGGCTTATTTTTATTGATAAACTGGTACAAGTGCACTAAAATTTTTCTGCAATGAGCTCATTCCACCATTGTTCATAATATCAAAAGTCAGAATTAATCTAAATATTCTTGGTAGGCAACCAAATGAGTGATATAGTCCCTGGTATTTATTTACTTCAGGGTAAATTTTTAAGTGAAAAATACAGATCCCCAGAGCTCACTAGCCTGCCAACTTTGACAAATCAATATTGTTCAGGTTCAGTGAGAGATCCTGTCTCAAAAATAAGGTAGGCGGAAAGCAGGTGAGAAAGATACACAATGTCAACTTATGCCCTGCACATGCACACACATGCACACCCACCCAGACAGATGCATGTTCACATAAACACCTACATACAGCAAATACACACACACAAAATAAAATAAATATCAAACTCAAAAGGGTACTCAGTAAAGATATAGGAAATTACATTTTTGAGATGTAACAATTCCTAACCACTAACTGCCTGTCCTTAGGGAAGGCTGGATCAGTCAACCCGTCTTAATAATCTTTGGAGATGATCCTGTTCTAAATAACTACACTCTGTTCATGTTATATTAATTCAAGAATGCTATTTGTTTCCTGTTGTGGCACTGGTTTCTATCCGTAGGATCATGCCGTTTATCGGTGTACTCCCAGAAATTGTCATACACAAACAGGTACACATATGCAATACATATACAGAAAATTCCTGGAAGGACACAGAGAAATATAACTCTAAATGATGGAGTTCAATCAAAGAATTCAAAAATAGTATGTTTTATATTTTCCTTTTGATGAATTTATGCCAACTGAGGTCTTTCCAACCAAATAGACACATTTTTCCCTCTAAATATGGAGGTATATTAAAAACTAGATTTAGAAATCTGTCATTCTGCCTTAAGTCTATACCCTATTTTCTAAAGAATAACATTAAACATCTAAGCTCCATCATAATGAACACTTCTATTCTAGAAATCTCTATTCTAATAATAACTATTGTTAGACACATGAATCTTGGAACATATTGCCAGTTAGTCTCTCTGTTCTTCTCCATGCCAAGAACAAAACATTGAGAGTGTTAACATCACCTAAGAATTTAATCATAAGATATTTGAAAGATAAAAACACATAGTCTGAGGACGGTAATATATTTCTGTTAGATCACTTGTCAAGTGTATATTAAATCTAGCCTCACTGTCGACCTCCCCTTCTCCCCATCACCTCTTTCTCTCTCCCTCTTCCTCTCCCCTCTCTTACACACACACACACACACACACACACACACACACACACACAAAACAATTATTTTAGCAAAACAGCCAGTCACAGTGGCTCACATCTGTAATCTTAGCACTTTACCTTCTGAGAGAGGAGGATTCCCATGCCTGTGAAGCTCAAATTTCCCTAACTGATGGGAACTATGCAAGCAAGGTGCCCATTCTCTGACAATATACCATTTGGGGCATGCTTATCTGGAGGATCGTGAACTTTAGAGAAGAAAGGAGAGATTAACTGAGTCTCTCTGCCCTAGTAGTAGACTTGCATAGAAACTCTGCACAGAATCTATCCCATAAGAAAGATGGGACATTTGAAAAGGCTGACACATGACAACAGACACCCACATTGAATCCTAATGACCCCAGAGACTAGTTCTTGGGATTCAGCAAAGCAGCCTTTCTATTTGAACCCATCTCTCCACCAGAGACAATTACTCACTGTTGACCAAGTTCACAGCCAAGATATCCCAGAGACCTTCCTTCAAAGTCGCCCTTCCCTAATAGAAGAACATATTCCAGCACCCATCAGTGCTGTAAGCAAAGGCAACAGTTATGTTGTATATGCCTATAGTTGGATGTCTGGATTCCTCTCCTGCCACACACACACACACACACACACACACACACACACACACACACACAC
>CAJQZJ010008952.1:9089001-9121080 GCA_907164525.1 Lophiomys imhausi
ATCGGTACTGATCTTTGTATATTGATACAAAATTAAGATTATATTTGTCCGAATGATAGTTTTAAAAGTTGCTCCAAATGTTTCAATGTATATCAGAGGACAGAAGACATTTTGGACATACAGCCAGATATGTACAAGTCCATATAGAGAGCTGAAATTGTTGGGAAGAGTCAAAGAAGACTTAGTCAGGAGATGGGGAGGGTTCCTTAACACAGAATGGATTTTACACTGCAGACAAAAAGAAGCCCTGAACAGCTTTTGCTGCAGGGCATTAACAGGGTCAGAGGTGCAGTCTCCCTGTGACTGTTGGCACTAGAATTGGCCTGCAGAGAGAACTGTAGTATCACTATTATACACAATGGGTGAATATCAAAGAACCCGGGACAACACGTGTCCTTTACAAGCACCTTCGTCTACCACTCAAAATAAATAGCACTTTTTCCCACATCCGTTCATTCTCCCAGGAAATTCAAAGAAACGTGGGGACTTTGTGTCTTTAATCTTTTCCAGCATCACTCAGAGACAGGGTGAGGAAAATAACACCTCCACTGGGGGCTCACAGGCACTTCCAAGCCTGGTTTGTGTGAATTACAATGGAGGAGGGCTTTGATCTCTGTCAGCTTCACGAGAACGACTGTCCCTGGACCTCTTGAGTTGGCAGAGCTGTAGAGCTGAAGTAAAGACTGACAGATGCAACATTTCCAAACAAGATTTCCTTTCGTTATAAAAAGGAAACCTAGACTACGATAAAGAAGCCATAAATAGCGGACATTAAAAATACAGAAGTAAAGACTTTTAACCTGTGAATATGAGTTCCTTCTGGCCTTTTTTGACCACATAAGAAAATCAGCATCAAAGGAAATATATCATTTGGGATCCTAGTAAGTTTCAGTCCTGCTGGAGGGGGTGTGAGGTGTGGGAATGTGCACACCATGTGAGGAGTGATGAAGCACAACGCATAGTAATTTGTGTTGATAAATAGTGTCTGAAGACGAGAAAACTGCTGATGGGCCAACAGCATCTCTCCTGTCATTTTGTGAATCACCTTTCAGCCAGGGAAAGTGCAGGGGCATTTTAAGTTACGTTATGGCTGAGATGATCTCAGAATCCCCTCCAAATCCTGGATTAGCTGACTGTAAAACTCTGTCAAATGACACAGGAGCAGATTACTCATAGAGCTTTTGCTCAGGCAACTTTGGTACTTCGGAGGAGAGGAGATGGGAATTCAGAACTAGATTGGGCTAACATAAGAACCCTCCCTCAGTCACTAACTAGTACAGTGACTTTCCTAAGACCTTTAACTACTTAAAGACTTAGTTTTTTTCCTCTGTAAGATTAAATCTCCTACAAATGTCTGAGAATTTAAAAGAGAGCTGCATCTATGCAGTAAGGCCTCCAATTACTCATGTTCCTCAACATTCCTGTCACCTCCAGATCCTTAGGCAATGGAGCATAACCTATCACTCATTTCTGGGGTTGCTGGTGGGATGTGTCAGGACCACCTACCTACATGCACACACATTCCCCAGTATGCAGGATGCCTGTTGTGCTCACTGTGAATCTGAACTTCTCACCCTCACTGATGCTATGGCTTCTGAAGTCTCAAAGGCTAAGTCATACACTCAGTATCTGAAGATCTTGTAGTAACTGTCAGAGTTCTCATTCATGTATGGGGTGGTTAATATTGATAGTCACCTTGATGGCATCTGGAAGCAGCCAGGAGATACCCTCAGGGCATGTGTGTGAGGGCATTTCTAGATGAGGTTAACTGAGGTGGGAAAGCCTGCTGTAAGCACCATGCCACACGCCAGATTCCAAGACCATGTAGCAAAGAGAAAGACAAAGAACAGCACCAAATTCACTACGGTCTGCCTCTTGACTGCTGATGCAATGTGACCAACTGCCTCGTGTTCCTGTTGCAGTGCCTTCCCTGCCTCAGCCAACTGAACCCTCACAGTGTGAGCCCCAATAAACTCTTCTTTCCTTCCGTTCTTTGACAGGTGAGGTTCCTAGCAATAAGAAAGGTGACTGACAATGCTGTATTGTCTGAACTCTTCAACACACTCCCAACAGTTATCCCTTTCTCCTGTCATTCCACAGGTTCTGTCATTGTCCTCCATGTGGTACTCGTTGCCCAGCATTGCAGTTCTCCTGCAAGCCTTAGTCCTATAAAGGGCTATGAGCTCTTGAGAATAGAGTTGTCCCTAGCTCCAAATGTAAGACGCAGAGTAAATAACCAATACATACTTAGAGAAAGCATTAGAATATATTTAGCATGATTCTTTGTAGCTGTTAATTGACAAAGGAGTAGCTCTTTTAAAAATGTTTATTTTGATATGGAATTTTTAAACTTTTAAAAAACAGAATATCACCCAATTCTAGGAAGTCCTACTTAACAAGGAAGCTGAGGAGAAGAAATCCACTCCCACCATATAAGCCAGTCCCTCTGCACAAGAAGCTAATTCCATCACACATCCAGCACACTGGACATGGCCTAGACAAGAGGGAGGGGCTGTCTCTTTCAGCACAGAGGACTAGCAAGGATCCTGGTATGAGGAGTGGCCCTTTCTCCTCCAGAACTCCAGGGCATTAAGGTTCTGAGTCACTCGGAACCTATTCCTTAAGCCATCAAGGGCTCATATGCACCTAGCATAATGTGGTAGGTTTCAGCTGATGGGAATAAGGCTTCAGTCCACAGAGCCTCATGTTCTGAGTCACAGTGGTCCCTAAACACTCTGGTGTGCCAGTTGAACACTCTACCCCTTTCCAGAAACATTGTCCTCATTTGATCAACATTTAAAACTCTCCCTAATTTAGGCAAGAAGTAGGATGGTTGTTCTAGTTATCTATTGCTATAAGCACACATCACTCTAAAAGTCAGTGAGTTTTAAAACAATGTGCTGGTGTATTTTTTTAAATTTATTTTATTGGGTTCTATAGCTACTACCCTTCTCCACCCCAATCCCTTCCAACCCCACCCCAAACACTAGGTAGATGAGAAAGAAACTTAAAGGAGAAAGAAGATGTAGACCTCTTTAGACTACTTACTGCTGATTAGAGGCATTGGCTTCCTTGGGACAAGTCCAATCCTCATTGTCAGGATATCTCCACCTACTTCTCATCAAACCACAACAACAGCAACCAGGAGCAGCAGGACGGGGCAACAACCTCCTCTTTGGAGTGCCCCCTGGCCCCTCTCAGGGCTCTGGCATTTATCCCCTCTGCAAAGTTCCCAGAATTCCAAATGTCAACTATCCTCAGCTGGCAAAAATCATGTCCTTGCTAGTGCAAAGGCAAATCATAATTACCTGCTGTGAAGCAGCCTCTTACCCCACACCATAGATTAAAACAAAAACATATTCACAAAACTGGGTTTTTAAAGAAACCAAAACTCTCACTACAATAATGTAGCCATTTTTTTTAAACTCCACGGCAGAAGAACTTTGGCAAGACTCCCCTGGATTAGTCTTCCATTCCACATAGCATCAACTAAAATTGCAGAGTGGACTTCAACTTGGAACAGGTTGATCGGAAAGACCAGATGACTTCACTCCAGTGTCTTCCACATTGGTGGAGTAGCCAGAATGTTGAACTTAGATAGACTGGTATTGAAGACACTATCTGTGACCTTTCAACATGACAGACTTCTACACATATGGTGGCTTAGAGATCTCAGAGATCTTTAAGACTCAAGAAATGCAAGCTCTGCCGGGCGGTGGTGGCGCACGCCTTTAATCCCAGCACTTGGGAGGCAGAGGCAGGCGGATCTTTGCGAGTTCAAGGCCAGCCTGGTCTACAAAGCGAGTCCAGGACAGCCAGGGCTACACAGAGAAACCTTGTCTCGCAAAAAAACCAAAAAAAAAAAAAAAAAAAAAAAAAAGAAATGCAAGCTCACAATCTCTTAGAGTCTTTAATAATATCATATCAACACTATTTCATTGGTCATAAAGCCCATCTGGATTCAGATGGTAGAATCAAATTCCAGTTCTTGACTGAAGGACTGCAAAAGAACCCATCACCACATGTGATCTTCTAGATAAAGTACCAATCAAGAGAAGGTGGCTGTTTCATTCCCTGCTTCCAAATTATTTACATGTCTTGGTGGTCTCATATCTCTATCCATGACTCCTAGATCAATCACTTATCTCTAAACCAAGCAAATCAAAGACTACCTTCCTGGTGATCCCAAATAACCCAAATGGATTATTGGAATAATTAGTGGAATGACTTATGGCATACAATGAGGTCATTCTAACATTAATTTCACATTAATTTTTTTTATTTGAGGTGTATCTTTTCCCCCCAACAACTCCCCTTTTTAGTCCAATAAAAGGCTCTTTTTCTTATAACAATAAATACAATACAAAACAATAAGAACAATTAGGAAACAATTATGAAAATTATAAAGAATAACATACATTCATAATGTCCAGTTCATAAGTATTTGACAACTAATAAGAATAAGAATATTCTATTATCTATCTTGATGAGTTTAAAGTTCTGTACCTGACTCAGTTTCCATCCTAACTTGCATTACCAACTTAAAGACATCTTCTTAGACTTAGAACATACTTTTAATTCCTAAACAAATTAAAACTTAACTGTGAGGCTATAACTATCTAGTCTTCAACCATATTAGAGACCTGAGAAGGATAAATATATCTGAATAAACAGGAAGTGCAGAGCAAACAGCTTCCAAAACTAAGAAACAGCAGACAACTGGCTGCTTCGACAGTCTTCAATCTCTCTCTATATCATTGGAGCATCTATCTTCAGCCTTTTGGTCCAGTATCTCTGACAGACATTAATTGTAAAGCAGCAATTATGAAGGACTTACCTACCCTGGCTTGGCAGAGCTAGGCTGTTGATTTACTTGCTTCCAAGTTTTGTCCTTTTTGGACAGCATTCTGTCTGCAGTTGAAGCAAGGTCTTTCCCTTGCCCAGTGACAAGCTTGCCACTAATGCAGCCATCTCCAAATGGAGATTCTTTGATGCTCATCATCTACTTGGAATAGAATGGAGGGTGCTGTCAGAAGCTACCATGTCTCAATATCAAAAATCTTAAGTTAAGAAAGCATCTTTAAATGCCACGTTCTACAGATCTCTTGAGGTTGTTGAAGACCACCTACTTATCTCCATATATTTGAATAAGCAAATGCTACTGTTTCTTAGCAACTTGATTTCTGATTAACTTAGAAAACATCTGTGATAAACTATGCTAGTACCTAACAAAAAGACAAGTTTGAATAATCCAGTATTTTTAAAAAACATTTTGAAAGAACATTCTATATTAAATTGTTCTATTTTATATAATTCTTAGTTTCCATGCTTTATTGATATCATTATCCTTACTTAGTGGGTGTGAAAATGGACACTAAGAGATTAACAAGCTCTCTGAGGTTTACATGTCTAACAAGTGAAAGAAATATGATTCAACTCAGATATGCCTAACTCCACACAGTGTTGTGCCTATAATATCTGCCACATATGCAGCCTCTGCATGTAGACAAAAGCAATGAGCCTTCCAGATGGCACCCAAAGTCTCATGCAAATTGAGTATATGATACATCTTGTAAGAATCACACCAATGACTCAGGGAGCAGATGTTAGTAATTTATAGACAGAGAAAGGTGATCGTTGGGGAAGGTCTAATAACATTGCTTCTGATAGGCTGATTTCAATGCTGAGATCTGATTATTGCCCCTTCTGAGGCAGTCTCTTGATTGGTTAATAAAAGTCGCTTATGGCTAATTAGCTGGGCAGAAAGAGTATAGGAAGACAGGACTTCCTGAGATTAGAGCAAGAACCCTGCATTTTACACAGAGGATTAGCTCATTTCACCAGGAGACACAGAAGCAGATAGGTGTGTTTGAGAACACTGGAAGGTAATCACAGGCACATGGTGGTTTGGGATTAGGTGATCCAGGTTAACTTAGAGTAGCTAATTGAGAGTCTGCCCAACTAAGGGCTAAGCATTGAAACATTAAAAGGAATTGGTGTATTTAATTATTGGGGAAAGGACCACGGCAGCTTATAGGCCGCCAGTCCAAGCAATCCAGGGCCACCGGACTCCTGTCAAACTCCCAGCCAAGCTGACAGTAATTCTACTGGCCTGATATAACAATTTATATTACTTAACAGAGTTTAGGTTACAGATGATGTAGGCCACCCTTGGTCCTGGGCTCTTTCCCCAGGATAAATCAGGCCACCAGTTAAGGCGGGCTAGACCTGTCAGCTGATACCCTGCCAGGCTACCCACTGTTCTTTCAAGCTGCTGGCTGCTCCACCAGCCTAATCTTACAGTTTATACTTATTAATAAATACAATTGATAATTAAATTGCAGTTTCAGGTGGCTTTACAGCATCTATAATGCTGTAAAGGAAGTGGGAAAAGGTAGAGGTACCAAGAAGATAGATAGATGGTCTCCAAAAACCTCAACATATCTGTAGAATATGTCATTTAAAGATGTTTTCTTAACTTAAGATTTTTGATATTGAGACATGGTAGCTTCTGACAGCACCCTCCATTCTATTCCAAGTAGATGATGAGCATCAAAGAATCTCCATTTGGAGATGGCTGCATTAGTGGCAAGCTTGTCACTGGGCAAGGGAAAGACCTTGCTTCAATTGCAGACAGAATGCTGTCCAAAAAGGACAAAACTTGGAAGCAAGTAAATCAACAGCCTAGTTCTGCCAAGCCAGGGTAGGCAAGTCCTTCATAATTGCTGCTTTACAATTAATGTCTGTCAGAGATACTGGACCAAAAGGCTGAAGATAGATGCTCCAATGATATAGAGAGAGATTGAGGACTGTCGAAGCAGCCTTTTGGAAGCTGCTTGCTCTGCACTTCCTGTTTATTCAGATATATTTATCCTTCTCAGGTCTCTAATATGGTTGAAGACTAGATAGTTATAGCCTCACAGTTAAGTTTTAATTTGTTTAGGAATTAAAAGTATGTTCTAAGTCTAAGAAGATGTCTTTAAGTTGGTAATGCAAGTTAGGATGGAAACTGAGTTAGGTACAGAACTTTAAACTCATCGAGATAGATAGATAATAGAATATTCTTATTAGTTGTCAAACACTTATGAACTGGATATTAGGAATGTATGTTATTCCTTATAATTTTCATAATTGTTTCCTAATTGTTCTTATTGTTTTGCATTGTATTTATTGTTATAAGAAAAAGAGCCTTTTATTGACTAAAAGGGGGAGCTGTTGAGAGGAAAAAAGATACACCTTAAATTAAAAAAAAAAAAGGCAGATAGGAGTGAGGGGGAAAGAGGGTAAGAGGATAGGACCAGGCTGGGGAAGAGGGAGGAACTGTGATTGAGATGTAACTTGAAGAAATATAGAAATGTAGAAAAATATAAAAAAATAAAAAATACTATATTTTTATGAGATGACTGTAGAGGTAGTGGTTTGATAGTGGTAGTCTTTGTGCTGGTGTTGGTAATGGTAGTAGTGTGTTGGGTTAGTGATATGATGGTAGTGGTGGTGGTGATAATGGTAATGATATTGGTAATGGTGATGGTAATGTTGATGATGATGGTAGTTATGGTACTGCTGGTGCTATTGGTGGTAGTAGTGATGATGGTGATAGGGGTAGTGGTATTATGTGATCAGTTTACCTGCCTATGATGCTAAACAGTCATACCAAGATCTGGTAATAATCACAGCTCTATATCACATAGTTCCAAGTGCCTTGGTTTCATTTACTCTGACAATGCTCCACATTTTGGCCTTGAACATCCCTGTCATTCATCCAGTAATTTCTTACCATAACAAATGTCTGTTGACTCACTATAGTGTAGTATGCATGTATGCATGTGTCATAACTTAAGAATACAGCAGTGAAGAAGAAGTCTTTACACTAATGGACCCTATAGCTCACTTCATGATCAGCCAATTCTACTTTCTCTGTGTTCTACTTTGCTTGTGGCATGCCCAGCATCTGCCTCATCTCAGCTCTCAGTACTTCTCCTGAGTTCCAGTCTTAATCCTCAACCTTGATTTTCTTTTGCAGATCCCTCAGAAAAAATAGCTCACCGATTCAAGGCCAGACTTCTCAGAGACCAGCATTCACACTACTCCAGCCTCCTAGGGCCCCCCCCCCATACAGCAGCTTGCATCTCCAAACTTAGAAAGCTGCACAAACTACAACCACCACTATTGATTAGGCACCCCCCTCCCCATGCACTACATAGGTCCTTTCACTTACCTCTTCCAGGCAGTACAGGATTGGGGCCAGGGCAGCGTCTACATTTTGGAACGGAGGTCACCTAGGCTCAATTGATGAGCAGTGTAGAGAGCAGTCAGACACAGGTATGCGTAGGTATTTAACATGTGAAATGAGCAAAGTCACACAGGAAGTTAATGGATAGTTTTCCCTCCTTAGGGGGTGAGCGTTAAGCTTCCTCGATACCATCTTCATTGTCTGCGTTCCCCCCATGGTGTGCATGTTAGTTAACAAATAGGAGTCATGGTACTTAGAGAATAGAGAAGACAAATGGGATAGAGAGGAGGGGACACTATGGAGAACTTTGACATGGAAATACCAGCAAACTTCTCAAGGCTCCATCACACCCCTGTGTATAGCTGGAAAAGGTGTTCCTTTCTTTAAGAGTCTCACTGTCCCTTAACTGGTCTGAAGGAAATTCTGTTTCTTGTGACAATATTTGCTGAGTCAACTGATACCAGGCAGGACCAATCTTCTTTTCCTCTTTAACTCCCCAGTGTCTAGCCTCGTGCACAAAGGTACCCAAAGTTGATGGCTGAGTAGCACACAGCAGCTACCTTTTAATGTTTTTAAAACAAAATTAGATTCCCTCTTTTTTTACCTCCCCCCCAGGTTTGTTCCGTAGGAACAAAAACGTCCTAGTCTATTCCACATGGAATATGTACCTCTTTCAGCATCATTTGCAAAAGTGTTCTAAAATTGAAAATTGTTGTGGGCTAAAATTGTCTACCCTTTTCTGCATTTTTATTCAGTCTCAGAATAATGCTGTGATGAGGAATGAACAGATGTTTGAAGCAGGTAGAGCCTGCTTTTACCAACAGAGCATACAGAATCATCACACCATTTTCATCCATCACAACAAAATCATAGCTTTTCCAAACTCACATGGATAGATCCAGAGGAGGGGAGAGATTCCATTAAGAAGTTTCTGGGACTGACTGAGCAGCCTGTATAAGCCATCAACTTATTCTAAGTAGAAATCACGGGAGGAGAGCCTGTGTTTTGAGGTCAAGGGACCAGTGTGTCATTCTTAGCTCTGGACATAAGAGTTCTGTAACCTACAAAAGATGGTTAATGTCTCAGAGGTGCGGTTTTAACATCTGTAAGATACAAACAGGGGTGGGGGTGGGGTGTCTCAGTGGGTAAACTGTTCCCTGTGCAAGTCTGAGTACCTGAGTTCAGATGCCTACAATCCATGGGAAATAGCTGGGCATGGCCTATAACCCATGGGAAATAGCTGGGCGTAGTCTACTACCCATGGAAAATAACTGGGCCTGGCCTATAACCCATGGAAAATAGCTGGGCATGGTGGTGTACACCAGTGCTGTGAACAGAGGCAGGACAGAGCCAAGCTGACACTTGGGCCTTGTCGGCCAGTCAGTCTAGCTGAAATGGTGAGTGCTAGGTTCAGAGTGACCTTGTCTCAAACTGTGTGTGGAGAGCAATGGGAAATAATACCCAAAGTCGACCTCCAGACTCCATATGTGCATACACAGGTGAATGCACACACATACACCACACACACATGCACACATGCACGTGCACATGAAAAAAAAGGAAAAGAGTGAAATACAGACATTAATTCTGCAGATCAGTCTAAATAAGAAAACATGTAAAATACGCACCAAAGTGAACACTACATGGTAAGTATTGAGCTTTTACTTTTATTAAAATAGAAATAATATAAAAGGCTTATTAGTTAAACAATTAAGTCACATTCAAATGGTTTATTCTCAACAAAACCAGTGTTAGGTTAGCCTGGAATGTTTGGGACACACTTTATCTTACTGTTATGAGGAAAATTGAGGTTTCCATATTGGGTTTAGTCTTGTCAATAAAAGCATTTAAAAGCAGACTCAGAAGGAAGCTCAAGGAGAATTGTATTAGAGTTTTAGAGAAGAAGAATGGGTCTGGACAGCTGTAAATCCTGGCATCATTCTGGAGGAGGGCAATGGAAAAGAGGAAGAGAAAAGGCCATGCAAATCTTGTGCAATGGAGGTTTGCAAGCAGCTGTGTGGTAGAAGGTGAGGGGGTGGCTTCAGAGAAAGCCCAGGGTGCCAAGGAAAGTGCAATTAAACTTTTGGCCAGAATCTGAAAGAAGTAGAGATAGAAAAAAGAAAAGAAAAAGAAAAAGAAAGGAAAGGTTGCAGTTTTGGGACTTAGAGGGAAAGGACTCTGTAGTGTTACCCCAGGGAAACAGAGCCAGTGTCTGTCTGAGCAAGCAAGGGGCTGCTGGCAAAGATAAGTCCTTTGTTGCATTAAGAGGATAATTGGTCCTCCCTCCTCAGGTGAACCAGCGTTCCTGGAGACTGGGCTCCAAGGGATTGACAGGCACAGCTGAATTAACTCTTACAACAGTGGTTCTCAACGTGTGGGTCATGCCCCTGATATGGGTTGCATATCAGGTATTTTTATTATGATTCATAGCAGTAACAAAAACCACAGTTACGGCATTGCAAACAAATAATTTTATGGTTGGGGGTCACCACAACATGAGGAACTGTATTAAAGGGTCACAGCATTGGGAAGGTTGAGAATCACTGTCTTAAAAGGAGCCAGTAGTATGTAACATTTTGAGTAGCTTAGAGACTATCAGGGCCATAGGTAGAATTTAGAGTCGATTCTTTTGACCAGGAGGAATGTGACTTTGCTTTTAAAGGACCTCAGCAAAGCCCAGTAACCTCTGCCTTCTGGTAATGTAAATCCGAAGGAGGGAACTCTCTCACTGCACTTATCTGGGAAATGACCTCTAAGGCTGCTAATCTCTGTACCACTGCTACCACCCAGTAAGGAGTAGTTAGGGAAGAAAAATGATGTGTTCTGTGAATGTGGTGTGTGTGATCAGGCTTTCTCTGTCGTCAGCCTGCCCTTCATCCTTAACTGGTCAGACCAATGATGTTTAACCACATCATTACAGATAAGGAAGACAAAGTGACCAGCCTGGCTCACCTCCCCAGTGCACCCAGGAAGGAAAATAGGAATGTTCTCAGAGAATTCATCAGCTGCTCAGCCTCTGAAGCAGTGTGAAAAGACACCTTGGAAATTAGAACCCTTCATTCTTGAAGGATGCTGGACAGCTCCGTATGACTGTACTCTGGGGTAGGGACCCCTCCTCGGATGTACTGACAGAAAGAGAAAAGCAAACTTAGCTGATGGGAAACAGCAAAGGCGGGAGAGGACCAGGTTGGGGAGGGGGGTTCTCCTATGGAATGGATAGCACTTGTTCCCTTTGGCTGGACTTTTGTTCCATCATTCATTCATTTATTCTTTCCACAAAAATTTGTTCAGCCCTTGCTACATCCAAAGCCTCTGTGACAGGGGATCAAAACACTAACTCTGGCTAAGTAGATTGTCCCTCCCTCAGAGAGACAGACATTGAGTGAGGACAAAGTCCTTACCAGTCAGCAAGTGCACGCAAGTATAATAAGAGCCAAGGGCGAGGAGCCTGTGTTCAGGAAAATCAATCTGACAGGGATGTATTTTAGACTTAATTTTTCAATTTTCTACATTTTTAAATTGTTTTTCTCTGCAAGGCCCAAGTATGGAACACAAATGATCCTTTAAAGTGGCAACAATGAAGACAAAGTATGATTTTCAATTCTGTGGTGGAATGTTTGGCTTTGATGAGGATCTGAGGTTGGATCTATCCTTGTCAGACGCTGACCTAAGGCAGCAGTTCTGAGACTGTCCTTGTTGGAGGCCAGGAATGGGAGAAGAGAGTTCTAGCTCTCTTCTAGAGAGCTTGTTATCTCTCACCTTTACCTGGAATGTGTACGTGAGGACTTGACTGAAACTGAGCAGAGACATCCGGACACTTTGTGGTTGGACCAACTGAACTGACCAGTTCACCTTTACTCCCATGGCTCACCACACTTTCTGTCATATGTCCTTAAACAGCCCCTAGACTAGCCATCCCATCATATCCTGCTTTTTGGAAGTCCTCCTGCTATCCATGAGCTCTGCCCTCTTTCTTTCAACTCTCACCCAGGAATCTATAATAGAGTTCTCTGCAAGTCCCTCTGTGGTTGATGAAGCTCATTCTCCAAATTTGCAAGAATCCAAAGCCCACTGACTCAGTGAAAGTTCTTCATGACCATGAGCATCCAGCACCCTATTCCTGACTGAACAGCCTACCCAACAGCCAAGAAAGCTCTGCCACCCTCAAAGACAACCTCCAAAATTGCCCATACAGGTGCTCTTTTAACTTGATGAAATGTTCTTAAGACTAGAGACCATAGTGTTTTCAATTTGCGTCTGTAGTGTCCGTAGGTGTTGTTCTCAACTCTGGACTTACCAACTCTGCAGCTTAGAAAAAGTGACTTAATGCCTCTGAGCAGGAGCTTAAGTGTCTGTAAAAGAGAAAGAAAGATACTGAGTAGGTTGAATATAACAAGTAAAATATACAGCACAGTGACTGGAACATAGGAAGCATTGAACAATGACATTTTACCTTTATAATCAGAGAAATGGCATAAAAGGGTTATTGATCAATCATTTAATTAATTATGTAAATGGACAATTCCCACACAACCTAGAGTTATCCAGAGCCCAGGGTGTGAGAAACCAACTTACCACTTGCTATGAAATAACCCATATAACAAAAGATATATGTGCTAGAGACATAGCCCCCAACTTGGTTGCAATCAGCGGTGGTGAAAATACTAAGAGGTGGGGACTCAAAGGAGGTTTTCAGGTTACTGTGGGTGTTTTTTTTTGGGGGGGGGTTTCTTTGGGTTTTTTGGGGACAAGGTTTCCCTGTGTAACAGCTCTGGCTGCTCTGGAACTTGCTTTGTAGCCCAGGCTGGTCTCAAGATCTGCCTGACTCTGCATGCGCCACGACTGCCCAGCTTACAGGTGTGCTTTTAAAGGGAATTGTGAGGCCTACTCCCTCTTCATTCTCTTTGTCTCCTGACATAGTGAGATCAGTATCTTGGTCCGTCATGCACTACCAGCCATGATAGGCTGACTGGATACAGGCTGAAAAAAAAATCACAGTGTCTCCTGATGATGGGCTGAGATGTCTGGAATTATGAGCCACAAGTAAACCTTTTGTCTTCTTACATTAATTTTTTCTGGCAACAGAAAGTTGGCTAACACAGCTTGCCCACAAACTATGTTGGGTCTATGTAGAACCCTATACATTTCAGAGCTACTCGGGGTTGGGTGGGGGAGGCGGAGACCTGGCTTCTCCTCTGGAAGTTTCCTTGAGATTCCATTAAACATAAGATGACTCTTAAGAACACAGTGATAGGAACAGAAGAAATACTCCTGTAGCGAGAGGCTTTTATTATTTTATCATTATATTATACACTCTAATTTATTTTACTATACTTAATACCTTTACCTCCCTTCCTCTCCTTGTTCCTCCTAACCCCCCCAAACACTATGCAGGAGAGAAAGGAGGTTAAAGGTGAAAGGGGGGGTGTAATTCTCTTTAGGCTACTTCCTGCTGATTAAGGTCGTTGGGTTCTTTGGGGGGTAATACCAGTCTCAGTAGAAGTCCAGCAAACCAGGAGACAGCAGCAGGAGGAACAAGCAGCAGTTTGGGGGAGCACTAGTAGCCGGGAGAGCAGCAACCACTTTCTTCTTTTTAGCCCTTTCTCCTACTTCTTTGTAGAGCCTTTTACTCCCATCCCACCTTATGGAATTAGAAACAGAAGGACATAAATGGGACCAGAAGAATGAGTCTATGACAGAATCAAGGCAGGAACAAAGTCACCTAGATCTGGTGACCTCAAGTCTAACTGGATGCAAAACAAGATATGAGAATTCAGGATCATCATCAGGTCCATAAAACAGACAAGGATGTATGAACCTGGGCTGGATTTTCAGTCAATACCAGACAAGTACAACTCACAGATGTCTCTGAAACCACCTGAGCAGAAGGAAAACTAGAGACTGAATCCACAGCAATCCCCCATTACACACACACACACACACACACACACACACACACACACACACACACCCACAAAATCACCACCCCAGATCCTGTAAGTCCCTGAAAGGTGAGCTCTGTTATGGAATTACAAATGTCTTTGTAAATACTTCATGAATATTAGAATTCCCTATGTATGGAGAAATGTAACTGCCTTCTAATGTATAGCTGAGATTGGGGTTTCTTTTGCAGTCACTTCTTCATTGTGCCTCTAGAGAAAGGACATCCAAGCAGGAGAGAAGATGACTTGTCCTGACTAGTGTTCACAGCATCAGTTTAGAGTCAAGGCCACAGCCACGGCAGCCATAGGCATGGTGTGCAACAAGCAAAGCTGGGAGAGTGAAGAGAAGGAAACTCAATCCAAAGCAGCAGGTGCTGGGGCCAGGTACTGAGAGCAGCCCACACACAGCTCCTTGGCCGTTGCCATGAGGAAAGCTGGATCAGTGCTGTTGATAGTTTTCCAAAAAGAATCTGGAAGTCAGAGTTTTATGTGAAATCATCACCTTTTAGAAGGTTGGTATGATAATTGAACTGAGTTTGAAAATCTTTGTTCAGGGCTGGAGAGATGGCTCAGCGGTTAAGAGCACTGGCTGCTCTTCCAGAGGTCATGAGTTCAATTCCCAGCAACCACATGGTGGCTCACAACCATCCATAATGAAATCTGGTGCCCTCTTCTGGCCTGTAGATATACCTGCAGACAGAACACTGTATACATAATAAATAAATCTTTTAAAAAAAAAAAGAAAAGAAAAGAAAATCTTTGTTCAAACTAAGAACACATGTAGGACTCCCACTTGTCATGCCAGGGACAGACAATGGAAGCAAGGGCAAGCCTCATCTGTCACTTTGGATTTTGCTGTTTCCCACAGGGGTGGTTATCTCTTTCAACATATTTGAGATAAACTAGGAGCATGACTAGAACATGCCTTGTTTCTCTTGAGGGCCACACATGAACATATGGGTATCTCTGTCCTCTATGAATGATGCAGTTTCGCTCTGTAAATATTTATCCAGATATGCAATTCAGCTTTCCAATGTTATGACAAAATATCCAAGAATATAAGCTTAAAATATAAAAAGGCTTATTTTGTTCAATAGTTTCAAATGTTTTATTCCATCATTACTTGGCCCTGTCACTTTTGGCCTGTGGCAGGGCAGATCAACATGACAGAGAGCATATGTCAGGGAAAAACATTCACTTTGTAGAGATTGGAAAGCAACAGGACAAAGGATGGAACAGAGTTCCAATAACTCTTTCAATGACATGCCAGCAATGACACAGTCTCTTCTGCTATATCTGCCTCCTAAAAGACCCACTGTTCCCAATATTGTCAAAAGCTGGAGATCAAACCACAAGAGCTCTGGGAGAGCATATAAGACCCTAATGATAACATGAGCTTGGCTTTAGTTTTCATTCATATCAGGAACCTTGACAACACATATGCACTGGAGCCAGAGATGTAGTTCCATGAACAAAGTGCTTCACAAGCATGACGTCCTGTTTGTGCATCCCCAGCACACATGGAAACAGCTTGGGATAGCAATATATGTTCACAGTTCAAAGCCATTGAGAAAGAGGCCAGAGAATCCCTGGGACTTGTTAGCCTTACAAGTGCCCATGAGCTTCAGGTTCCCAGGGAAACCCTGCCTCAAAAACTAATGTGAAACAATTGAAGAAGAACCTGGCATCAAGCTCAGGCCTACACACACATCCACACATGCACACAGCACACAACACACCACACCACACACACACAAACACATGTGCATGAGAACCATGACAACCTCTAGAGAGCTGATCCCAGCCCTCATAGCTGGATGTAGTCCCAGAGCAGATATTGTCAATGCAGAAGCTGCAAGATGAAACTAGACCTGATGCAAAGGAAAAGGAAGACCATATCCTTTTACATTGACCGCTCCCCCGACCCCCACCCACACACCCTACTGGTGAAAACTACTAAGACATCTTTGAAGCAGTGCTCTAAATGGAAGAGCAGGTAAAACAGGCAAAGATATCTTCATCTGAATGTTTCCCTTCCTCTGAGAACTTGTCTGAGGCTGGGAAATCTCTCAGTGTAGGGCAGCCCCAAGGCTGACACCCAGAGGCATATTCACATTGACAGTTACACTTATCAAAATCCCCACACCATATTTGGAGAAGCCACAGCAGGCAAGAGGTCTTTATTGCTGAGCCCTGTGGCATTAGATAAAAGGCATTTGAAATGCTTTTCCCACTCCACCCTCACGGGGTCTTCACGGTCTTTAGGAGCTTCCCACCTTACTAAAGAGCCTCAGGATGCAGGGGTTCAGTGGGATGCTTCAGAGGCCCTGAACAATGACAAAAATGATGGTTCTCATCATCCCTTCCTTACCTACAACTGTTGTCAAAATGCATATTATGCTAGAGACAAAATGCTTTTTCTGAGATTCCTACTGTTGGAAAATTCCAGAGAAGTCAATGAAAGCATAACCTTCATTGTTCTGGAGTCCTGGGCCTAGTGGCTGAGCTCCCTCCAAAACCATCTAATTCAATTGCCTCAACCCAGATGCAGGCAACTGAATGGGAAAAGCTGAGGCCCCGGTCACAGCGGCACAGTGTGAATCTGAGCTCAGCTATTATGCTTCAAATGCACCACGCTGTGTTTCCATTTCAACGGCCTGTCAGTGAAATGCCCACCTACCCCTCAGCTTTAAAGAGCTTCAAGTAAGAAAAGGGGCACGTTCAATGTTTCCCCTAGGAGCCAGTGGCACACATTTTAAAAAACAAAAATTCGCCTATGACGGCTTCCAGGAATGATAAATTGCACACCCTTGGAAAAGTACGAAATGCGTGTTCTAATTAATTAGCTGTGTGAAACAGAAGGCAGATTGGACCAGAAACAAAGAATGAGACTTCAGAGTTCATGGTAAAGATTCCTAAATTAGTTTCCAAAGAAATGTATTAATTGCCTCTGGTAGTTGACTCCTCCCCCTCTATTTCATTCTGCAAATAGCATTACAAGCCTTTGTGTTCCTCTGGGCTTTTCAGATTGTCTCTGAAGTCCGTGCTCTGCAGTAATTTGCTTCCCTTCCCTGGGACACAGACACACAGTCCACACTTCCTCCAGTATGTCCAATTCACAGATAATTAGTCCAAACTAAAAACATAATCTGCTCAGGATAATTGACTCTATATGAAGGTAGTGTTCAAAAAAAGGGGGAGGGGGGGAAGAAGAGGAAAGGAAAAAAAGACAAGCTGAACTTCACAGATTTGTATATTACAGAATTATTTCATGGTTCAAATTGCAATCCATAGGACTAATCCCCCTTTATATCTGTTGGATCATCACCAGCAACTATAATGGTAGAGGAAGAGGCAAAACAACATAGACAAAATAGTACTGTACTTTATGGAAGTACAGAATATAAGTGGAATCATTCTAAAAGGTTTAGAAATGTTATAATAAAAAATTATTCTGAAAGGATTACTCAAATCCAGTAGTCGATAAAGAGCCATGCAAGCATGAGGCCCCAGGTTCCATTCCCAGCACCTACATGAAAAGTTGGATGTGGTGGCATGTCTGTAATCCCAGCACTGGGGAGGACTCCTGGGACTCACTGGCCAGCTAGCTTTGCCTAGTCAGTGAGCAACTCTTCCTGAGTTGATTCCAGGAGGTTAACCAGAGATCCTGCATTAGTTACATCGGCATCACTCTGAAAGAATACCCATGAGGCACAACTGGAGGGAGGAAAGGGCTTTTTCTGCCTGCATTTCCAGGTCACAATTCATCGCTGTTTGAACTCAAGAACTGAAGTAGAAACCATAGAGGGAAGCTGCTTGTTGATACCTTACTGGATCATGCTCAGCTGGCTTTCTTATATGTCAGGTCTACCTGCACAAGGATGGTGCCAACCACGGTGGGCTGGGCCTTCATACATCAATCAGAAATCAAGGAAATGCTACCCAGACTGCCCAGAGGCCAGTCGGAATTCTTCAGTTGAGAGTCCCTCTCCCCATGTGACTTGAGATTATCAAGTTGATGATAAGCATTAACCAGTACAATGGGGAAAGGCAGAATCCAAAGGAGCAGCTCTACAGATGGCAAAAAGAGTTTGAGGTGGCAGGTGTTCACATGGTAGCACACCATGAAGCAGAGACTGTAGTCTGAGTCAGAGGCAGATATACCCTTCCAAGACAACCCCCTAGTGACTTAGCCAAGCCTTGCCTCCTAAGCCCAAACAGCCTTCAAACCGCATTCAAAACATGAGCCTGTAGGCAACATTCCAGATTCAAGCCATAAAATAACCAATAGTAGCTTTTCTACACAGAGGTTTGTCAGTGTTATGTATACATATAGGAAACTTGGAGGGAAATACTTAAATAGAACTGTTTAAATCAGTTACATTATAACCACAAAGTTAATGTAATATAAAGTTATTTAAGATGGTGTTTAAAATGATAATTAGATGTGGAAACATGCATACAGTAATCACAAATGGCCTTCAAGTATGAAAAGACAGGGTTACCTCCCTCCTAATTTGTAACAGTGAAAAGAAAAATATTCAACTCTTCCCATTCAAAGCATACTTGTAATGAATGAGTCTCACAGCACATTATATATTTAAAGTGCTACTTAATTATAATAGATTTTTTAAATGAGCCTAGTTACCAGTTACCAAATGGAGAAACTCATTAGTCAAGTTATGTTCACTGTTACTAATAGTTTCAGAAAGATGTATCAGCTTTAGAGGCCTTGGTTCTGGACCAAAGTAAGAAATCAGCTTTGAAACAGATCTCATTTCAAAACCTACAAGGAGAAGTCATAATAAAGCTGAGATCATAAAAAAGTCATTTGCCTAGCCCTCCCTTTCGCGTCCTGTCCAGCCCTCACTGGCTGTTAAGGCAACGTTGGCAAGAACACATTCCCTTCTCTGGTAATCAAAATGCGTCTTCTCCATCTGCCTCATAACAAGAGTCATAATCCTCTTTTTATGATATCACCATAAAAGACATAAATAGAACAAAAAATACACTGCTCCTGGTAATAATAGCATTTGTTATGGAAATGGTTATGGAAATGGAAGGGGTGTTCCCATCTAGGTGCAATCCACTTTAATTAAGTCTTGTCAAAGAAAACATTTTCAAAACATGTAAATCAGATAATGTAGAGCCATGAACTTGCTGACACAGGGGAAAAATGCACCTTGGGGATTAAGCCTAGGGCTGAATCAATTTTCTTACTAAGAACCTGGATGACTCAACATTTGTAATGGAAGCTCACCCAAGCCTCTGGCCATAAGTTCCAGCCTAGCTGACTGAGAGCTTTTTAGGCTTAAGAGATGGGGAGGGATAGGCTCTAAGACAGTGCCCAGCTAGCCTCAGGCACCTAAACTCCGTGGTGCCCACAATTCCAAAATGCTCCCTCAGGCTCACTGCATCTATATCCATGGTGTACTTGAATCATAGGCAGAGAGAGAGCGAACAGGCAGCCCATGGGCTTTTCACATAAACCAGGTGCCTCGAAGGATAAAAACATAGGAAGATATAGTGGCGAGGATGCTGGCCAAATGCAAAGGAGGCTCTCTCTTTTCCAGTATTGAGTCTTTTTTAGTAAAGTGAAGAAGCATAATATAAAAAGAGGGCGTGGCAAGATACAGAACTGCCTGCAATGTCGCTTCCATTATACTCCCAAAATGAGTTTTCTTTTTAAATGGCCACAAAGACAATGCTAAAGTGTTGAGAGTTGTCATGTGTTTGATGAATAGGGTGAGTTTTTGCCTTTTAACTCTTCTATATTCTCATAGTTTCCTGCAATGAGCAGATTTTAAGGGCTGGTAAATGAAGAAACAATCTGCAGTGTGTTTTCAAGAGCCAGTCAGATAGTTTTGAGAAAGTATAGTAATGAATATGGGCTTAGAAAATGCTTTGGTTGAGGGCAACTAGCCAGACTTACATCTATACTGACCTGTTGGGTCGTAAACTAAGGCACACAGCAAAGGCAGTTTGAGGAGGATCCTTGGAGACTCAGGAAGTAAATGAAATTTCCAATGTTCAGGAAAGGAAGCATATAGGCCTCAGGAAGGTCCAGAAGCTTAACAGATTCACAGAGGCCCGCCCCAAAGTTACACAAGCAGAAACGATTGCCAGGGAGAGACAACAGCAAGTATTTTTAAGTTGGCATTTTTAAGTTACACAAGAAGAAGCTTGCCACCCTCTTCTCTAGCTGTCTGACTTCCAAAGAGCTACATCGCAGCTTGCACATGCAATGCTACTTTGCATGGCTTCCCCCTTGCCTTCACCCACAGCACAGAGGCAGACAGCTTCAGGGACCTGTGTTGAGGGTTCCCACAACCTCTGCCCCTCCAACTGAGTGTGACTCATCTAATCAGTGGTTTCTAGGTCCCTGACATGGTGCCAGAGCACCCTTTGAAAGCGTGACAAGACTAGTCAGTGGTTGACTTTTCTAGGTGGCTTCTGCTCTCAGACCAGAGGGCAATCAGAGAGAATATATGGTCTGTCCTTGAAGCCCCTCTCTGAAAATACTCACATCTGCCCTAGAGGAAGACCACAATGAATGACCACCTGATTCAACTGCTCTAATGTCGCTCTCCTTCTGGAGCCAGTACTCTGCGTGGAGAGCATGTTGGAAATGTCTCAATTTGGGCTTAAGCTCAAGGCAGACTGCAAGAGGCCAGTAAACACACAGGTTCAACTCAGCTCTCAGTTCTGTCATCCTTGCTGCTGGGTACTTTTTTTTACCAGGGGAGACATGAACCAGCGTCTATTTACACCGAATAGGGTACTGATGTCAGACCAAAGAAGTGCTTTATGTAACTCATTCTATGTAAATCTAGTTTAGTGAACTTACAGAAGTGTGGGTGATAGGCTACTTTAAGGACGGTAGGTAACTCAAAGACAGCTGTTTCACCAAAAATCCCAGCCCAGCCTGAGTGGCCACTTAGGAAAGCTGCATTCTGGGAGCTCTCTGCATGGTTTTCAGTCTCCCCTCCCCAGCAATGTTGACTACTTACATCACACTAGGGAGGGACCTTGTGAATCATTTAAGTTTCAGGAGCTCTCTGAGACCTGTAAGTTTTCATTACTTTCTGGGCCTTGTTAATTTCATTTATTTCCTGAGCCTTAGGAGCCACCCTCCAGGAAGGAATGTGTCACTTCTTAGGAAATAGCTCCATAACTCCTGTCTTTGCTGCCAGCCTTAGTTTACATCCAGCAGCTCAGCTCAGACAGAAGCTAGACTGGTTGATCTTAACCTAATCACTTTCAAAACCCACATTCATTTCTATGCTTTCTCAGGACCAGCTGACTGGCTCTTCAAAGCGAGATGCAATATTGTTTCCCCATTTACCAACTGGTTAAGTCAAGCAAGACAAAGATAAATTAGGTAATTATCTGCCCTTCCTGCTGTGACTCAAGGCTACAGCTGACATCTGGACTCAACCTCTGGGGCTTATAATGCCATCATCAATGGCCCTCAATGAAGCCATTCTGGGAACTAAAGAAAAGGTCTCTACAAAATAAATAAAAGGTGAGGAATCACAGCAAGACCTTTGGTGTTGCCAGAAACTAGAAGCAGGGCAGGAGTACATAGGCCCATCCTTTCCTAGGCTCTCATGGGTTACACAGGCAAATGCCACCTCCCTTCTGTAGTCTCCAGCCTTTGGATCTAGAGGTCCCCGTGCCACCACAGACAGGATGGCACCACAGAGCTAGGTGACAGAGCTGGAAGTTTTCACAAAGGGTTACATTGCAATCTCACTCCTGCTTCTGGTCCTCATAAGTGATCAGTCACATCACCTCTGATAGATTGTGATGTGTTTTTAGTAACCTGCTTAATGTCTGCCAACCACAATCTTAACACAGATGATAAGTATGTTATGAAGAATGACAAGTATAAGGCCTGAAGTGAAGACGTGGGTGCAAAAACATCTCCCTGAGAAGGGGTCCAGGGAAACACCACAGGGACCGGGTAGTGGCTGTGGGAAGAGAAGGGGTTAAGGTGCCAGACAGTGGTAAAGTTCAACCTCAGGTATCTCTGATAGCGAAGAAAGAATTAGTCAATCTGCGGTGAGCAAGGTATTCACTTAACATCTCCTGCCAGTCACTGAGAACTTGGAGGTTGGTGGTAAGCTTGGATCACTGGCACTAGCTGAATTCCTGAGGACATCCCTGGAAGAGGGCTGCTGCCAGGCAGGAAGAGAAGGCTGTGTGCAGAACACAGGTCAGGCCTTACGTGATGGGCTTGACTCAAACCCCTAGCCACTGTGTTAGCTTAAGGGGGTGGGGGTGGGGTCTGGCCAACTTTTAAAATCATAGAGAGTAAATAGTGCTGCTTTTTCATTGAGATCAACAATCTTTTTCTATAGAGGAACAATGTTTTGGGGGGCAAGGGGACTTGCGTCAAACATGTCATTCTGCCTCAGTTGTCACAGTGTGGAGATTTCAGCTACCACAGCTAGTTAAGGACTAGTGTCTCAATCCACGGGGAGAGGGAGGTGTTCTAACAAAGTATCACAAACCAGGTTTACATATAAACAGAAGTGTGTTGTTTACCATCTTGGAAGGAGCCGCTATCGCCAGGCTGTGGCAAAGACTTTCTTCCAGCTCTATTGCTAATGGTGTCTTCATAGGCAACAAAAGAATGAGGGAGCTCCCTGGGTGATTTTACAATGATGCCAACCATTCACTCATCACCAGGTTTCCTCCCATGGCCCCGCCCCCTAATGTAATCACCTTGGGTTTTGGAAATGTAGCCTGTGGGCTTGAGGGGAGCACAAATCCTTAGTCCACTACAGCCAAACAGTAACATTCCAGGCTCTGCAGACCAGAGGGTGAATCACAACCACTCGGTTTTTGTGCAGATGTAGCCATAGACAATACATTGACAAATGAGCAATGCTATGTTCCAGCAAAGCTTTATTCACAAATCAAGGAGTGGCCCTGAAGATCACAGTTTCTGTCTCTTGCAAAACAACAATGATGATTTAATAATCACAGGCTATATATTAAGGAGCTTCGCATATGTTACCTGACTTATTATCTAAAGGGAGGTATTGCCACTCTTATTTCACCAGAATGAGTTAGAGCCATCAGTCTGAATCACATGCCCAAAGATACTCCATTGATCATGGGAAACAGCCAGGATATACACTCACATCTAGATGGCACCAGAACAATATATTCTCTACACTCGCTAAATATTGTCAGAATATTACAGACTTTCTAAGCTACAGCTGGGTTTGGTAGCTTACGCATGTAATCCTAACACTCAGGAACCTAAGACAGAAGAGTCACTGTAAGTTCAAAATCAGCATAGACTACATAGTATGTTTAAGGATAGCCTGGGCTATGTAGTGAGGCACTATCTCAAACAACCAATTTTTTTTCTGAAAATACAGAAACACTTTATTAAGTGAAAATCTGAGATGCATTATATAAACACTATGATCTTAGGTATATTTTGTGGTGTCTAAATGTTTGGGGGATAAATATCAAGATTTTCAATGACAATATCTGAAAGCTGTAATTTTTATAAGCACATAGTTTTCTCAACTTTCTATATATTTATAATAAATAAATAACTTTTATGAATATAAAAACTTACCTATATTTTTAAAAATTAATGGGCTTGGGGCTGAAGAGATGGCTCAGTGGTTAAGAGCACTGGTTGCTCTTCCAAAGGACCTGGGTTCAATTTCAGCTGTCTGTAATGGCAAGGCGTGGTGGTGTACATTTTTAATTCCAGCACTTGGGAGGCAGAGGCAGGAAGATCTCTGTGAGTTCAAGGCTAACCTGATGTACAGAGTGAGTTCCAGGATAGCCAGGCTCTACAAAGAGACACTGTCTTGAAAAAAACAATCAGGCTCTGAGGGAGTGTTCATTGCTATCTGAAATGAGATGTGGCCATCTAAGATACTCAAAAAGAAAGAAAAAAAGGAAAGAAAAAGAAAATAAGCAAGACTTTTGCTATCTTTTGGACATTAAAAAATATAGTTAGGCCTTATTACATATATAATATGTTTTAGCTCTTCACTTAATAAAAATCCAAGAAGGCATCATTCATATTGCTGTTTATGTACCATGTGTCTCTGACAATGTGTGCTGAACACTGTGGTGACTGCCCCTGGTGTGATGTCACATTGGAGAAGATAGTCTTGATAACTCACTCTACAATAATAAGTGATTTACAAGAACACTACAGAAATATAACTTTTAGAATTCGACAAAGATTTCAGAACAATGTTAGAGAGAAGGCATCACAAATAAAATCCATTCAGAGTGTCTGGCTTGTAGTCCTGCTGTTACAACAAAAAAAAAAATATAAGCTAGAGGTGTATGTGCCCCATAGTGTCATTGATGGGGCAGTACAGAGTGGAAAAACTGAAATTTGAATGGAAGAATTATCACAAAAATTCAGAGTGATTCAGGGTATGTCTGTGAACTTCTGCTGCAACATTCAATGTACTTGAAGCTGGGTTATGTATTTCTCTTTTATAAAGAGATAGGGTGTCAAATCTGGGGACCCTTTCTGTGATGACAAATAGCTTTCCCAGCATGCCAGCAATAGATATTTTTTTCAAGTAAACACACTTAATCTGACCTTTCAAGGTGAAGAGTGAGAAAGTGATTGCTTCTCTGAAGAGATCTATATATTCAAGAGCACTTTTAAAACCATTCCTACCACTATAGGATGCTTTTGGCTAATACACTTAGTGCCCACAGCAGTCTGTATAGTGGTGTTCACATATGCACACTTAAACCCAAGTCTCCAGCATGTTTAAAAATATTCCAGTGAAGTTTCAATGGGTTAGGGACACATTTATCTAAAGATGTAAAGATGAAATATCTTCCAAGTAGTTTGCAAGAATAACTTTTTGACATAAGGAAGATGGAAATTTACTAGTCCAAATTCAACAGAAGTCATTGCATAATTGGTGGGTTGAACTGAAAAATGAGAGTCATGATTGAGTAAATACAGCCACCAATGCCCTTCTTCCATTGGGATCAACATCTCTTTGTGAGAAATCTTTTTAAACCCTGACAGCCATTAAAACTAAGAATATTTTTTAAAACTAAACTTAGAACTTCACTTCCTCACTGTATCAAGCATTAAAATTTCATAAACAATGAAGCATATTCTATCTTAATACTTACCGTACACTTTTATTAATAACTTCAATATCAGCAAAGAAAGTGGCACAGAAAAAGAATTGTAAACTCGGGCACTTTAGGGCACAATCAGTGTTATCATTAAATAGAGCCTTTAGAAGTTCTATATTTGTGTATATAAGAGAATGCATTTGTATATTGCACTATATTTTATATATTATATGTTTGCATATTAGTATCTGTAAATTAGTAAATCTCTATAAGGGCTTAGGAGGTGGCTCAGTTGGTAGAGTGCTTGTCTAGCATGCACAAATCCCTGGGTTCAATCATCAATGCCCTATAAAATTGGCAGTAATGGCACATTCTAGTAATGTCATATGCCCGTGCTCCTAAGTTTTTCTCTGATCTTTGAACTTTGCTGTCCTTGGGTCTAGAACACTCTTCCTGAAACTGCTCATATGTCAAGCCCTTCTGTTTCCTTTCAAAAAATCCCCAAAAGCTTTACCAATGCCTCTCCAGAGTTGCCTCACCCAGGGAAACATCTCAATTAATGTTTTTAGATTACAATCTTATGTAATGTTTTTATATCCCCAGAGAGGCTATATTTTTGCACCTGAGGTTTTCATTCTAGTGTTTAATACAAGAAGCTGACACTTATCCCAACACTGAGACAGAGGAACAGACATCAAATTAGAGCAGGGCTGTCAGGGCTGTCATCTCCACCATCTGCAAAGCTGATTGGCATCCAATAATCAAAATTAAAATTAGCTTCTCCAGTGACTATTTAAACTTGCTATTAGTGAACTGACCATTAACTACAGACACGTTTTTGTTTTTTTAAGAGGACATGGTATTGGGTAGGAGTGAACAGAGCTAGGAGGAGCTAGGGAAGAACTAGGGTAGTGATTATGATCAAAATACATTGTATAAAATTCTCAAAGAAGTTTTTTCCCTTTATTTATTTATTTATTTACTCAATTTACAGCCTGACTTTAGCCCACTTCCTCCTCTCCTTACACCCCTTTGCCTCATTCCCCCTTAGCCTTCTCCTTAGAGTAGGGGAGGCCACTCATGGGTACCAACTCACCATGGTTCTTTAAGGCACAGTAGGGCTAAGTGCACCCTCTCTCACTGAGTCCAGACTTACGTTAAAATATTTTATAATGGCCCATATTTCCTACCCCTTCTACTGAGTACCTATTTTTATTTACTTTTTGAGAATATCATGTATGAGTATTGAATTTATATCATTCCCCACTCCCTCTCCCCCTCCAATTCCTCCCCTGCCCCCTCAACTCTTTACATGGCCTCTTATTTTTTAATTATATAAATGTGCACACACATACACACACACACACACACACACACACACACACAGAGAGAGAGAGAGAGAGAGAGAGAGAGAGACAGAGAGACAGAGAGAGAGAGAGAAATGGAACCTGCTAAGTTTATTTAGCATTGTTCATACATGTTTAAGACTGACCTCTTAGGATAACCTACAGGGGACGTGACCCTTGACCCTGGAGAAGAATGACTCTCCTTTCAGCGACCATAAATTTTCTGTAACTCTCCATCTAGGGGTGGAGCCTTGTAAGAATTCCTCAATATAAGTTTGCATGTCAATTAGTGTTGTTGTTTTCCAGGTCTTGTTTAGACAGCTATATTGTTGAGATGTCCTGAGAACAGCTTCCCTCTCATGTATTGAAGACCCAATCTCCCAGAAGACATCCTGGTCCCCACTGATTACTTGTGAGAAGCAGACATCTGGACATAATATAAGGTTGAACTTATACAGTCATTTGAGAACCACCTTTGGTATCTTCACTGAATATCCTAGACACAATATTCAGAAAAGAATGATGTAATGATTTCCCAAGAGCACTCTGTGTAGAGGTTGCCTATCTGTTACAGTATCTAATAGAGTAAGGATACCATACCATAGAGAAACCATTTTTATATTAATCCTGCTACCCTATGCATGTATGATTACTCCTGGTTTACCACCATTACAAGTCACAGAATTTCCTTCAAAAAAGCCACTAAAGCCACTGCTTGAAAAAGCTAACTGTTCAGGACCTAGGACAGAGCTTGCCATGGGCATGGAAATGCTAGTTAGGGTCCAGTTCAATTAAAATATTTCATAATCTCCTGCCTTGCAGAGTGTAGATTCAGTTATTAAAGAGCACAACACAATCTTCTCTAGACATCCTGAACATAGAGTTCGAACACAGCACATAGGCACACTGTCATGTGACTGTGGCCATCAGCCTGCTCTAGAAACAGTCCTCGACTGATCCTCCAAAATCTTTGGAAATTTGTCTGTCATGCCCAAGTCATGAACACAGGTAAGATAATACTTGTTTGGATCATAGAATTGAAAATACTCTGCAGATTATGATTGTCTTTTGCTTTGGGCTATGCCTGTCCAAATTGAATTTATTTGAACAACTCGATAGCTAGTACAATGCACTCTTTCAACACTCTACAATAATGAGATGGCTTTGGGTACTATTAAAAGTTAAATCAGCCCACAAATGAAATATTAAAATCACTAGAGAACTGGCCCAATGTACAAAATATTAACCCTATAAGCTCTAAATCAGGCACTGAGCATGAATTTAGTCAAAGCCATTAAAACAAGACCAGGGAGCTTGGCCCTTAACTTTGGAACCAAGCCGGGAGAGTACTTTCTCGAAGCTTCATTTTTGCTCTCACTGCAGCAGATTCATGACAGCTGCCTCCACCTGTGGACACTGGAGAGAGTTCTCAGAGAATCACAGTGAGGTGACCAGGGCTTCAATCATTCCATTTTCTGTCAAACCATGGTGTCCTTGAGAAGACAGACTGC
Source organism: Lophiomys imhausi (assembly GCA_907164525.1). Lineage (NCBI taxonomy): Eukaryota > Metazoa > Chordata > Mammalia > Rodentia > Muridae > Lophiomys > Lophiomys imhausi. Next base: position 9,117,131 of record CAJQZJ010008952.1, read on the forward strand.
AACCTATCCACGTTGTATGTCCAACATATATTCATATTCCCTCCCCTTCCTCTGTTTTACACTCCATTAGACTTACCTGCTTGTCAACACTGTGTGCCCTTCAATGAGAGTTCAAACTCTATTCCTTCCAAAAACATTCTTTTTTTTTTTTACTTTATTTTTTATTTCTTCAAGTTACATCTCAATTGAAATCCCCTCCCTACCCCGCCTCCAGTCCCACCCTCCCACCCTCTTCCGCCTCAACCCACCCATCCCCTTCCTTTTTTTTTTTAAGTTTAAGATATATCTTTTCCCCCCAACAGCTCCCCCTTTCAGTCCAACAAATGGCTCTTACTCTTATAATAATAAATACAATACAAAACAACAGAGGTAATTAGGCCAAAATTATGAGAGTTATATGGCTTGGCATATAATCCCAATGTCCAGTCTATATGTACCAAAAACATTCTTAGATGACTATGCCACAACCTTCTTTCCTCACAGTTGGTCCTTCCTCCCATGACGTGTGGTAAGTGAATCCATTGGACCTCTCTCCCCTTCTGACTTAAATTACAGTTAGCTGTGTAGACACTATCACTACCTTAGTTTAGGTTCTCCTAGAACCATATCCTGAAACAGCGATTCAAGAGAAAATGGAATATTTAGTATACAACAAGAATAAAGGTCAGAAAGGCCGGCTTGTGACACCGAAGATTAATTCAGTGACAATACTTGATCCCAGAGGCACACTTTGAGAAATGATTGCAAACATAACCTCATAAGCACCCACATGATGTATAAGAGAGTGTGGGTGTATATATCAATCCTCCAAATGTGTATTTGAGCAAGGCATGGTTGGTGCACACCTATAATCCCAGAACTCTGGAGTGTGAGGCAAGAAGACTGTAAGTTCACTACCAACATGGGTGCCAAGCAGGCCAAGTTCTCTATGAATTTCAGTGGCTCTCTGATCTCACAGGCAACTGTACTTGGATACTGAAACTGTAGTAGATGATGGAGGTTAGATGAAAATGATATATTCATCTCCATGGACTAGTGGCCACAAAAGAGTAAGAAAGTGCACACACATGCTCGATGGAAAGGTTGTGTGAGAAAACCACTTGCGAGGCAGATAGAGTGCCCGCATAGAACTACCAGTGCTAGGGCCCTATTGATAGCCTCCCAGCCTCCAAAACGATGAGACTTTAACATGTATATTTCAGTACTTAGTATTCTAGTACTATGTCTTATGGCAGCCCAAGCTGACTAAGGCTAATCAGAAGATATGGAAAGTTGAAAGCTAGCTGGGAGTGTACAGGAAGGTCAGGAGTATGAGAGACATTTTAAAACTCAGACATGGCTCAGTCGTGAGCTCTGGAGCTCAGGTATCAGTATGAGACAGAACAACGAGGGTTATGCACACCAACCCCATCACGACCCAATGGGAAAGGGAAGCAATGTTCATTGAGAACTCAGTAAATGTCGTATTTTACTAGCATTTTTACAGGTTTGGTTACTTTTATTATGTTATGTGTACATGCTTACTTGTCTATATGTGCATTATATCTGTGCAGGTGCCTGTGGAGGCCAAAAAAAGGGTGTTAGATCCCCTGTAACTGAGTTACAGATAGGTGTGAGCTGCCTGATATGGGTGCTGGGAGCTGAACCTGGGTCCTCTGCAAGAACAGCAGTACTCTTGACCATTGGGCCATCCCTTCAGTACTGTGCCCAGCATTTTAAAATCAACTTTATTAGGGTATCATTTACATACAATAAAATACACATATTTGAAGTGCACCATCTACAAATTCTGACCATAATGCATTCCCAGGAAACCACCATCACAATCACTCAAAGATTCTCTTGAGGGCTGGGGAGATGGCTTGGTCAGTAAAGAGCCTGCTGTTCAAGGACAAGGTACTGAATTCAAATCCCCAGAATTTACATGAAAGTCAGAGACGCTGCACATTCCTGTAACTCTGGAGAGACAGGCAGGTAGATTCTTGAAGTTCATTGACCAGATAGCCTGATGAATTTCAGGTTCAATGGGAGACTCTGCCTCAAGTGCATACTGATGGTCTCTCTCCTCCCCTCCCCCACATCTTGCACACACACACACACACACACACACACACACTCACTCGAGTCCCTTGGGCCCTTTCCTAATGAGCTCTCTTGCCTGGACCCAGGTTATCAGTGATGTATTAATTAGATGTGCCTTTCCTAGGATGTCTGTGGAATCACAGAATAGATCTAGTACAGTTTTCTGTGTTGGCTTCTTGCTCTGGGCATGACACTTCTGTTTATATTTGTCACATTTTTATTTATTCAGTGTGTATGCATATGTATGTGTGTGTGTGTGTGTGTGTGTGTGTGTGTGTGTGTGTGTGCATGTGTGTGTTTATATGGGTGCATGTGTGCCACAATGTACATGTGCAGGTGAGAGAATGATGTCCAGGATTCCTCTCACTCTTTCTACCATGTAGTGCCAAGTGAACGTATTCAAGTCTTCAGGTTTGGCAGCAAGAGCTGTTACCCACTGAACCATCTTTCAATTGGCCATATTGCTACAAATATCAGAAGTCAATTTTCTTCACTGCTGAATAGCCACATAGACTGAATGTGGAAGTATTACCAATGTGCAGTGGATGTTCCTTCCAGATGAACAAGGCCTAAGCTTAAAAATAAGGCAAATAAGATATCACTATCATACTGAACATGCATAGTGTTGGGGTAGTGTTAAGCATTCTAAATGTTAATTAATTGGTCCTGTTTGCTGTCTGTTACTTACATTTAATCTGATTGGTTAAATAAAATGCCTGAGTCCTCTGTCTAAAGCACAGGCTTCCTGTTCTAATCCCCGGAAGTCCCACCTTTCTCTGTCTTTGCCCAATCTCAGGCCTAGGCTTGTTAAGATACACATGGTGTCTGTGTGTGTTCACTTATAATGGACGGTTAAGGATTAGCCACCAAACTAATTAAATATAATATAAATACTAGTTAAACAATTTAATTAGCCATATTTTTTTTTACAGCATAGTCTATCAAACATCACAAGTAAACAACACAGACCATTGTAGGATTTATCTATGTGGTTGTGTGACTGGTTGAGAGCTATGGTTTGCAGACATTGTATGGTGTTACATGTGACCAGAACAAAAAATGATTAAAATTTAAAGTATGGATTCTACCAAATGTATATTGTTTTTGCACCATTATAAATCTACAAAATCATTTGGACCATCTATGCCACAATTTGTTTAGTCATTGACCTGTGATTGGATTCTGAGTGTGCTTTAAGTTAGTGCTATTATTAATTAAAGCTGACATCAACATTATTTGTGTGTAAGCTTTGTGTGAATATGTTTGTATTCCTCTGGAGTATCTTCCAAGAAGTTGAATGAAGGGTCATATGACATGTGTGTTTAATTTTATGTGAAATCATGTGATAGGCATTTTAAATTTTATAATTAATCAATTAAATTTATTTATTTATTGTGAGTTTGGTATGTGTTGCTACTGCATACATCCATACACATGCATAGGCCAAAGAAAGACATAAGGTGTCCTGCTCCATCACCTCCTACAACATTGCCTTGAGATAAGGTCTTTCATTGAAACTGCAGCAGAGTTAACAGTTGGCAGGCTCCAGTAATTATTCTGTCTTTGCCCACAGCCAACAATGCTTGGGTTATAGGTGAGCATGCACAGTAACACTTGGCTTTTTTTTTTTTTTTTTTTTTACATGAGTGCTGGGGATTTGAACTCACGTATTCATGAATTCTTATGCAAAAGACAATGAGTCATTGCCTTTGCTCATGCCACATTTTTAATTTACTTTATTTAATTCTATTGACTATTCAACAGTCAGAGAATTATTTACTACTACTACTACTACTACTACTACTACTGCTGCTGCTGCTGCTACTACTACTACTACTACTACTACTACTACTACTACTACTACTACT
>CAJQZJ010008952.1:9121090-9140853 GCA_907164525.1 Lophiomys imhausi
CTACTACTACTACTACTACTACTACTACTACTACTACTACTACTACTACTACTACTTTTTGGTTACTGTGAGGTTCACAGAGGGAAATGATTTCTTTACATTCATGTGCCAGTAAGAAGGTCATCCTATAGACATACAAGTTTTCCCACCCTGATGCTGTGTTGTTTCTATCACATCATCTGCTCGCTGTTGACTCATCATCGAAGACTTGATATTGAGGTCAAGGAAATGTGGAGTTCCTTCTAGACTTCTAGTCTTTATAATTACCTAGTCCTAGAAAGGCTGGTGACCAACTAGAGAGATGGAACCTCTGGGAGAGGGATGTGTTGCTTATAGAGGCCTTACCTAAGCCAAGGCAGGGAGCTATCACTATTTACCAAAGAAGCGATTGAAAGGAAAAGACTTAGACCCAATAGTGTGGGGTGTGTGCTTTTGAAAGCTACAGTCAATTGCCTCCTGTCTGGCTGAAAACACAGCCAGTACATAATGAGCACATAGAAGAGAAAGAGCCATGTCTTTCCATAATTATCTGAGAAGAGTTTTAAGCCTTAGCATCCAGGCATTTAGGTGAGTTTAAGATCTCATATAAAATGAACCCTAATACTGACCAAGGCAATCCAATCAATTAAAATGTGGTAAATACCACTCCACATGGACTCCAGAACTCACAAACTAGAGAATCAATTCACTGGAACAAGAAAATAAAGGAACCGTAGGGGTTGAGGTCAAATCTTTAGTGGAATTCTAAAGGGAAGAATTGGCCTGGAGAGCAAATCTTTTAGTACTTACGATGCAAAACCTGGCTAATGTCCAGAAAAGCAGGCCATTAAAATCCCATTAGGAAGGGCATGTTTACATTTCTATAGTCCACCAGATGCCTCCACTCATACCAAGCCAGGTCCCCTCTGTATATCATGGTCTTTAGTGCCTGTCAATAAGAAATGCACTTGAATTTCACTGAGCTGTAATTCTGGAAATAAGCCGAATATTCTTTGATTCATGACAGCATGTAGGACAAAACCCACTACAGACACAACAACAAGCAGAGGTGATGTGTTTTAGTTCTTGACTCAGTTTCTCCGATGGTCACCTGATTCTCTAGTAGAGATTGGAGATGGCATGTGAAGGCATCTAAGGTGACTTTAACCTCTTCCTCCTGACAAGGGCAGTTAGTCACAAGGGTTTCCCCATCTTGTAGCTTTTTGTGATCTATGTTTGTTTGATATATTTTTCTGCACTGTATGGTGTGGGGGGGATGACCATCTTTACTTATGGCATGACGATAAGCACCTGAGGAATATCTGAACAGGTTGGAAGTGTTCCCTTTGTGAGGAGCAGGGTCTGGAACAACTCATACCAAACCAAGCCTGCTGCATACTGAACCAAGCCTGTTGTACAGTAATACTGAAATGGCAAGTTTTTCAAGAGGAAGCAGACTTACAAGAGGCCAGGAGAGTCTCGATGTATTTCCACAAAGATAAGGTGAATTAAAGAAACAGGGGAGGGTGTCTTGAAAGAGGTGACTGTGTGTAGAATAAAGTACAGACTCTGGTGGTCTGCGCATGTGTAATTAGATCACATGGCTCTGTGTAGCAAGCTTAATCAGAAGAACCCTGGGGGTATCAGTTGGGCATTCTGATGTCAAAAAAAAAAAAAAAAAACCCTCAAGGATCATAAGTGCCAGTCAAACCAAAAAGATTTTGGTTTCAAACTGTCATTAAAACAAAACGGCAGCCTACAGTTTGGGAAAAGATCTTCATCAACCCCACATCTGACAGAGGGCTAATATCCAAAATCTATAAAGAACTCAAGAAATTAAACACCAACAAACCAAGGAACCAAATCAAAAAATGGAGTACAGATCTAAACAGAGAATTCACAAAAGAGCAATCTAAAATGTCTTTCAGCGGAAGAACGGATAAAAAAGTGTGGTACATTTACACAATGGAATACTACTCAGCTATCAGAAAAAAGGAAATCATGCAATTTGCAACCAAATGTATGGAACTAGAAAAGCTCATCATGAGTGAGCTAATTCAGACTCAGAAAGATACACATGCATATATTCACTTATATCTGGATTTTAGCCATATAGTACAGGATAAACATCTACAATCAATAGACCCAAAAGAGCAGGAACATGGACTTGGTTACCTATTAGTGGGACACTCCACCCTGGTGGAACTGCCATGTATGCTTCCTGTGCAAGAGGAAGCTCTTAGACCTCATGTGACTAACAAACTGATGGGGGATGATACATGGAGACAACCACACCAGAGGCATGGGAGGGGTGGGAGAAGGGGTAGGGGGTGGGAGGGAGGGACTGGGAGGGGCTGAAGGGAGGGGTGGCAATGGAGACAGAAGGAAGAAATAAATAAATGTTAAAAAAAAAGAAGTCTGAATTACACCACAGAGGCCTCCATGTCTCTAAGGGAGTACTAGACAACTGCCCTATGATACCTCACAAGCTAAGGGGTTACAGCAAAGCTAGTATGAGCCTCACTACTAATCTAAAGTTGGTGATCTATGTTTATTTTTTTTTTTAATTGAAATAGAAGCAGATCTCTTCATCCCTCCCTACCCTCCCTCTAGCTCCTGTCAGGTACCCTCCCTGGAATCCTTCCCATGTCCCCCTACTCTCAAGTTGTTAATCTCTTTTTCTTTGATTATATCTGCTGTGTGTGTGTGCGTGTGCAAATATATATAAATAGAACCTGATGAGCTCATTTTTTGTTGTTTTTGTATATACAGCTTCAAGGCTGACAACTCTGTATTGAACAACCAATATAAGGTGGTTCATCCCTGGGAAAGGCTAATTCTCTTTCTCACAGCAGTCAATAGTTGCCTGTAGTTCTGTTCTGCCTGGTTCTCGAGGCCTCAAAGACCATCCATAACTCTTATGTAAATACATGAGGGTTGTTTATTCAAGCTCAGAGCTTGAATACTCACTGACATAGCAGTTTGAGTTGAGAGCCCCAAACTCCAAAAATGCAAAGTTTATACAGGGGCTTAGACAAAGAAACAGGTTTTCTACCATATGATTGGATGACATTTGTGTAACTAGTCATGTCCATTTCTGATTGGCTCGTTGTTACTGACTCACCAGCTGTGGTCAGCTTGAGCATCAAAAAGTTTGTTTAGACTTTTTGGATGCTTTCTCAGAGTGAGCTGTCTGGTGATGATGAGGGAACACCCCTGGAATACAAGGTTGGGTACATTTTGTTATTGTTCTGGAACTGAAGGTCAGCTCTGAGTCAAACTTAATGCAAAATGGAATCTTTTTTAAAAGATGGATTCAGTCAGGCTCCACAATTCTTCGTCTAGGAATGGGACCCCATGAAATTTCTGCCTTCCATGTTAGCATGTACATTGATATTGTCATTGGTCCAGTGTTGTTTATGTAGCTATTTCTGGAAGAGACTGTTGCACAGCAGCCTTCCTGGTCTTCTGGATCTTACTGTCTTTCCACCCACTTTTCCACAATGTTTCTTTAGCCATAGATCCAGAAGCTGTGATGCAGATGTGTCTTTTGGGGCTGTGCTCCCCATGACTCAGCATTGACCTCTGTATTGTGTTCAATGGTGGTTTTCTGTAAAGGTCTCCATTTGCTGTAAAGAGACACTTCTTAGCTACATGGATATAGTAAAGATGAGCTACACACCAGTCTGTGATTTTTTTAAAAAATCAACTAAAAGTAATTGATTGGCAGTGAATAAACCCAGGATGTGTGCAAGGTTCATTCAGGTTCCTCTATTTCATTTATGTGTGTGTGCAATGCCTATAATATGAGCATGGAATATGCAAAAGTATTTTAATTTAAAAAAGGTCCATTCCTGTTCAGTTGTATCCTTGTGAACACTATGCTTCCAGTGTCCTGCTTGGTTCCAGAATTATAATACAAATACCTAGTGAAGGGGCTTCTGGTGGGAAAACACTTGATTTCACACCCGAATCAGAGAGATTTCATATCTCAAGCTGTGCCTTCCATGGTAACCCTTGGAAAAAAAATGGTTTAAATTCCTAAACAAATAAGGCATCTATAACCTGGGAAGACTTAACTAAGAAGTAAAATGCTAAAATATACAGTACTTTTGATATGGTGCCTCTGCTTGATTATTTAGGTAGATCAACTTCACAACTGATGTTGAAGAGCAATACATGATTACATTAGGTAAAATAAGATAGAAGATGTTAGATATTTTATTTATAATTATTATCAATTCCACTATCAACCTAGGGTCTCTTCTAATATGCTTTATGATAACCACAGAGGAGATGGTAGCCAAAGCCATTTAACTACCTTTCAATCTACCCATGGCTATTGAAGAACACAGATCTAATCTTCACTCATTTTGTGTTGGTTGAAAAGCAAGTCAAAGGCAGGTGAGGTGGTTCAGTGGGCAAAGGTACTTGCAATGGAAGCATAATAAGAGAATCCCTGTAAAGGTGCAAGTAGAGAAGGAGCTCCACAAAGTGGAGTCCCATCAAGAGCTATGGAGTTTGAGTCTGCATGCAATACCAGCAGTTACTTACTTTTTCCTCTGTCCAGTCACTTTTTTTAATACCTTAGACCACCTTGTTTCATTGTCCCATAAATTTCTATAAGCCTCAGGAAGGTGGTTTTGACAACAGCTTTCCTGTCTCCATGCTTGGTTGTTGTCCTACTTCCTTTATGTTGCTTTGGTAAAACTCTAACCAAAAGTAACTTAAGGATTTATTTACACTTAAACTTTCAGGTCATAAGTTAAGAGAAGTCGAGGCAAAAACCCAAACAGGAACTTGAAGTAGAATCCATAGAGGAATGTTGCTTGCAGGTTTATTAACCCAAGTTCATGCTTAGCTAGCCTTTTTGTATAACCCAGAACCAATGACACAGGTAATGGTGCTGCCCATAGTGGGCTGGACCCTCCTAAGTCAGCTGACAACCAAGACAACCACCACCAACATGCCCACAGGCCAATCCCTCAGTTTAGACTCTCTTCTCAGATGACTCTTAGCTGTGTCAAGTCAACAGGCACATGGTCTAGGAACTAAAGCAGTGGGGACATAGGGTGTCACACACCCTCCTCCTGCTCCTGTGAGCAGGTCACATGATCAGCCTGTCCGACTTTCTCTCAAGCTTCCCTCACACCACCAGGCTCCCTTTCTCTTGCTGGGTTTCAATATTCTGTTATATAATAGGAGACCCTTGGTCAGCTAGGGTTGGGGCTGTGCTATAAAAAAGCAGACACTCAAGCTGTTATCACACATCTGTTGGGTTTATCAGGATCAGGCTTTATTAACAGGAGAAAACAAACAATTTGTATTCATCTCACCCTAGGCATTCTCTGCTTCCTGCTCCTTTCTTCCAAAACACCTTTGCCACTCTGTCACTGGGTAGAGAAAGCTCCAGCAGACCCTGCCCTGTCTCAGAGTCCATTGATTATCATGTATTCCATTATGGGTGCCCCTGTCTGTCACAGTCATTAATCAAGCATTGCAGGGCAGCAGGCCCTGGCACACGTTTGGCAATGATGCTTACTGTGGAAACAGTTGGGAAGTTTCTGCATATTTTAGACAAAAGCATGCAAGGTTTGTTTTTGACCACTGCCACCATGACAGGACATAACTGTGGTGGCTCTCCATGCCCTATAGGAACACTTGTATTTAGACCCTTCCCCCTCCATGTTAGATATGAGCTACTGCCTGCCATAACTGGTTTTCATCATTTGCCTGATCAGTCTCCCACAGAAGGAAGTTGAGGAAGATGAGTAGAGAGACCACATGACACTAACTAAACTTTGCATTCCAAATGAGCCCAGGCCTAAAGTCATCTTAGTCATGACAGTAGGCAAGTGAAGAAGTTGTCTGAAGATTCCAGTTCCAAGACACAACACACAATGATGATGAGCAATCTCCAAGTGCAATTTTAATCTTGATTGTAAGCCTAGTTGGATTTAGAATCACCATGGAAACACACCTTCAGATGTGTCTGCGATAGTGTTCCATAAGAGGTTTACAGAGGAGGCAACACACTAACCTTGAATGTGGGCAGAACCATCCCATGGGCTGAGGTCCTAGACTTAATGAAAAGGAGAAAGCTGGATGAAGATTAGCATTCATCTCCCTCTGCTTCCTGACCATAGACAGAAGGTGACCAACCCCCTCATGCATCGGCCATCATAACTTCCTAATCGTGATGAACTGTACCTTTAAAGAGCCAAGCAAACCCTCCCTTCCTCCCTGAAGTTGTTTTTGCCACATGTTTTGTCACAGGTGTGAGAAAAGTTTTTAAAAATGCCCCTTCTGGTTGCCACATTAGTTTTATGACTGCCATCAGCAAATGTCTAAGAAAACAACTTCAAGAAAGGAATTCTTTATTGTGCCCCATCATTCCAGGGACCTCAGTCCATAGTCCTTGATTCCATTGATTCTGAGCCCATGATGGGTGGAATATATTGGCAGTGGGAATGTGTACAGATCTTGCTCACTTCATGGTGAACAGGAAATGGAGGGAAGAAAGGAATGAACCTAAGTGCAGGTAAGAAAGGAATACACTGTCAGGACTGACAGCAGGCTTCAAAGGTTCCTCCAGCTGAGGAACAAGTGTTCTACATTTGATCCTGTAAGGGATATTTCATATCCAAACTGAAACAACTGTCCCATGTCATTAGTGACCCACAAAAATTGTGAGTGACAATAAGCCTACTATGATCTGCCACTACATTAGGGAGCAGTTTATTAAGAAGTATAAATAACAGAGTGATGTGTAGTGCCAGGGGTTTAGTTTGGAGTCAAAGAAAAATGAAGAGACTTAACATAAGGGGTGCATGGTGTCAGGTCAGCATCCAGACAGACAGGGCTGTTGTGAGGGATGGAGACCCACTCATAGTCTCCAAAAGAACTCTCCTCTTGAAAAAGAATACCTGAGAGTTTATGACCTAGCCTGGGGGCTGAGCTGGAACAGACAGATAGGCAGGTCTTCTATGTTTGGAAAAACTGAGGGGAGCCATAGCCAAGCTGAGAGTGAGGAGAGCAAAGGCTTGAGGATGCTGGGCATAGAGACCCCACAAGCTCTGGAAGCAGGCACAGTAACACTAATATGCAGTGTCTCTTACAGGAACATTTTCAGAATCATGTCCCGTTCATCCGTACCTCCATCTCTACAGTTGGTAAGACCAGCATCCCACTTTACAAGTTAAGAAGTGGGACCTTGGACACTAATAAGCCTGGGATACACAGCAGAGAAGTGATTGGGGTGCCCACCAGCCTAGGTGCAGGAAGTCCTTGGAGACTGGAGATGGGAACGCTTCTTGCTTCTTCCCAGGTGTGAGAAGGCAAAGCTGTTGGTGTTATTAGCGTTCCTTTCTGGAACTGCTGCTGCTTTTCCACAGCCCTCATCAGCTCTGTCTGGATTCTGACCCCGCAGTGTGCACACCTCATGTTTTTTTCTCTTTTCTCTCATTTCTCAGGTAAGAATCGCAAGGAAGAGCACTTACCTGAAGCCCTGGATATAAAGGAAAAGACTTAGAATCTGAACCCAAATTATTTCCTTTCTTCTTGCCCCTTGAAGGTCAGGTACTCTCCGATGGCAGGAGTCATTCATCAGAAAGCCACGAAGTGAGCAGCTGTGTGCCCAGGAGGGGAAAAAAGAGGGACTCCAGCAAGAATAATTTTGAAAAGTTAGTGAAAGCATGGACGGGAACACCACCCGACCAGCAGCAGCCTTCCCCTCCACCACACGCTGAGCGCTGCCTGGGGCCTCCTGAGAAACCATTGTTCCCACACATCAGTCTCTGCGACTGAATGTTTCTTTCTGCATTGTGACCTTTCTCCGCAACAGGATGCCTTTGTCACTCTCTAATGGCCTATTCACAGCTTTCCTCCACATCTTTCATTCTTCTTTGGCTCAAGAACATCTTTTTTTTTTTTTTTAATCCAGCCAATAATTTCGTTCAATATCTAATTCATCTTCTATCTTGAAGTAAAGCCTAATGGGGATGGGATACAATTATCTGTCGATTTTTAGGCAGCCCATATGTCCACCAGCCTCGAAGCTGGGTTTTCCTCGTGGGCAATTGTAGGGTTTAGTGGAATTACATTTAGGGAGAGGGGCCTAGCCTGACATCCCAAAGTACAAGCATGATGTACCTTTCATCTCTACGTTTAGCTAACACCCTGATGGCTAAGGCTAATGCTATTGCCATGAGCAAGTGTGTCCGCAGGTGGCAGTGGTGAGACAAACCTGCCCTCAACTCCACTCAGTCCTTCTGTTGGTATCAATGGTGGTCCAAATCTGGCCCAGGTGTTTCCAGGTTTTTGCCCTCTTATTTAAGAATTAAATGAATTAGTTCACATGCTGCAAGAGAACATGGAAACTATAGTAAGTAAACTAAGTGCAGGTAAGAAAGGAATACACTGTCAGGACTGACAGCAGGCTACACGACTGAGGGTAGAAGGGCCCCAATTATTTTTTGTGGTTTCCATTTATGGAGTTTAAGGAAAGGAGTTTGGTTACTAGGAGCATAGTTTTGGATATTTCTGTATTTCGACTGGTAGGCTTGGCTTAGGCAGGCAAATGTCCCTTCCCACAATGTGCCTTATTTTAATTGTATACATGCCAAATTATTCATAGGTATAAGATGATAAATAGGAGTTTTCCCAAAAATTTCACTTTGGGGACATAATTTGCCTTATTGTGTGTGCATCCTGAGCTAGTTCAAGGTGGATTAGCTTCTTACCCATGCTCCAGATATATTGGGACAATGTTTGAACAGAAATTATCCAAATCTGCTGGGTATTAATGGGAAGAATAACTGATTCCATTGCATAGAGTGGGATGTGCACACTGCTTGATGCAGGTGGGGTCCTAGATTGCCAACAGGTGGCTAGATGAATTGTTCAGAGTGGGATGTGTGTGCACTACATGTGCAGGTGAGATTTCTGGGTTGACAAATGCATTATTGGAAGAGGGGTATACGCATAGCCCAAGACAAATGGAGTCCGAGGCTGCAAAGCTAGTCACTATGCTTGCTTGACTCACAGGGAGTAAGAAAGCTGTCATTGGGGCTATGAAAGATGAAGAAGTAGATGAAGATTTAGCTTGTCATCAAATTCTAAGATATGCTTTTAACAAAAGCCAGAAGATAGAAACCAGGCAACCCAAATCATGAATGGGAAACAATTACATATTTATTTTCGTTCATCTCTAACTGAAATGTAGCTTTTCCCTCCATTATTATATAAACAGGAAACCAGACTACTATTAATAATTCTGGAATTTTTATCACCAACAGACATTTTTTTTCATCATCTTACAGTGGTTGTTAGTATATAAAAACTATTATTTATGCCCATTATTACCTCAAGTTTATGCAGGTTATATCCATGCTAGATCTTGCTTTGAATTCATTATCAGAAAGCACAGGTTGTTAGGCCATAAATTGAGGTTTTACAATATATCAAAACAGAGTAAGGCATTGTTAACTATATTTTATCTGATTAATTATGTACTTTATTTTCTGCACTAAGAAACAATATTCTAAGGAGACTGTATCATGTTACCAGAGGGGCCCAGGCACAGTCAGTACTCTTTATGATCTTCTGCTCTAAGGGAAGTCTGAGGTTCTCTATACCCGATTCCAAACAGGAGGCAGAAAAAGAAAAAAGGGAGAAAAGGGGAAGAAAGAAAGTAGCGAGGAGAGAGACAGACAGAGACAGAGATTTGCAGTTTCCAAACAAACTCCAAAAACATACAAAATACCACTAAGTGAAACCTAATAAGCCAAGGAAGCTCAAAACAATCCTAAAACTCTCATTACAACCAAGGCACAGCAACGCTGAAGAGTGACTTCGCATTGAAGGTCTGAGCGTCCTGTGTCTGGCCCAGGTATCTGCAGAACAGTCTCAGTATAGACCTGCTGAAGACAAGGGGCCAGAGGATAAGATACCAAGTCCTACGTATACTCCCTTTGCATGAAAGATGACAAGGTCTGGTCCAGGTGTCAAGACCCTTGATGTCTGGCGCAAATTTAGTATCCCCACAGGAAAGTAGAAGTTCTCCTGACTCATCTCCCTGGAAGTGTTCGGATGCCCTCACTAAGATAAGGTAGGGATCAGTAGGCTGGGTCCAGGCATTCAGTGTGTTGGATCATTGTAGCCAGTCAGTGAAACTCATGCCCTCTCTGTTCAAGTAACAGTATATCCGGAAAGACTTATCTTCCCACTACTTTCCAAACACACGTAGCTGATGTAGTCAAGACCCTAGTTTCCTGGTTTTGAGCATTGTCTACATCTCTTCCCACTGTGGGAAAATGAACAGGTAGGTCCACGCAGGTGGGGGGTCCACTAGATACAAATTTGGGAACCATGTGACTTTTCTACTAGTGAAACAGCAAAGGCTATAAGAAAGGGCAGGCAAGAAATGAGTGGCAAGCTAGCTCCCTCTTCTGGGAGAGGAGATTTAGTCCACCAGGCAAACTCAGGGCCTTGTAAAACACAGAACTCAAAGAGTCCTCACATCTTAGGGGTGACAGAATGGGAGAATTACTATGTCAATTTCCTTGGTCACTAGCTGAGGGATGATGAAGTGTATTGGCTATTTCTGGTAACAACCAAGAACTGAAGATGCTAATATTTGGAAGTCAGCTGATAGATCCTGGAGGGAGGGGTGTGAGAGGATGTGGCAGGGTACCCACAAGGCTGCTCATAAACTGATATTTACTGAATTCTTACTAGACAGCACAGGCTTAGCTAAGCCCTCTATAGATTACCCTTCATTATGGCAAGAGTTTATTAAAACCAATTGTGAGAATGTTTTGTTTAATCCCAGGTGGGCTGCTTAAGATACAGGTATAGAGTATTAAAGGTCTCATGAGCTAGCAGGGGCATGGCTTAACCAGCTGAGCAAGTTTAACTCTAAAGAATTGGGAGAGAGGAATAAAAAGCCAGAGCCCGAGGGGAAGGGGGCTCTACAAAGGAGGGAAAAACAGCTAGAGCCCCAAGGAGAAAGGGGCTACAAAGAGAAAGGAGAGTAGGAGCTCCACAAAGAAGTAAGCTCCATGAAGAAGTAAAAGAGAATGGGCTTTACAAAGAAGTAAGAGTAAAGAGGCTCTACAAAGAAGTGAGAGAAAAGGCTCTACAGAGAAGTAGGAGACATGACTGCAGAACTGGGGTGGGTACTGTTATGTAGGGATACCCCACTCTGGAGGAGTAGGATAGGAGGGAAAAGGAGGAGAGGGTGGGAGGGTGAGACTGGGAGGGATAGAAAGAGGCCACTGTGATGGAGGTGTAACTTGAAATAATAAACATTAAAATAAGAAGTAGGAGAAAGCTCTATAAAGAACAGAAAGGGCTACAAGGTAGAAAGCGGTTACTGCTCTTCCAGTTGCTCTCCCCCAAAGAATCCAATGACCCTAATCAGCAGGAAGTAGCTCAAAGAGACCTAGGTCCTTCTCCCTCTAATCTTTCTCTCCCACCTAGGGTTGGGAGGGAGGTTGAAGGGAACAAAGGGTGGAAGGGAGGTAGAGGTATTAAAAACAATAAATTAAGTACAGTAAAATAAAGCAGAATATATCTATATTAGATAATTAAAAAGCTTTGTCTATACTTTATTTCTATAACATGACTATGATACCAGTATCTTTGGATAAAACCACAAATGAGGACAGGCTCTCTCATCATACAAGCAGTAAAATTACGCATCTATTGCAACTTAGCCTGCTTCAGAATACAGACTAAAAAAAAACATTTTTATTGCATGGCATTTTCTCTATCATCTCAAAATGCTGTGGAGAAAAGCCCACCTCACAGGCATATGAATTTGGAGTCATATAGTCCAGTTCTCAGAAGGCTCTCATTCTAGGCTTAAGGCTCCGCAATTCCACTGTCTTGAAACAACTAATTTGGGAATTGGAGTAAAATAGTTAATATTAGTTGTTAACTTAACTGGCTTTAAAATCATCACGGAAGCACATTTCTGGATGTGTCTATGAGAAGGGACAACCAACTTAACTGAGAAGGGACAACCAACCTTGAATGTGGACATTGGGCTAGGGTTCTGAACAGAATTAAAAGTAAGCCGAGTACCAACATTTACTTATCTCTGGTTCTTGACTGGAATAGGACTAGTTTTACACTCCTGCCACCATGCCGCCCAACCACAATGGGCTGTGCCCTCAAACCATGAGCCAAAACAAACCCTTTGTCACTCCTTGTCATTCACTTTGCATTGAGCAATAGATTTCACATCAGGTCCTGACTCGGGGCTCCTTGCCCATCCACATTCTAATTCCCCCAAGAATCTCATCTACAGCTCAAATGTAGCCAGTTAACATGTGACTGGCTCTGCAGAATTAATTGAAAACTCCCTGCCACTTGGATAATAGTTTTGCTCCCTAACTTACACTGAGAATTCCTTACCCTGAGAATTACCAGGTGATAATGATTTAACAGTGTGCTCCAGGCAGCAGAGACTGGCCAAATTCTTTCTCAAAGGCCCTAGCTGTTACTTTAATCTTCTCACTTCTTCCCTGTGTCGCAGCACAGTGGCTAATGACCTGCAATAAATCCAAGAAGCTGTGATTTGAAAGCCACTGAGATCCAGCTTGGAAACAAATCTATAACTTTCATTGAGAGGTGGTATCTATGTTACCTGGGCCCAGCAAGGATCCCTCGATATTAAGGTTGTTCTTCTTTTGAGAACTGAATCAGCATCTATAATGTCCTCACCCAAATACTTGTATTTTTTTTTCTTTTAATCACTCACACCTATCCTTTTATCTGACTTCACCAGGCTGCCTTGCTCTTCCAAGTCCAATGACTGGGTTATCAAAGGTGACTGTAAATGTGGCACTGAAAGGGAGTCAGAGAGCAAGTAATGACCAGAACATCTTGAAGATATGTACCTTTGAGACTGAGCTCAAGTCCCATGCTGAAGTTGCAGGGATCTTCCCATTGCCTGGACTCCTGCCTCCAGCCTTGATGCACACATGAGTGATGTCCAGTGGCCTCACAGAAGACTGTATGGAGCCACTAAGACTCAGCGGACATGTTTATCGTTGTAATTCTCTATTCACGGAGACCTTCTCTGCTTATAGATGGGTCTATTTGATAAAAGCTGAGTTGGCAATGGTCTTTTTTTTTCCTTGACAAAGTATATTGACAAGCTCAGCCCTCTCTAGCTATATCCCTGAGAGGAACCCAGGGATGCTTCAGGAGTAGAGCTTCAGGATCCTCATTGCCCAAACACAAACTTGGAAAGCTGAGGTCTTTGCAGTCTATGGGTCAAAGCCTGATCGGAAAGGAGCTAAAGTAAACACCACTTTCACTTCTCCCTTCTGATGTGACTGACCGTCCCTGCATCTGTAGCCTAAATGTGGATACTGCTCCTGGCAGAGACCATCTGCAGTCACTACATGGTGCAGAATGAACACAACATCCAAGTGGAAACATTCTGCTTTCCAAAGCTCATCTGCCCCTTGGAGTTTGGACCTTCCTTTCCCTTAACACAAGTTACAAGACACTCTGTTCATAGTGTGAAGCATGCATAGCTGCCTATGGGAGAAGCTGAGAAACTGAGAAGAGATGAGCTTTGTGCATCAATGTTTATCTTTGATGGGGGAGATGGGCAGCACCCCAAGGAAGAGTTGTAAGGTATGGAGCTGAATGTCCTTGGGTGTGCAAAGGCTCAGTGGGAGGAAGAAGAAGGGTAAACACAAGACCAAAAGCCCCCTCTATGGCTGCAGAGAACTGTAGAGAATGCTGGGAAAGTCACTGGGGTCAGAGGACCAGCAGGCTAGGCAAAGCAAAGAAAGGATGGGGTAATGAGGCTGTGCTTTGAAATGTTAAATTCTAGCAAAGCTAGAATGCAGGTGACTGGCCAGGAGGCATGGCAGAATCCAGGGAAAGAAGATGAAGTGGAATGGCTTTGCACTCAGGAAGAAGATGGATGCACAAAAAAAGAGCCAGAAAAATGGGGAGGGAGTTGCTGGGATTCTAGGACATAAAACTGGTATCCATGCTGCATCTCCCTCAGAGCAATGGGCCTGGCCTGGTACCATCATCACAGTCCTTCCTCATTTGTATTTCTCTTCAAGCATACCCAGAGAGGCTTAATTATTTAAATCTCAGTTGATCCCCATAAGGGTGCTTGCGTGAGAAGTTTGTTTAATTATCTCCTTTAGACTCCCCAGTTGCACATGGCCTTGTTCGGCTTATTGATCACTAGGGCACCCAGCTTCTTGTTGGGAACTGACAGCTGGAGTAGCTGAAAAGTAATGCTTTAGAGGAACTTCCAAGGGCCCCTGTGCTCCCCCTTACATTGTCCAGGGCACACAACAGCAGAGACAGGCTCAGGTAAGTCATGAAAGTGAAGACAGAAGGCCTCCTTTGAGCTCTCCTAAGTGTGTGACCTCACCTGTTCTTGGCCTGAAATCACTTTTGCCCGTGGTCCTTGGCTCTTGAGGCCATGTCCTAAGAGCAGAAGATACCATGCCATTGCAGTTCCCCTCCTCATCAGTGCACCCCGACATTGCTTTCTGCTTTTATGGCAAAACACACACAACATAAAATTCACAATTTGCGCCATTTTTCATCTTTCCAGTGCTGTGCAATCATTGACATCAAATTCTGGAATGTGTCCATCTTCCCAAAGTGACACTCCATACCCACCCAGAAGTCACTCCCTATTCTCCCCTCTCCTCAGTCCCTGGCAATCACCTGACTGCTATCTGTCTCTAAGGATCTGTCAATTTAGGATACTTCTGATGGATGCTTTCATGCAGCATATTGCCTCCATCTGAATTTTTCCATGTGGCTAAGTGTTGTCTACATATGGTAGCATAAATCAGTACTCTGTCATTCCTGTGGCAGGATAATATTCTATCCACCAATATACCTTGTACTGGTATAGCACATTTTATTCACTCACCAGTTGATGGCTTTCTCATCAGACACAACTTTCTCATTACATCTATTTGCTTCTGGTTATGGCCAGGAATATCAATGAAGAGTATCCTTTGTGTAGTGGTTCTCAACCTTGCCAATGCTGTGACCCTTTAATACAGTTCCTCATACTGTGTGGCCCCCAACCATAGAATTATTTATTTTTAAAGGTTTTTTAACTGTTTATTTATTACTTCAAGTTACATTTCCATCACAGTGCCCTTTTTCCACCCCTCCCAGGCCCACCCTCTCACTGTCCTCCCCCTCTCCCTCCTATTCTACTCCTCCAGAGTGGGGTGTCCCTACATATCAGTCCCCCACCCCAGTTCAGCAGTCATATGAGAGATAGGAGCTTCCTCATATACTGGAGGCCTAAATGGCAGCACCACTAGGGCAAAGTGTCTCATTAATAGGTAACAAAGTCTATATTCCTATTCCTTTTGATGTGTTGATTGTAGAATAGTTATTCTTTACTATATGGCTAAAATCCAATTATAAGTGAATAGATGTACATCTTTTCTGAGTCTGGGTTAGCTCACTCAGGATGAGTGAGCTTTTCTAGTTCCATCCTTTTGGCTGCAAATTGCATGATTTCATTGTTTCTGATAGCTGAGTAGTATTCCATTGTGTAAATGTACCACAGTTTTTTGTTTTTTATTGATTTTTTTTATCAATTCCTCAGTTGAGGGACATCTGGGTTGTTTCCAGTTTCTAGCTATTACAAATAAGGTTGCTATGAACATAGATGAGGAAACGTCCTTGTAGTTTGATGAGGAATCATTTGGATGTATACCCAGAAATGGAATGGCTGGGTCTTGAGGTAGAGCTATTCCAAGTTTTCTAAGATATCACCAGACTGATTTCCATAGTGGCTGCACAAGCCCGCACTCCCACCAGCAATGGAGGAGGGTTCTCCTTTCTCCACAACCTCACCAGCATGTGCTGTCATTTGAGCTTTGGATCTTAGCCATTCTGACAGGTGTGAGATGGAATCTCAGAGTCGTCTTGAGTTGCATTTCTCTGATGATTGAGGATGTTAAGCATTTCTTCAAGTGTCTCTTCTCTTGGTCATTAGAGATTCTTCCTTTGTGAATTCTCAGTTTAGCTCTGTTTCCCATTTTTTGATTGGATCATTTGGTTTCTTGGTGTTTAATTTCTTGAGTTCTTTATAAATTTTGGATATTAGACCTCTGTCAGATGTGGGGTTGGTGAAGATCTTTTCCCAATCTGTAGGTTGCCATTTTGTTCTAATGACAGTCCTTTGCCTTACAGAAGCTTTTCAGTTTCATGAGATCCCACTTATTGATTGTTGGTCTTAGATCCTGAGCTATTGGTGTTCTGTTTAGGAAGTTGTCACCTGTGCCAATGAGTTCAAGGCTTTTCCCCTGTTTTAGACTTAGTGTGTCTGGTTTTATGTTAAGGTCTTTTTGATCCACTTGTATTTAAGTTTTATGCAAGGTGATAAGTATGGGTCTAATTTCATTCTTTTACATTTAGACTTCCAGTTAGACCAGCACCATTTGTTGAAGATGCTGTCCTTTTTCCATTATATGGTTTTAGCTTCTTTGTTGAAGATTAAGTAACCATAGGTGTGTGGGTTCATTTCTGGGTCTTCAAATTTATTCCATTGATCAACTGGTCTGTTTCTATACCAGTACCATGCTGTTTTTATTACTATTGCTTTGTAGTACAGCTTGAAATCTGGGATTGTGATACCTCCAGATGTTTTTTGTTGTTGTTGTTTTTTTGTTTGTTTTGTTTTGTTTTGTTTTGTACAGGATTGATGCAGCTATACTGGTTTTTTTGTTATTCCACATGAAGTTAAGAATTGTTTTTTCCGGGTCTGTAAAGAATTGTGTTGGTATTTTGATGGGAATTGCATTGAATCTGTATATTGCTTTTTACAGCATAAAATTATTTTTGTTGTTACTTTAGAACTGTATTTTTGCTACTATTAAGAATTATAATATAGGGGGAAGGAAGATGGCGGCGACCTACACTGACGCATTTTGAACGCGGGGAAAAAAGAGCCATAAAAAACACAGAATTATTGGTCACTGTGCAAAAACCAGAGAGGCTAGACCCCCCCCCCCGGGAACACTCACAGCTCCCAAGGGACTGTTAAAAGTCCCAGGGCAAGGCTCTCTCCCCATCTCTCGCAGACACGGAAGCCACTAAACCCGGGATTCGGGAACTCCCATTTGGAGAGGCGCCTGGTAAGATCGATCCCAACACACAGCAGGGAGGATCAGAGGCCACTTGGCGATAGTTCACTAGCCTATTGGACTCCCCACGCCTCAGGTAGAACTTATACCCACTTAAAAAATTTTGCGAGATAGTGGAAGTTTTAGCAAGGAACAAACAGGGGGCTCAGCGGGTGGTCCACAGCCGCTCGTGAAGCGGAGAGCAGGAGGTTCAGACAGAGCGCGGAAACCGGGAACACAAAGGCGGGCGGAAGGGGCCAAATCCCGCGCACTTACGGAAGCGCAGCTGGGGAGGGAGCCCGGCTGGCAGGGCCAAATCCCCGCGAACCCATGGTAGGACAACTGGGGAGAGAGTCAGGCGTGGGCTGGGCCAGGGATCCGCTCACCCACGGCTGAGCTGCTGGGGCGAGAGGTCCACTCAGGTGGCCGGGGGATCCGGTGCACTGTGCACCCACAGCCAAGCAGCCAGGGAGGGAGAGTGGCTACGCAGACAGGGAGGGAATCAGGCTCAGAGGCCAGGCCTGTGGCAAGAAGCCTAGTGAGAAACCAGAAATCGGGACCATAGCTGTATTCTGGAAAATCCAGACATATTAGGTGTGGAGCCAGACCCTGTCAGCCTCCGTGATGACAAACAAAGCCCACAGAATCTGTACCTGGGCAAACAGGTCCATACCATCAGCACCATTACAGGCTGATAACTCAGAGTGCAACATAGAGAAGTGTGAATTGGGAGCAGTGAAACAATTCCGGTCCATTACTCACAACCTGGGATTAGGCTGCACCAGCTCACAGTGCCTCAGACGATTAAAACCACAGTGACCCTGAAATCCCCCTGTAAGCAAGGACAGATAGCCAAGCAATTCGACTCCTGCACCAAAGCATCCACCGTGGATCCAAGCACAGAAAACGACAAGAACAGACAGCTAAACACACCCAATGGCCAAAGTTAAAAAAAAAAATAGAAATCAAGGAAATACGACTCCAACAAAGCAGAATTATCCTAGCTCATCCAATTCGGATGACCTCACACCAACAGAATCACATGAAAACGTTGACAATTCTGAATTATGGAAAGTGATAGAGTCCCTGCAAGAAGAACTTAAATCTATGAAGGAATTCAAAGAAGCCACAATTCTACGACTCAAAACAAGGAACAACACCATTAAAGAGCTCCAAGCCAAGGTGACAGAGCTTGAACAGGAAAAGGACAAGGCTATGAAAGATTTTCATACAAAAACAAGCAAGCCGGAGAAGGAAATGTACAAAATGAACAAAACCATACAAGACATGAAAATAGAAATAGAAACAATAAAGAAAACACAGTCAGAGTTAAAAGAGGAAGTGGAGAACCAAGGGAAGAGAACAAGAACTACGGATGTGAGTATCAACAATAGGATGCAAGAGATGGAAGACAGGATCTCAGGCATGGAAGATTCAGTGGAAGAAATCAGTACAACATTCAAAGAAAATTAGAAGGCTAAAAAATCTCTCACCCACAACATCCAAGAAATCAAGGACTCAATGAAAAGACGGAACCTAAGAATTATAGGTATAGAGGAAAGAGAGGACTCCCGACTCCAAGGTCCAGGAAATATCTTCAACAAAATCATAGAGGAAAACTTCCCAAACCTGAAAAAAGAGATGCCAATAAAAATCCAAGAGGCTTACAGAACACCAAACAGATTAGACCAGAAAAGAAACTACTCTCGCCACATAATAATTGAAACTCCAAATGTACAGAACAAAGAAAGAATATTAAAAGCTGTAAGAGAAAAAGGTCAAGTCACATATAATGGCAGACCCATCAGAATTACACCTGACTTCTCCTCAGAAACGTTAAAAGCTAGAAGGGCCTGGTCAGATATACTACAAGTCCTGAGAGATCATAGGTGCCCAGCCAGACTACTTTACCCAGCAAAATTCTCTATCAACATAGATGGAGAAAACAAGATATTCCATGACAAAATCAAATTTAAACAATATCTACCCACAAACCCAGCCCTACAGAAAATCCTAGAAGGAAAATCCCAACCCAGAGAAGAAAACTCCACCCAAGAAAACAAAGGGAATAGAAAACCCCTCAGCAACTAAACCAAAAGAGGCACAGGACCACCACCTATACCAAACTAATGGGAAATAACAACCCCAGGTCACTAATATCCATCAACATCAATGGACTCAACTCCCCAATAAAAAGACATAGGTTTACAGAGTGGATCCACAAGCAAGACCCTTCCTTATGCTGTATACAAGAGACACATCTAACTACGAAAGATAGACACTGCCTCAGAGTAAAGGGCTGGGAAAAGGTTTTCCAAGCAAATGGACCCAGGAAGCAAGCTGGAGTAGCCATCCTAATATCAAACAAAACAGACTTCCAACTGAAGTTAATGAAGAAAGACAAAGAAGGGCACTATATACTCATTAAAGGGAATATTCATCAAGAGGAAATCTCAATACTGAACATCTATGCCCCAAATACAAAGGCACCTACTTTCGTAAAAGAAACACTTCTAGAACTTAAAGCGCATGTCAATCACAACACATTAGTAGTGGGAGACTTCAACACCCCACTCACAACAATGGACAGATCATCAAGACAGAAGACAAACAGAGAAATATTGAGTCTAACAGAGA
>CAJQZJ010008952.1:9150066-9188353 GCA_907164525.1 Lophiomys imhausi
TCCACACAGGTCTCTCCCTGCTCCCCTCTACCCTTACCACGTATCCAAACAGGTCTCTCCCTGCTCCCCTCTACACTTACCATGTATCCACACAGGTCTCTCCCTGCTCCCCTCTACCCTTACCAAGTATCCACACAGGTCTCTCTTCTCTCCCTGGCTTTTCTCTCTTCTCCTCAGACCTTGCACTATCTCTTTCTGTATCTTGATCTGGAGGCAAAGTTCCTGTCCCTCTCCTTAATTTATATGTTCAAATCCTAATGCCCTGGGTCAATGAATCCACCTTATGTAGTCTCAGGAGCAGGCTAGCAAATGATGAAGGGCAGGGAAACTGGAGACTAACACTGTGGCCAATCACCTCCCAGTGAACCCCAGATTCCTATATACCCTCAGGAGAGAGCCTTCAGAGCAAGGCTTCAACAAATAAATAATGAATACCTAGCCCAATATGATAACTTTAGAACTTATGGGGGAGGCGAGGAGGTTTTGGGGATGGAACCCTTATGGTGAGATTAGGATCCTTAAAAGGGGCCCAAGAGAGCCCACTCACTACATTCCACTTTGCAAAAAGAGCAGTAAATCATCATCTGCCAAGCAGAATAAGCCAGCCTCAGAGACTCTCCCAACCCTCTTGGACTTCCAGCCTCCAGAACATGACATATACATGCGTGTTGTTTATAAGCCCACCACACTATCATACTTTTTATTGTAATATCCCAAACAACGCCTTCCCGAGGGACAACACCCAGACAATGTCAGCAGCAAAGGTGAGCCAAGTAGAAGGACCTGTCTGTGGTGGGAGCTGGCTGATGTTTGTACAAAGCAGACATAGGGCAGGTGCTGCCTGCTGGGTCCCTGTTCCACAGTCAGACTTAACATCCCGTGCTTTCCAGTCTGTCACCTGAGGTCTCTCTGCCCACGTGCATGCAGAAGCTACTGAAATCCTTTGCATCTTTGGGGCTTTTCGGTCTCCCCTTTTTCTAATAGTCTATTTAAAGCTGGAAGATGAACCTCATTTTTTCCCAAATGTAATTTGAGCAAATTTGCATGATCCATGCAGTAACAAGTGAGTCCTGAATTATGTATGATCTCCTCTAATGGGCCGAAGCTTGTTTGGGAATTGTGATCTTATAAACTACTGGGTTTGCTTTTTATGGCAAATTGAACGCCATTCCCCTACTCTTGCTTTACATATTCTCCTAATTAGGGGGAGATAAAATAGATTTTAGACCTGAAAAAAAGCGATTTCTTTTCGAGAACCCACATTTGTATGGAGAATTAGGCTCATTCCAGTCAGCTGCACCCTCTAATTTAGAGCTGTTGTCAGCACAAAGTACAGTCATAAAAGATTTCTCCACTGGGGGCTCTTATGCAATCCACTTCTTAAGGTGACACTTCCAAGCCAAGTAGGGGACTGCCAGGTTGGTTCCCTCAGGGGGGTTGAGGAGGTGGATGAGATATGGCTTTCCCTGAAGAGGGCTTAGAGTTGCTCAGGTCCTGCTGGTCTCTTCCCAGGGAAGAAAGTATAGTTTGAAATTAATATGAATTACTATCATTTACTGGACCTCAACAGCAAACTAGGCTGGATGTCTTTATGACACAGCCTTGGGTAGCAGGAGGTTTGCTGATGACACTTAGTCATTTGATAGTGATCCAGATGTTACATTCAGGGTTTGGTGGGAGGCTGTCTGGGATCCCAAGGCTCAGTGCTAAATTCAGCAAGTCTCCTTCATTATATAGTAGAGGGTAGAGTGAAGGCTGTGGAGAGACGGGAGAGACGAACTGGAGAGAAGGTAAAATGGCAGCTTCCAGGGAAACACCCTGGATAGCCATCCAAAAGTATAGTCCTGTGGAAACATCACAGTCCACATAAGGACAGGGCTGCAGATGCATCATGGTCCTATGAAAGAGCAAGACCTGTGGTACCATGGCCAATGTAAGGCCAGGACCTATGGAAATGTCACCGTTCACATAAGGACAGGACCTATGGAAGCATCATGGCATATATAAGGTCAGAACCTATAGCTAGAAATGTCATGATATGTTCAGATCTTTCCAAAATCAGTGAAAGGAGAGACTTAGCCCCACATTTGTCTAACCAAAGAGCCCCTCCATCTGCCTGCTCAAGGGCATTCAGTTCTCTGTCCCTGAATGTGGAAAATGTGCTTAAAAACCCCGGGCAGCAGATTTTCTGCCTCTATTCATTTCAACCATTTACAACGGGCCCCATCTCTGCTGCCACTAATGGCAGCACTCCTTACACACTGGCAACTCAGGATACCCAGGAAAAACAGAGTGTGCAACCAGGACCTGTGGTGGCTTGGTATATAGCAGAGACCTACCCTGCTCTGGGTGGAGAGCACAGCAGAGATGGAAGAAGGAAGATAGAAAGGTAGAGGACCTAGGAAGGGAAAAGTTCAGTCATGGAAAATGGCATTGCTGCCTCTCTCCTAGTGCATAAAACCCAGAATCTTCTAGAAGATGAAAGTACATCAGTAAGCCTGGGAGGGAAGAAGCAGGACCCATAGGCATAGTCCAGGCAGTTCAGGCTGGGTTTTGATACTCACAAGGGGTGTGTGAAGCATTTTAAACAGAAAAGTAATGGAAACAGATTTGCTCAACGGAAACGGCAACAGTTAGAATTCATGCAGCGTTTTCCTGTGCTCCAGGACCATGGCTCTTGGCTTCTGACAAGCCACCTCATTTATTCTCAGGAGCATGCTAGCAGAACGACCACGAAGAAGGAAACTGGGGGCTGACACTCTGACCATGCACCTGCCAGTGCACCCCAGCCTCCTAGATCTCCTCTCCATTTAGACCTCAGGAGAGAGCCTGCAGAACGAGACTTCAATAAAACAAATACATAATAAACAAACAAATGGGGGGGTGTTATAACCAATATTTAGGAGATGCTCATTTCATGGTTAATTTCCTCGGTCTCAGAACACACCATTTTTGTGCAGCTGATGAAATGGACTTGATCAAATAATAAAGAGAACGTGGATCCTGTGAAGAATACAGAGTGGGATAATGAAGACACATTAGCGAGCTCAGTGGGAAACAAAGAAGTCACCTTTTTCTTAAAAGGACGAGAAAGAGAAGGTAATCTTTGTTCCCCTCCCCCCCCCATTTGCCTTTGAGATGTCAAATTTGCTTTTCACATTTAAGTTTTTCTCCTGATTCATTGTTTATTCTTGGAGTGCAGGAGGTAGGAAGGGTTTCTCACCTACTCAAGTGCCCTAGGTTTTGTGCCAGGGTCTGGGGAAGTTGAGGGACAATGAAAAGCATTGAGCCACCCATGGACAGGCTTCACCCACGAAGGCAGTGAGTGAAACTGCAAGTCTCTGAGTTACCTTTCTCCTCTGAAATGTCACTAACACAGGCTTCTATCTTTTAATACACACACACACACACACACACACACACACACACACACATTACAAGAAAGCTAGGGCAGACTGTTATTTTTTTTTAACATTTATTTATTACTTGAAGTTACATCTCTATTACTGCCCTCTCCCTCTACCCCTTCCTGGTCCCACCCTCCCACCCTCTACCCCCTGTCCCATCCACCCCACCCCTCCAGTGTGTGGTGCCTCCATGTATCGCCCCCCCACTTTGTTAGTCACATGAGGTCTAAGAGCTTCCTCTTCCACAGGGGGCACACATGGCAGTTTCACTAAGGTGGAGTGTCCCACTAACAGGTAACCAAGTCCATGTTCCTGTTCTTTTGGGTCTATTGATTGTAGGATGGTTATCTTATACTATATGGCTAAAATACAGTTATAAGTAAATATATGCCAAGTGTATCTTTCTGAGTCTGAGTTAGCTCACTCATGATGAACTTTTCTAGTTCCATCCATTTGGCTACAAATTGCACGGTTTCCTTGTTTCTATTAGCTGAGAAGTATTCCGTTGTGTAAAAGTACCACAGGTTTTTTTTTATTCATTCTTCAGTTGAAAGACATCTGGGTTGTTTCCAGTTTCTAAGTATTACAAATAAGACTGTTATGAACATAGTTGAGGAGACGTCCTTGTGGATTGGTGAGGAATTGTTTGGATGTATACCCAGGAGTGGTATGGCTGGGTCTTGAGGTAGAGTGTTCTAAGATATTGCCAGACTGATTTCCACAGAGAATGTACAAGTTTGCACTCCCACCAGCTATGGAGGCATGTTCGCCTTTCTCCACAACCTTGCCAGCATGTGCTATCTTTTGAGTTTTTGATCTTAGCCATTCTGAGAGGAGTGAGATGGAATCTTAGAATAGTCTTGAGTTGCATTTCTCTGATGATTAAGGATGTTGAACATTTCTTCAAGTGTCTCACTGCCATTAGAGATTCCTCTTTGGGAATTCTCGGTTTAGCTATGTACCCCATGTTTTGATTGGGTTACTTAGTTTGTTGGTGTTTAATTTTCTGAGTTCTTTAAAAATTTTGGATATTAGCCCTCTGTCAGATGTGGGGTTGCTGAAGATTTTTTATCAATCTGTAGGCTGCCATTTTGTTCTAATGACAGTGTCCTTTGCCTTACAGAAGCTGTTCAGTTTCATGAGGTCCCATTTATTGACTGTTGGTCTTAGAGCCTGAGCTATTGGTGTTCTGTTCAGGAAGTTGTCACCTGTGCCAATAAGTTTGAGGCTTTTCCCCACTTTCTCTTCTATTAGATTTAGTATGTTTGGTTTTATGTTAGGTTTTTGATCCACTTGAACTTCAGTTTTGTGCAATGTGATAAACATGGGTCTATTTGCATTCTTTTACATGTCGACATCCAGTTAGACCAGCACCATTTTGAAAATGCTGTCTTTTGTTCATTGTTCTGTTTTGGCTTCTTTGTCAAAAATTACCTGACCATTTGTGTATGGGTTTATTTCTGGGTCTTCAATTCGATTCCATTGCTCAACTGGTCTGTTTCTATACCAGTACCATGCTGTTTTTACTACTATTGCTCTGCAGTATAGCTTGAAGTCAGGGACTGTTGCTTTTAAAGGCTTCAAGAATCAATAGAAGATGGAGAAGTGTAAGGAACAAAATCCTCCCTATTCCCAATTTTTGAGATTATTGGCCTTTTCTTTCTTTCTTTTTCTTTTTTTTTTTTTGGACTGGTATTTAAGCTAGGGTTCAGTCACTGTATGAGTTTACAATAGTAAATGTGAATTCAATGTGAGTTATTTCTTCAGACTTCCTTCCTCCATAATCAATGTTAGGTCTTCTCTGGTGTGTGTGTGTGTGTGTGTTAGTACATCAATTTCTTCTGGAGATTATCGAGCAGTTAGTGACAGACTATATTTTACACAGATAGACACAGTAACATCTTCCATTGCACCTGCTCTCTGTCTTGTGAACTCTGACGGTAGAAAAGGAAACTCTGTCTCTCTCCATGAGTACAGCACATGCAACTAAGTGCTGAGGCTGAGGCATAAGTTCGTTACAAGTTCCTGGCTTGTTAATTGAGTCTACTCTTGGAAGCTAGCTGACGCAATGTTAGGAAGTGAAGGAGCCATGGATTGGTCATGGTCAAATACTCTGTCTAGCAGTCCACAGAGGGATGCCAGACTGCAGTCAGTCAACCAGGAGACCATTTCTCTTTCTAGCACTGGGGACTTTAGCCTTCTAATCAATCCAAAGAAGATCCATACAGCATAGAGCAGCAACAGATCTCTTCACAAACGTCCAGTCTCATGGACACTTGGCACATGAGTTGTAGCTTGGCGACATTCATCTCAGGTTGGTTTATAGGGAAAGAAAATAGCAAACTGGAAAAGTATGGTTCAGATCCCACGGTCACCATCTGACAAATAAATAAAGCATTTAATGTCTATGATTCTTGGGCTCTTCATTAACAAATGAGATTAATATCTGCACATGGGCTTTATTCAGGATCATATAAAATGGCATGCAGGAAACAGTTCATAAGCATAAAGCAAGACTATTAAAATACAAAGCAGTATTATTTTTAAATTTCAGAAAAGGCTTGTTCCATCCAGTCAGGAATCTCACCTGTGCACAGGTGAGGAGGGTGTCTGGTCAGATCCCTGGGTGAGGCTTCTGTTGCTCTAACTGTGACCTAGAAGGTAGCCAGGAGAAATCCAAGAAGAAAATGAAGATGTGTGTGAAATGCATTGAGCTTCACACTCCAACCAAATGGGCCACTTGGAGCATTAAATGGTACAATATATTCTTATTAGGGTTGAATGTGCAACCTTTCTTGGGGAATTCCTCTGTTCTTAATTGCAAGGCGGGCTTGTCCCCACCCCATGGAGAAAGCTGGGAAATGCCTCCCTAGGGATATGTACAGAGCATTGCATTTAGTAAGTGAGCAAGAAATGAGAGCTCCTAACTCTGGGGTGATCTGAATGTGCCTTATTTCTTTGCCAATTATTTCTATGGGTTAAAGTATGCCTCTAGGAATTTTTCAGAATGAATTAGGTCTCTCCTACCACCATCTCTGCCTCTTCCTAAATGTACTGGCTGTCTGTATCTATTTGCTTCTGTGTCCACTATCTCTGCCTATCGTTGTCTACTTCTACCTCTACCTCCATCTTCCCTCTTCCTTCCTCCCTTTACCTCTCTGTCTTCAAAGATCTTAGCATTCTGAGTTGGTTTAAATCTTTATTGTGAGATTTCCTGTTCAGCTTTGCCAGTTCTTGTGGAATACATTCTCTGAGCTCATTTTCCTCTCCTGGTAAAAACCCAAGGAGAAAGCAAGCATGGCTCCATCTGATAGATGAGAGGCTCTTGGCCTTACCCAGCATGTGCCAGTGAAGAGGAGAACAGGGCAGAAGGACGACCAGAAGGCCATATGCAAAGGCTTCAAATTAACATGCACACCCCCTCCCCCACAACCTGCATAGGCTGATTAGGAGCTGGCTGAAGACATAGAGATATTCCACAGGGAAGATGACCTGTGGCTCATTATAATACTTAAATGCACAACCCTGGATGGAGATTCAAGATGCTTATGAGACACATGAAAGATGAAGCTTTATGAAGAACCACATGCAACAGAGTGTGCACCAGAAAGCCCACACTATGAAAATGACCCCCAAAGTCCATGCTATGCAAATGATCCAGAAAGCCCCCACTATGTGACATAAAGCCAAAGTCTGTGTAGAAGGTACTGTTGAACTTCTAAATTTTCTCCTTCTTCACGCTGCTTCCTCTTTTTCCAATAAATTGCCCCTGCTTTTCCTTACCAACTCCTTGTTCTGGCACACAAGAATCTGGAAAACCTAGAGTGGTATCCACTGAACCCCTATATCACCAGAAGAGAGCCTGGCCTCCTTGCTCATGGTCCGTCCATATTATTCCTGCTGGGGTTGAGCTTTTTCCTTTGTTTATATTCCATCTGGAAGCCTGAGATGATGTTATTCAGTTTCAAATCATGTCAATTAGCTCCTCAGACTAAGTCAGCGCTAGGACTTTATAAAGGCTACACTCATCATGAGAAAGAAACAAGATTTTAATGAAAAGTTATCATCTTGTTGATTATAAGCAAATTTGAATTTTGCACAGTAGGGCCATTAGTGTAGCCAAGCAAAGCAGAGAAGTGTGAACTCAGTGCTTACTCCATCAAATGATGTGTCTTCCTCCAAAAAGATAGGGTAGAGATCGAGATCATCAGGGAAGAGTTCTGAGTCAGCACCAGTGACACCAGTCAGCATGCAAACCCACCAGGTGGGCCTGTGTCTACACAGCTTCTTCTTCCCTGTCTGGAAAGAGAAAAAGTGAGCTTGAAATTCAAATTCCAATTGACTCTGGGGCCACAAACATATTTAAAAATGGTGTGAGTCTGTGACATTTACAATCACCAAATTCATGTCAGAGAATAAATCTGGAATCACCTATAGTCACTGTGTATTCATTCATTCATTCATTCCATTCATTCATTTGTTCATTCATACTCCATTCATCTCTAGCCATGTGCTGATGGACACATTCTTCTTAAATGGCAGTATTCAGAAGATAGTGAGCAGTGTTTACACCACAGGGCACTACCTCCCCGCACTTAGGTCTTGGACACTGCAAATGTGTGAAGATCGGGGTAAACAGAGGAACAGCAGCAGGGAGAACTGAGCAGTTGAGAGCAGCCAGACTTGTCCGACCTCAAGCAGCTATATGAGACAGACACCCTTGGCTCTGCAGCAGGGCACAGGTGTGTGGGCTGAGCTCAGCAAATCAAACGTCACATCTAGGATGAGGTTTGTGTAGGTCTCAGCTTGAAATACTTCCCAATTACAGCTCCATAAGCCTTCCCCCTCCTCAGCCACAAAGAAGCAATTTATTGAATAGCTGAAAGGGCTCTCCTTCAAGGGTCTGACAGGCAAATATTTGAGGGAATGCTTCACTGGCCACCTACCATTGTGAAGAGACATCTGCCAGCGCTGTTGATTGGCACCATTTGTGCCTTAGTCATCTTGCTCGGCCTTGCTAAAAACTCTCAAGTACAAGTTTATTCGTGGAGGCTTGCATGCCATTCTCTGGAGGGCTGTTCCCAAGGATGCCTGCTGAGAAAAGTTTCCTTCCTTTTCTCTTAACTCAAGTCTCTGAGGACCATAGGGAGGGGGAGTTGGAGAGCCTTCCCTGGTAGAAATGAAAATCCACTCTCAAGATCTCTCCAGACAGTGTCTTTGTTTAACTTCTGAAGCTCCATGTAGCAGTCAGATGAAAACAAAGAAGATATGGAGCCTTTAGAAGAAACATTTGTCCATATTGCTAATGGATTTTATGATGAGATGTGGAGAAACTGGAGCCTAAATATCCACCCTCCCTCACCAAGTGATTGTTAGATGTGTTTCCGTAGGAAATGAATTGAGCCAAAGGAGCTCACTGAACTACAAAATCGACACTCTGAAATACATCCATTATTATTTTATGCTTTCAAAATGTGTTTTGTCACAGAAGCTTCTTGAGGTATGCTGTGTTTGCTGCTACATGTGCCTCCCATGGAAATGGGGATCCACTGTGCTCTGTAGAAATCATTTTATTTAACAATGTTGTGAAATCAACTAGGGTCCTTATTTTCAAATAAGAGATCTGAGACGTGGTGAGTGCACTGGTCCTCACTGTGGTTTGGAACTGAAGTGTCCTCCCAGAGCTCACGTGTTGAGGTGTAGTTGTGTTCAGAAATGGAGGGTGGTGATTAGATCCAGAAGGAACTGGACTCATCTGTGGTAATATCACTCCTTTTATGGATACATAAGCTCATATCAACCACTGAGGAGTGAGGGAAACTTTGAGAGGTAGGACTGGTTGGAGGAAATAGATTCCTGGGAATGTGTCTGGAAGACTGTGTTTTAGGTTAAGCAACTCTATTCCCATCAATACTTAGTCCTGCCCTGAGGTTCAGCCTCATCTTGGACCCAAAGCATGGACTTAAAACCTCTGAAACAATGATCTGAAATGTCTCTTTTTCTTTTTCATTTAAGTTTTTTCTCTGGCATTTTGTTACAGCAGCAGAAACCTGACTCATACAGTCCTACAAGAAGTGTTTTAAGAATTGGGCCCTGTCTGGACTTCCACTCTGGAGCCCATGGCTCTGACTCTTCAGCGACTACTAGAACTCATATTAATCAGTTTTACTAATTTACTGGATTTACACTGAGCTCCATAAAGTTTCACTGAGAAGCCAATTCCATGTGAAAATGAGAGCAAATATAAAGGATGTAAGAACAAGGGTAAGGGTGTGAGCTGGGGCCCTTGATCCACGCTCTACCCATGAGCTTTGTCCTGCCCTTGACTTTGCCCATTAGAGGTTTGCAACAGTGGTTCCATTTCTCCAGTCATCCTTGTTAGCACCTTCCAAGCCCTGGCCTCAAGAGATCATGCATACTCCCTTCCTACACACATGTAGTGTGGCTGACTTTGGAAGCCCCGCCCCCATCTCCTACTGCTTCTGTGAAACCATTTTGAGCTCTTGATACCAGGGCTGTTTCTAGAACACATGCCCAAAAGCCTGCAGCAGACCAAAGAGTCAAGAAGGCAGCTGTCTTCCACTGACCAATCTCTTCGTCTATTAAAAAACAAAAAAACAGCATTTGTTTACCAGAGGAATGATGTCCTTGTTTAGTTTGCTGCTGTTACTATTCACTCAGTATAACTTCATGTGTTATAAAACACTCCCTCAGCACTGGCTGCATGATTCTGTACGGTGGGCTAGGGCCACATGTGGTAGAAGTTAGGCCTTTAGTGAAATTAGTAGACAGTTTAGATTAGCATCTGGCAGCACATAAGGAGGAGTTTGACATTCTTTCAACCTGCTGAAACAGACAAAGCCCAGTTGTGGCCTGTTGAAGGGGCATTGCTAAGAAACTGTGCAGGCCATGTAGCTAACGTTGGTTGCTGCAAGAAATCACAGGACTGCTGGACATTAGAAACCTCCACCTGGTCCTCTCTTCATCCTGCCCTCACCGAATGAGAAGTCATGCCAGAGAAGTACATAGCAAGGTACACCATAAGGGTCATAAACTGAAAAGAGGAGTCCAAAAGAAAAAGACTGTTCATTGCAAGTTAGCCCAAGAAAGACCCTTTGCCATAATTCACCCTATTAAGGCTGGTGGCAAAGCAGGCGGAGTTTGGAAGCTGCTCAGATTAGCTTTAGGCTGTGAAGCCTGTGGAAAAAGCCCACCTCAGTTTGTCAGTTGGAACAGACTGACTTTATAAACTGGCCACAATTTGGTGGTTGAAATAAATTGGCCTGTGAACTGGAAAAGTTAGGCTCAATGGACTTTAAGTTTGAAAGAGGTTACCTGATGGGACTGGCATAAATTAAGTCACCCTGCATGGACCTACACTAAGAATATTAATATCCTTTTAAGAAAGTTAAAATGGTGTTAGGTAAGTGTTTTTAGATAGTTATTAGAGTGTTATTAGGTATTAGGGTGTTCTTAGATTATAGATTTTAGATTATAAGTTTTAGGAGTTAGGTATTTTATAGATGTTTGTTAAGTACTAATAAATATAAGTGTTTATAAATAAAAATATTCTGTTATAGCCACATCATAGGATTTATCTCCCAGTCAAGTAGAAGCATACTTGGGTATCAATGCTATTGGCCATTCTTAGTATTTTGTTCTATATTTTAAGACAGGGTTCTCATTATGTAGTTCAGGTTAGCCTTAAATTTACCATGTGTGGTGTTTTGAATGAGAATGGCCCCACAGGTTCATGTATTATGCTTAGTCCCCAGTTGGTGGAACGATTTGGGAAGGATTAGGAGGTGTGGCCTTGTTGGAGGAGATGTGTCATGAAGGGTGGGCTCTAAGATTTCAAAAGCCCATGCCCTTCCCAGTTAGCTTTTTCTACCTCTTTCCCTGTTTCATGCTTGTGAATCATATGTAAGTTCTCAGTTACTGCTCCACCGCCATGCTTGCCTGCTGCCATACTCCCCACCATGATGGTCATGGACTCTAACCTTCTGGAACTATGAATTCAAATTAAATGCTTTCTTTTATAAGTTACCTTGGTTATGGTGTTTTGTCAAAGCAACAGAATAGTAACCAAGGCATTATGTATCTGAAACTGGCCTGGAACTCTTAATGATCTTATCTCAGCCTCTCTCCCCAGGGATAGAATTGTAGGTGTCTGCCCAGACTTGGCCACTCTTATCCAACACTGCCCCAGAGCACACACCCATTGGCTTTGCTTTTGCACACACATACTCACAACAAGGCAGAAATAAAACATGAAGTGAATAGATTCACATCTGGCTCTACATTCGCATAGGTTCACATCTGGACTACACCAACTAGGAAGCCATCATGTGTGTATTCCAAACAGGTGGTCACTTTAGTTCAGGAGAGAGCCCTTTGCATGAGCATTTAGCAGGGTTGAAGGCAGTCTTCTCATAATGAGAAACATGCCATGGTGGACAGGAGAGACTTAGGTAAGAGCTAACAATTTGTGGAAATGTCTTTCTTTACCTTAGAGTGGCTGACCCAGAGACACTCAAACTGTGAAGCATTCAACTAGGTTATGCCAGCAGATGCTGCTGTGAGAGGGGGCACTCCTACTTCATATTGCATTAGAGCAATGGATTAATGAAGGAAGCTACACCCTCGATTAGATTTTTAGATCTGGATTAAAAAGAAAAACATCTTTCTAGACTCTAATCTCAAAGGAAGCTGCACCCACCCTAGGGTTTAAGGTGGCAAAGAACAGATCAGTTTTGTTTCTGGGCACAGTCAGCCACCTGGGAGGTTACATGTAAGTACTACACCAGCATCACCACTACTAATTCTCTTTTTTTTTTTTTTTGGCTTTTCGAGACAGGGTTTCTCTGTGTATCCCTGGCTGTCCTGGACTCAATTTGTAGACCAGGCTGGCCTCGAACTCGCAAAGATCCGCCTGCCTCTGCCTCCCAAGTGCTGGGATTAAAGGCGTGCACCACCACCGCCCGGCACCACTACTAATTCTTATTGGCTGTCTTCAATCTTTTTTTTCCTCTAAGCCCTGTGATGTTTAGTATGCAATTTTTAAGAACACTGGGGTTTTTAGGGCCATACACATAGTGTTATAGCAAAAATCATAGAGGCAGACTTGGGTGAACCCATGCACTCACCTCCAAGCCTGGTATGTGGTAGATGATTTGCAAATGGAAGCTTCTGTTAGGGATGAATCTCTGCTCTGCACCTGGCTTTCCAGTTGAGACTTGGCCATTGCCATGGCCATTTGAGTTTCAGACAAGCCTGCAGATGAACAGGAGCAAATGAGTCCTGAGCTCCTTTATGCCTGGACAGAACAGATCCCTGGGCACTGGGTACTGGCTCCTGCTCCCTCACTGTGTCCCACTGGGCCTGCTGAGCAGGTGCCATGTAATTTTACTTTGAATCAGTACACTTCTTAGGTCCTGAGAGGAGTAGCCTCTGGAACCCTTAGCAATCTCTAGGATGAAAATGCTCAACACCCAGAATCTGGAATTCTGTGGTAGGAATCAACCACCTGAGTTGTGACAAGTCCTCTGAGGGGATCTGTCATATATTGAAGTATACAGACCACCTATGTAGGGAGTACTTTTCTTGGAGACTTCCCGAGTTAAGAACTTGTTCATCTATTCAGTTTTTTTCATTTGCTTAGCTAGGGAATATTTATTGAGTATCTGATGAGCCACGTATGGTTCTAAGTTCTGGGGACTGAGTAAAGCAGAATAGCATTCCTTGTATCAGAAGAAACTCAAGATTAGGATCCTGAACTCAGGGTCCAACAGCCTAGTCTGAATCATGGCTGTTCCCTGCCTGACCTGTATAGCCTCAGGCAAGCGGCTTAGATGCCAGTGCATCTAAGTTTCTCCACATGTGCAATGGTTCCTGTCTTATGGGGTTGTGATAAAGATTAGGACATAAACAGTGTCAGGTAAATAGATCTTACAGTATGGTAGCTAGGGTCATCTTGAGTTAAACCTGAGTTGAAAGTCAAATGTCTTGTATGTCTTCTACAAAACCAGGGATGATCTGCGCAATGGTTTCAATCTTTGTAACCTTTGTAAACTTTGAACTTCAAGAAATATACTTCAGACACATTTAATATTTAAAAACAATGAAACGAAGATATAACATGTCCAATCTTACACTGTGTGGTTAGAACATGAAATGTCCCTTAAAGGCTCATGTGTCTGAAACGTCTCCAGTTTGAGAATCTTTAGCGAGTGGAGCCTCACTGGAGGAAGTGTGTCACTGAGGGGGGGCCTTGAGGCCCATTTCCTGTTTGCTCTCTGCTTGCTGAGTTTGGGTGCTACATGACCAGCCAGCCTCCTGTTTCTGACACCATGTCTTCCCTGCCTGCTGCCGCATGTTCCCACCCTGGTAGACTCTACCTTCTACAAGTGTAAGCCAGAACAACCTCTTATTCCCTTATGGTGTATTTGTCACAACAACAGGGATATGAGACCCATGAGGATGAGCAGAAGCTGTCAGAATCTTAGGACTGAATATGGAGACAATCATTGACTAAAGAAGGACTTTACCCTGCTTGAGGACAAGTTACAGCTGTTGCTAGAACACCCATCAGAGGACCAGAGCTGAGGCCATGATGAGGATGGATCCAGTACTTCCCTCAGAGCAGGGCCAGGGGGCTGAAGAGATGGCTGGATGTGGCAGAGGACACAGCTGGATGAAGAGACTGCTGCCCTGGATCAAACCCAACAGGTAACCCCACATGACAGATGTCTTTGTCATTCTTAATAGTCCATAGGACTAAAGGGTGAGGACATAAGTCAAGGCTGTGATCTCCTGTCTTGGGACCCCAAAACAGGGGACAAGACTCTGTGACCTCCATCAAATAAAGACCCTACTTACCTGGAGGAGAGCTGGATGCCCACACATCATCTCTTTTAGGACAGGAATGCTCTCAAGGATCCCACTCGAAGCTCTCCATAGCACTCCCTGTGAGATATGCCTTTTAGGAACTTGACTG
Organism: Lophiomys imhausi; assembly: GCA_907164525.1. Taxonomy (NCBI): domain Eukaryota; kingdom Metazoa; phylum Chordata; class Mammalia; order Rodentia; family Muridae; genus Lophiomys; species Lophiomys imhausi. The sequence goes on from CAJQZJ010008952.1 coordinate 9,164,470, forward strand.
GGAAACCTTAACTGCTGTACATAGCCTATGAGGGCACGGATAGGGGAGGGGCTCACATTATAGAGAAGTAAAACCTGTCTGGGACTGGAGGATTGGAGGCTGGTGCAGCTTGTTCTTTGTCCAGGGTGCCCAGGGGACTGGTGAGCTTTCTCTCACAGATACTCCCAGGGAAGGCTTGTTTGTGGAAGATCTCGCAGGCTTCTTACAACCCTGGACTTTGGTTGATCCCTCAGGCTACATATATTAAAGAAATCAGACTTCTCTACATAGACAACAACTTAAGGCCTGCCTTGTCTCAGATGAGTATCCAGGCAGCAGGGAAAGTCTGTGGCTTGCGGTCAGAGAGAGGCATAATTATCTCATCACTCCCGAGTAAATTAAGACCAGACAAATCATTTTTCTGGATGCCTGTCCAGTTTACATATAACGCAGCAGGCTATGATCAGAACAAACTGGGCACCTTTGCTGGCATCTAAGGATAATCCAAAGAATGATTTTGAGACAGAATAAAAGTGAGTGGAGGCAAAGGTGTATTCAGACTATGAAGCAACAGGCTTGGCATGCCCAGAGAGTCAAGAAGGTCAGACAGGTCAAGTCCTGCATAGGCTACAGTGGGAGTTGAAGGCCAGCCTGAGCAACTAGTGAGAACTGGACAAAATAATAAAAAGTAAAAAAGGGGAAGGGTGCTGGGATCTATAGCTCAGTGGTAGAGTACTTTCCTAGCATGTATGAGATCAGAACAGAGAGGGAAGGAGAAAGGGTGCGAGGGTGGGAGAGAATGAAGAGGGGAGGGGGACAGAGAGAACAATATGAACCATACATATTACTAATATGCCATGAGGCTGAGGGAAACTGCCAGAGTTTGTAGCATCATTTTGGGTATGAAATCCAGAGAGAGATTTCCAAAAAGGGAGTGGGCAGACAAAAAAAAATATTCAGCCTCAGCTGCCCAGCTAGCTTGGTGTCACTGCAAAAATGTATGACTGGTGATTTTCCAGACTCTCCCTGGGGACAGGCAATGACATTGATGCTCCAACTCTCTTCAGGAACATGTAGGCAACAGATAAAAGCCTGCTTTGGAACACTTGAAGAACATGGGCTGGACAGGGACATACAGGAAATGCTGCCCCCTACAGGCTATGTGAAAGAGTAGATGTCCTCTGTGGGCTGCTGTAGGGAGGATCAGGCCTGAGCAGGCTCAGAAGGCAGCTTTTTGCCTTGATTTTCAATCAGTCACGAGTGTGAGCAGTGTCACTAGAGCTAACCCTGACCAGCATTGCTCTGAGAATGGATGTAATGGTGTAAAACAAGGTGGTCCAGTTCCTTCCAGTTTAATACTTTAGGACTGTGATAGCCCCCTAGCAGGCTTAGGCTCTTTATGCTATAAACCAGCCTTTATGCTGTTGGTCCTGGACCACCAGGCAGAAGCACCAAGTGGGAAAACTCAAAGGCAAGGACCTCCTCAACTACTTACTACCTTCAATGTCTTCATTAGGGTTTCTATTGCCTTAAAGAGACACCGTGACCATTGCAACTCTTATAATGGGAAGCATTTAACTGGGGCTGGCTTGCAGTTCAGAGGCTTGGTCCATTATTGTCATGGCAGAAAGCATGGTGGCAGGAAGACATGGTGCTAGAGAGGAGCTGAGTTCTACATCTGGATCAGCAGGTAGCAGGAAGAGACTGTGAACCATTGGGTCTAGGTTGAGTTTCTGAAGCCTCAAAGTCCACCTTTGGTGACACACTTCCTCCAACAAAGCCATACCTACCTCCTAATAATGCCACTCACTATAAGCCTTTGAAGGCCATTTTGTTCAAACCACCACATTCATGATCTTGATCTCTCTCCTAACCTCAGCAGCCATCCTTTGACACAAAATGAAGATTCTTTATAGGAAAGTTGAAAATTATAGTAATGTTGTGACTCATAAATTCAATGAGATCATGCCCACCACAAACACATTTTATAAACTAAAAAGTGTTGTCCTCATGTAGATTATCATTAAGATTTTAAGGGCTTGGAAATAAAAGCCCTTGAGGCTGATAGCACTTGGTACGAATTGCAATATTCCATGCTGGCTCTGGAAGCATGGCATGGCAGCCAGCCATGCCATGCAGAGCACAGGGATTGCTCAGGCATCCAGTCCAGTCCTAATGATTATTTTAAAGAACCAAAGCTGAGTCTGAGTGTCTCCTTGGAAGCTGGAATGTTTTTATTTAGGTTTATTCTAAATTTTGAAAAACAATGCATTGGCTACTTTCCAGGTCCATAGAGAGATGTTGGGATTTCCTCCCTAATTAAAGATGTTAGTAGATGGAAAGGCATTTCATTCTGTTCTATCCCAGGATCATCTCTGGGCAGGGAACAGGGCTGCCCACCCTGCTTACCAGGGGTCCCAGTGTGGAGATTGGTACCTCAGTGAATAGGACTGTCTTCTTCTAAACTCCTCTTGGGAGCTGTGCAGACACTGGTGTTTTGAGATTTGTCTCTTTTCTGTGGCAACTAGTTCTGCTGCCTCATTGTTCTTTGTGTGTGTGTATGCATTTTTTAAACATTTATTTATTGATTCAAGTTATACCTCAATCACAGTCCCCCTCTCTCCTCCTCTCCTGGCCCTATCCTCCCACTCTATATCCCCTCTCCTACCTATCCTACACCTCTGGTGTGGGGGGGGCCCCCATAAATCATCCCCTGTTAGTTCATCAGTCACATGAAGGCTAAGAGTTTCTTCCTCTTGCTCTGGGGCCCGACATGGCAGTTCCACTAGGGTAAAGGGTCCCACTAACAGATAACAAAGTCCACTTCAGAGACTGCCCCTCCCCTACTTGCTAAGGAATCTGTATGAAGACCAAGTTGCCTATCCTCTATATTAGTATAAGGGACCTAGGTCAAGTCTAAGCTTTTTTTCTTCTTCTTTTTTGGTTAGTGTTTCAGTCTCTGTAAGGCTTTAGAGGGCATAGATTGGTTGGTTCTGTTGATCTTCATGTGTTGATCTTGAGACCTCTGGGTCTCTCTATTCCTCTTCCCTCTCTTATATAGGACTCCCAGAGTTCTGTCCAAGGCTTAAGCTAGAAACATCATATCTGAGTATCTATGGACACAAATTCATTTCATTCACTTTCATTCTTTCTAATGTGTGTATGTGTGTGTACTTATATTTAATACAGGGGCTTTCACTGGCTAGTGGGCTTAACCTTCTTGGAAGGTCCCAGGCCAGTGAACCCAAGCCTTTTTCTGTCTCCACTTGTCCACAGCATAGATTACAAGTGCACACTACCATGCCCAGCTTCCCTCCCCGCCCCCCCCCCCCAATAGTTTCTGGGAAACAAACCAGTGTCCTTGTGCTGACAAGGCAAGCATTTTACCCAATGACCCACCTCTATAGTCTTGCTTCTATTTTCTTGCACAATTAAGTCCAGCAAGAATTTGTTGAGCAATTAATCTGGGAAGCGAGTCCTTTATCTGCACTGGGAACAGAAGCTGAGCCAGTCTAAGGTAAGGAGCAAACATGTCAACACCAAGCCCCCAAGCCAACCTTCCTTTATTACTGTGGGCCCCTTAGGCTTAACCAGATACTCATGGACATGGTCCTAAGAGCTGGGAAGTCCAAGATCAAGGTGCCTGCACTGCACTTTCTGGGGAAAGCCCACTGGTCATAATTTTTGCCATTTCCACCACAGCTTCAGGTAATAGAAAGGGAGGGTAGGGGTTGACATGGGGCAATAGGTGAGTTTCTGAAGAAGCTCTCCTCTGCAGAGGTAAGGTGGGCTAACCTAGAAGCAGAGGTTCTCCCTACATTAAAGGATGGCTGAAGCAGATGGCTACTAAATACTCACTATAATAAACCTTAGAAAGTATTAAAATACTTCAAAAGAGTATAAGCTTTGGGGCATTACCCCTTGTGGTGGTTTGAATAGGAATGGCCCCCTCAGGTGTTTGAATGCTTGGCCATAGAGAGTGGTATGATTAAGAGGTATGGCCTTGTTGGAGTAGGCGTGGCTTTGTTAGAAAGTGAGTCACTAGGGGTGGGCTTTGAGGTCTTAGAAGCTCAAGCCATGCCCATTGGGGCATTCACTTCCTGATGCCTGCTAATCTAGAAGTAGAACTCTCAGCTGCCTCTCCAGTACGTGTGCCTGCCTATACACCGCCACGCTTCCCGCCATGATGGCAATGGACTAAACCTCTGAACTGTAGGCCAGCTCCAATGAAATGTTTTCCTTTAGAAGAATTGATGTGGTCATGTGTTTCTTCACAACAATAAAACCCTAATTAAGATACTCTTAATTAGCAGAATATCCTTGGGCAAGTACTTGAAACTTCTGGTTCTCCATACTCCATGTATCAATGAGGAGAGAAATCTTCAGAAATAAACTATGTTAAGTTTTGCTGGGACACAGTAGGAATATAATAAAACCTTCCTCTGTGTCTCTGATGAGAATTTCTATTTTTTTTTCCCCAAGACAATGAGAATCTATTTATGGAAAGACCAAACAGAGTGCAAAGAATTCAAGTAAAGGCAGAAAAATCCTGATTGACATTTAAGTCAACTTCCAGGAAGTTTCCAAGCTGCCTCTCTCCTCTGGCAGTCTAAGACCTTCTGGTCCTACATCCTGGCCTCACTTGCCCGAGGCTGGTGTCATTTCCCTGTGTGAAGAAGAGCAGTAGGCACACCCTGCTTCAGGTCTGGGAAGTAGACTGTGTTGTCCAGCAAGGGCCCCAGAGAGCCATTGCCTTCCTCCAGAGCTGTGTTCCAGACTCTGGGTTTTATGGTGCAATATTAACAGGGCTGTGCAGTCCTAGATGCAGTAAATCTTCCTCCCGCTTCCTGTAGAAGTAATTGCCATATATGCATAAAACAGCCTGCTGAAAAGAGTTCCAACCTGCTCTTCAACTCCCTTTCCACCGAGTAAGCATTCCTATAAAGATGGCTCTGGCACCCAGATGGTCGGCGGGAGGAAATCACCAGCAACTCATGGTGCCAAGACACACAGAAGGTCTATGTTTCACAATGGAAAGGTAGGTCTCTCGAACAAGACAGAGCCCAGGGTAATAAAAGCACCTTTTATTTCCTACGCACTTTCACAGTAGTACATTTTATTCTGAATCTTGCCCAATGCTTGACCAGTATTAAAAACAAAAGTTCCCTGCCCTCCACTCCCACCATGCCCCCAAATGTTTTTGTTTCCTGGAACTGAGTTTGCCTAGGTAAGCAAAGGCTGCTACCCACAGGAGGGCAGAAAGGTTGAGAAATGTCATTGTTTGTTCTGCCACCAGGAATGGTAGCTCCGTGGGGACTCCAGCTCCCCTAATGAAAGCCACTTTCTAAAGCCTGGGAATAAAAGGCATAGCCACAACACCCAAAGGGGCAGGGTGATTCACAAAGCATATTTCTGCCCATGCAGTAAGGATGTTATGTCTGTTCAGCCCATGCAGTAGTGTACATGGATGGGTGATTTACAGATTCATATATGTCAGAGTTAATTGTGTATAGCTTTGGAATCTGGTGAGGATCCATTCCTCATAGACAGTTTTCTTCTTAGCCATGTGCTAATCCCATAAGGAGCTCTCCTCTCATGACCTAATCACACTCCCTCAAAGCCCTCAGTTGTTTTTATAATCTATTTATTTATTACTGTGGGCGAGTATGGACTCTTCTGACATAAATCCCATGTGGAGGGCAGCGGACAAGCCTATGGAATCGGATCTCCCCTTCATCTCCCGAGGGCTCTAAGGATTCCCTTTCTCATTTTACTTCCTTTCCATTGTCTGTCTCTCTCTCTCCCCTTTTTCATTTTTCTCTTTCTCCCTCTTCTGATTTTTCTGTCTCTCTCCCACTCTACCTTTCCTCCTTCTTGTTTTTTCTCTTCTCTCTTCTTTAAAAAATGTCGTTGTTGTTGTTGTTTTTCGAGACAGGGTCTCACTATGTAGTTCTGGCTGTCCTGGAGCTCACTACATAGACAAGGCTGGCCTTGAACTCACTGAAAATCCATCTGCCTCTGAATCCAAAGTGCTGGGATTAAACTACCATGCCCCAGATCTCTTCTTCCTTCTTCACTTTCTTCCTCTACCACTTCATCTGTTTGTATCTCCGAGGCTCTCTGACTCTGTTTCTTTCATGTACACAGCATATACACTGAATAGTTCCACAGCTTTCTTGAATCTTTTGAAACTCATTCATGCAAACTGGAGAGAAGGGCTAGTCGATACCCCTAATAGTCTTGCTCAGATTTATATTCAAACTAGGAAATAAGTTCTTCATCCCTGTAATCTGCTGGGGATAAAATTATAGTACACTACTTGTTGACAAGATGCCCGACAGAGGAGAGGCAACTTAAAAGTTTATCTGGGCTTCTTTTATGGCAGTTCCAGGGTACAGTCTGTCATATGGGGAGGGGGAAGGCATGGGACAGGAGCTTATCGTGGCTAGACACATTCCATCCTTTGCCAAGAAGGAGAAGTGAGAACCACTCACTGACCAACCTTCCCACTATCTCCTTTTCCTTCAGCTCAGGATCCCAGCTCCTGCAATGATGCCACCAACATCTAGGGTCCGTCTTCCTATTTCAGTGAAGCCATTCTAGAAACTTCCTCATGGGCATGCATGTCCAGAGGTCTGTCTTCTTAGTGATTTTAGGCTCTGTCATGTTGACTCTCAATATTAACCATTACTGTGCTCCTTTTCACAGCCACAATCTCAGTTCTTATTGATGAGAAATCCCTGCAAGATCCTCATCAAAAAAATGTCCCAGGATATGCCAGAGAACTGATGCATTCATTCTGCCAACAGGACAAAGTACAGAACAAGAGTGCACCTTATGAGGATTCTTCATCCTGAACTCTCCAGAGCAGAATCCTCATGAACGTATACATCTACCTGGCTTTTCGTTGTCCATGTAGCTTCTATTGTGTGCCCAAGGCTATCTGCATATCATGCCCCACTTACTGAAACACATCATCATGACAGAATTCCCTCCATGACAGGCCTGAGTTTGGATCCCAGAACCCATGGGAAGTCAGATAGGTAGCAAACATCTGCAATCCTAGTGCCTCTAAAGGCAGATGCAAGGTGGACACAAGAGAATCCCCCAGAAGTTCATGGGCCAGCCTGCTTGGCATACACAGTGGTGATCAAGAGACCCTGTCTCAAACAAGGTGGAAGATGAGGACTCATCTAAGGCTGTTTTCTGACCTCCACATATGTACTGCGGCACACATGAACACACACACACACACACACACACACACACACACACACACACACATACAGTAAAGGAAAAAAAGGTAGGGTTGTCTTTTGTATCAGCATTACAATATTTGAATATTTCACAGGAAGCTGTATTAAGGCTGGGTTTCTGCTTTAGAGAGAAGAGCTGAACAGCAAGAATCATTTGTAAAAGGCCAAATTCTAGCATGCAAAGTCAGCAGGGGCTTGGGGGAGGACCAGGGATCATTAGGATGGAGGATGGGATACAATGCCCCACTCCCAGCTTTGCTGTATATGAGTGGGTGTCCTGGCTATGTCCCTTGACCCCTCCTGCCTCTGTGCCCTCAACCAAGGAATAAAGAAGGTGTGTAAATCTAAGGCTGAGATGACATCTTGCAGACTGTGCAAGACATTCATACAGTGGAGGGGAATGACCATTCTGCAGGGCTGGGATTTATGAGGATGGTGGCTCAGCAAGCTTGGGACAGTCTGAACCTTATTTGTAGCCATTCTCCAAAGCCATTCTCTAAGGGGAAGGTCTTGAGCAACAGAGATCCAGGTGATCTGGGAATGACCCAGCTCAAAGCCTCCAGTGGCCGGAAGCCCAGGCTATACAGTAGTCCCTCTTCTTAGGAAGCCCTCTGGTCCTGAGACTGACAGTGCCTACCATGGTTAACAACCAGCTGGGTTCTAGGCTTGCCAAAGCAGGGTGTTGTCATGACAACCTCTTGCAAGTGTTCCCAGAAGGAAGGATAAGGCCTGGGGCTGGGTTGCTATTTCCCTTCCTCTCAGCAAGTCTGAAAGTGAGAGGTCTAATGCCAGCAGGCACACAGGTCCTGCCTGAGTCACACAGGTGCTAAGTGGCAGCTTTGGCACACTCCCTTACTGGCCCATCAGTCTACACTGGCTGCCACTAAGCAAACATCAGATGTCTTGGCAGTGCTCTACTGTGCTTAGTTACCAGTCTAGAGAATGGTCCCTTCCATGGCTAGTTTGTCTATAGTATCCACTTTTCTGCCATTGCTCAAGTTCCAAGGTAAACTGTCTTCTCTGCACACTCTTCCCATTGCTGCTGCCCTGGGCTTACACTTGCCTGGTTCCCTGCCATTATCCTCAGGAGATTTTCCCCATTAAGATCCAGGTCCCTTACTCCCTTCCTCTTTTTACAGAAGGCACAGCATGAAACCCCAACGAAAACTGGCCCCAGGTCCTCTGCTTACCAGAGGAGGTGGCAGACAGGCACCCTTTCCTCTTTGGTGATTGAATTATAACTATGAGCTTCAGGTTTCAGGTAGCCATGCGTTGCTCATGTAGAGAAGGTCACTTGCAGTGGGGAGCCTAACCTAGGAGCAGAGAAATGCAGAGCTAGATCATAACCAGTGCAAAAGAGAAACAAAATAGAATCTGAGTCCCCTGGCACAGTGGTCTTGGCACTGCTATATTGTGCTTGGTTACCAGTCTAGACAATGGTCCTTTCCATGGCTAGTATGTCTATAATATCCACATTTCTGCCACTGCCCAAGTTCCAAGGTAAATCGCCATATCCCCTCTCGGAGAGTTTACTTTCCCTTTGTTGCTCTGGTTTTAAAGTCTCTATCTTTCAGAGAAGATTCTGAGGAGATATTAGAAGTAAGTAGGAAGGATTCCAAACATACGGTGGTGAGAATGGGGGTATCTTACTAGATCCCTGAAACATATGCTGTGAGGCTGTTCACCACCTCTGGGAATAGGGAGTGGAGCAGTGGCTCAGCCCACTGTGTGGGAGCTCCCTCCTCTATGACTGAGGACTCATAGCACTTACCTTGCAGGGTCATTGTAAGAAGTAAATAAGACACACTTTGGGGTCCAGGAAAGCCAGTATTTTGACCAGTTGGTCAGTATGGGAACAGGAATCGAACACTCAGAGAATACAATGATGGAATGTCTCCCTCATAACCTAAAGTGGGGAAGGGCACCTGCCACAGACTTTGATGGACTTAGTGCTCTTCTAGAGCAGATGGAACCAGACTGAAGGCTGTACTAAAGACTGAGCATTATCCAGGATGCCACCAAGGACTGTGGGAGAATCACCACTGCTCTCTGATTCTGAAAACAGGGCTGGAGGTGAAAGGGTCCTTCGGTGCTGTCAGATCAGCAGAGGAAGGAGGCTGTCCCGGACACATAGGAAAAGACCACAAACAGAGGCTGATAACAGAATGAAGTCTATCCCCAAAGCAAAAACCTATGGAACTTCTATTAAACCTGCTGCTAGGGGTGGTTAGAGATGAGTGAGGGCAGAATGCAGAAGAATCAAAGCGTTGAACAACATCGAGGTGACCTTTGACTGCCAATAGTAACAATGAACTAACAACCAACCAAGTGACAGACCCTCTCAGTTTGCCTAAAATACACAAAATTAGCAACAGAATTACTGGAGGAAATTTGGGGTTGAGCTTAGAGGTCTCAGATGCTCAAGCCAGGCCACTGGCTCACAGTCTCTTCCTGCTGCCTGGGGATCCAGGTGTAGAACTCTCAGCTCCTTCTCCAGCCCCATGTCTGTCTGCACCAGGCTATGTTTCCCACTGCGATGATAATGAACTCTAAACCTCTGAAACTGTAAGTCAGCTCCAAGTTAAATGCTGTCCTTTATAGGAGCTGCTGTAGTCATGGTGTCTCTTCACTGCAATAAAACCTTAATTAAGACATTCCCTACCAAGAACTGCATCCCCTCTGGAACTGTAAGCCAAAATAAACTCTTCCTCCCTTGTTACTCTTGTCAGAATACTTTATCAGCAACAGGAAAAATAACAACAACAACAAAACCCTAAAGATAGAGAGAGTAAAGCATAAAGGTGAATGCCTTTTTATGATTCAATACTTTTATTCAACTACAAGAAGTGAATGATTTTTAAAGAAAAATATGGATTGTCCCAGTTGAGTGAAGACGTAGAGAACTGATTCTGGAAAGATGGATCAGTGGTTAAGGCTGTGTGCTGCCTTTGTAGAGGATCTGAAGTCAGTTCCTAGGACCCACCCACATCTGGTGACTCAGCCCCCTGTAACTCTCACTCCAGGGGATCCTATAGGGACTACAGTCATCTGCACAAACCCCCCACACATGTATACACACATATACACATAACATAAAACATATTTTTTAAGTGAAAAACTTACATACAGCAGTCACCATGAAATCAAGTGAGAACATTATCAAGGATTTCACTCCAAAAGGACATGGTATCTAGTTTGAAATTAGTTCTTTCACAGTTTTCTTCAGGGAATACTCTCAGTAGATGAGCTAATTTAAGGCATTGGAAATGCTTTTTACATTAGCAAGTAGACTCAGCTAGCCTAAAATCTCAGAACCTAAAGAGATATACACAGTAACTACAAGGCAGTCTCAGCTCTCATGAAAACATGTAAGGCTTTTAAATAAAATCCCATGGCTTTATCCAGTGGTATACTAAAAGACTCCTACAATTTATTTAAGAAATGCAAGCATTTGAGGTTACAAAGCATAATTGTAATGCTAGGGAAGTTTTTAATTTACCTTATCCCTTCAATTTCTCAAAAAAAGAAAACTAGCAAGTTTCCAATTGTCAGTACATTGGCTATAATTCAACATACCATCATCTCCGACTAAAAAAAGAAATTACAAAAGCCTCTTCCTGGGAGCAAGATGGTATAGCCTTGCCTGCTGATAAAGACCTGGTGGAATAACAGTCAGTCATAAGAGAAGGGAGTTCTGACTCAAGCTACAACATTATGGACCTTGAGGGCATTGCATTAAACAAGCCAAGTTTAAAAAAAAAACAAAAAGAAGAAAAGAGAAATACTGTATGTATTCACTTACATAACAGGTCGGCAGGCTAACTACAGAGACTGAAGGGGGAGGGTAGTCAGCTCAAGTGAGGTGGGGTAAACGGGAAGCTGATTATTGGTAGAAAGGTTCCATTCTGCAAGATGGTAAAGTTTTGACTGCTTGGAACACGGAACTACGGAAGAGGGTTAGGAGACAAAAATGCTACAGGCTCAGTTCTGCTGACTCATGAATATGATTTAGCAGTATTGTTTGATCTCCAGGAATCTCAACAATGCTCCATAAAATACAAGAAATATAATCTATAATAGGGCTACTATGAGGATCACCTAGATGGGATTTTTATGTTACACGGAGCATCTCTAACCCAAGCATGGGGAGTACTTTCAACATCATGCTACAGAGCTTCAGACAAGAGAGCCACTAAACGGCTTCAAGTTGAAGAATGACAAGGAAGACGTCCACATTAAAGAGGCAGCTGCTGTGGGTGTCTTGGTAGGCCCTGGATGGGTGGTGAGGCAGCCAGATAGGAAAGAGTGGGATCCAGGGGGACACAGAAGCCCTGTTTGCACAATGTTTGCAGCATAGGAGAGGCAGGCAGGAGGAACATCCAAGGACTCAGCCCAAGTGCTCAGTGACAGTGAAGCAAAAGGACATAGCTGGAACACAGTGGGCAGGCTCAAGGGCATACCGAAGAATGAGAGAAGATATGAGATATTTTAAAGCCCTGTCTCAGGAAGCACCTGCTTTGAGAGAACCTTCAGCAGAGAACCCCAAGGGCAAGGAGTCTTGGGAGAGGGAGGGAGGGAAGTTGGGATAAATGACCTTGAAGTGTTCTTCATTCTACAGGTCTCCTTCCCAGTGGGGAACCCCAGACCCTTCCATTTTCTATGCAGAGTTTGGGAGGATTAAACTGTGGCACACTGATGCCCAGCAGTGTGAGGTCATATGGATTTTGCAGATTTATTTTCCTTTTGCTAAACAGGAACATCCCTTTTCTAAATGAGGATGAAAAAACTTCTACTTTCACAATAAGTGGAGACTGATGGAGGCAGAGAACTTTACTTTTGCCTAACAGATCAGGAGGCAATTTGCATTATCTGCTTTTTGGCAAAGGAACACTGGTTGTGACATTGGGTGTGGTCTCTCCCTTTTCACAGTACATAGATACAGAGTTTCCTAGCAGGGCACATGAAGCCAAAATTCTCAAGGAACATGGAGTAGTGCAAAAGCTAGGCTGTAGAGTTAGACTGCCATTCATTAAAATCCTAACTTCTTCTTCAGGAAGTCTGGGGCAAGTTAATGGACTCCTGTGTTGGCTTTCTCCCAAGGGGGCAGTCCTTCCTTTCCTCCCTTGGATGGCAATTAACTGATAGAAGAGACTATACACATAGTCCAGTGAGTTGGCTTAGCAAGTAACTGTGTATTTCACCAAACTTGATGACCTGACTTTAATTCTCAGAACCCACATGATGGAAGAGGGAAAAAAAACATCTCCTTCAACTTGTCACCTGGCTGGTGGTCTACACACATACATGCACGTATGTACATAGGCACACAAGTACATATGCACGCACGTGTACACAGACACACACAAATGTGAAAATAAATTTAAAGAGACCCTGCACACTCACATGTGGGGAATGAGGATATTGTACCCAACCTTGCTTTGTTGCTAGGACAGTCAGTTTTCTAGGCAAGGTATTAAAAGAGAAATGAGCTCAAGCAAGTTTATTGGGTGCCAGGAGCACACATCCCCTGATCTCCTAGCAAAGTCAGTTGCAAACACTAGGGCTAATGACAAAAGGAGCGGAAGGAAGTGAGGCTTTTCCAGAGAACTCCCACATGTAGCTGAGTGTGGGCAGAAACATCAAGCATCAGGGGCAGTTCAATCCCTTTCCTAAGAGGGAAGCTAGCTGAGTTTGTGGAGTACACACAGGATCTGAGCTACTGAACTGTGGCTTGCAGCTTAAGCAGAGGACGGCAGACCTTGACACAGTAGGTAGGAAGGTCTGTCCTAAGTCTCCTGGTTTGGAAACTGAATGTCTGTCTTCTTCTGGAAGGGCAGGATTCGGACTGCTGCCCTACCTCAGTTCAGGTGCCAGGAGACTCATGACTCAAGTATCCAGGGAAAAAGCAGACAGGGAGGAGTCAGGAGCTTCCTTAGGAGTTTCACTCTGGCCTCCCCATGTGGGCTGAGCAAGGTCAAGGCCTGGGTCCAACTTCCCCTGGCTCCCTTTCCCAGAGGCTCTTCTCCCTTCCCATCCTCATCCTCCCCTTTCCCTGCAAATGAACTTGAGGCTTACAATGAGGAGGTGTGCTGGATTATACATACAAAGAAAAAACACAGGTCACACTCTAGTGCTCTCGAGTGTGCACGGCTGGTCTCATACCTCAGAGCTCTGGATTCATGAGAGTAGAAAACCAGCCTGGCAGCTCCTCAGCACAGGTACCTGAAAAAAGAAGCCTCCCTTTCTTCCTGTCAAGCTCCGGAACAGGCCTAAGTCTATTTCCCATTCTATGAGCCATCTTCAGTTGTTAATGACTCTAAGTTATTAAGGAGAGTGACTGAATTCCCAGCCGCTGGAGCCAAATGAGTGTGGTGCTGCGGCATTTCCAGTTAACTATAGAAACCTCAGCTCGCTCCACAGCACAGGGTGAGCTTGCCTTTGAATGCTTTCCTGCTAGGTTTATCATAATGAGTTTCCTTTGCAAAAAGGTAAGACCTAATTTTCAAAACGATGAAGAACTTAACTCGTCCTGTCCCTCCAGGGACACTACTATTCAGACCCAGGGGCCAAAGGCAGCTGATTAAAATCAGCCAACGAACCAACCAACCCCCAGCATTAAGCAATCTTATCTCCCAACCAAATCTGACTTTGGGTGTAATAGCCACAGAACTTTCCACTTCTTTCAAATATTAGATCCCTTCTTTTTTTTTTTGTTTTTTTTGAGACAGGGTTTCTCTGTATCCTTGGCTGTCCTGGACTCACTTTGTAGACCAGGCTGGCCTTGAACTCACAAAGATCCGCCTGCCTCTGCCTCCCAAGTGCTGGGATTAAAGGCGTGCACCACCACCGCCCGCCTAGATCCCTTTTTTTTTTCCCATGCCAGTTACCACATACCTTCCCCCTGAGAACCAGAGAGCAAACTGGAGGTGACAGATGGCTTCAGACAACAAAGACACTAGCTTCTTTGTGACGGTTACTTCTACTTGTCAAATTAACACAACCTAGAATCGCCAGGGAAGAGCCCTATAAGGTTGTCTAGAGCAGACTGACCTGTGGTGGGCTATCTGGATTATATTGATTAATATGGGAAGACCCAGCCCACTGTGAGTATCACCATTCCTTAGGTTAGGGATCTGGAGTAGAGTACGTGAGCTGAGCACTAAGCATGCATTTATTCATTCTCTCTCTGCTCTTGACTGTGGATGCGACTAGTGGCTTCAAGTCCCCTCTCTGACTTCCTCAGAACAACAGACTGTCATCTGGAACTCAGAGCTGAAGTCAACCCTATTTTTCCTATCTTAGTCAGTGTTCTATAGCTATGAAGAGACATTATGACCTTGGCACCTCTTACAAAAGAAAGCATTTAACTGGGGCTTACTTACAGTTTCAAAGACTTCATCCATTATCGCCATGGTGGGGAGCATGGCAGCACACAGGCAGACATGGTGCTGGAGAAGTAGCTAAGAGTTCCACACCTAGATTAGCAGGCAGCAGGAAGAGAGGAGGAGAAGGAAGAGGAGGAGGAGGAGGAGGAGGAGGAGGAGGAGGAGGAGGAAGAGAGAGAGAGAGAGAGAGAGAGAGAGAGAGAGAGAGAGAGAGAGAAAGAGAGAGAGAAAGAAAGACTGGGCCTGGCTCGGGCTTTTGAAACTTCAAAGCCCACTTCCAGTGACATACTTCTTCCCATAAGGCCACAACTCTTTTTTTTTCTTTTTATATAAGTACTTTATTTTTTTTTTCAAGTTACATCTCAGTCACAAACCCTTCCCTATTCCCCCTTCCTGTCCCACCCTTCCACCCTCTTCCCCCCCAAAAAAAACTTCCCTTTTCAATCCAACAAATGGTTCTTTCTCTTATAACAGTAAATTCTATACAAAACAGCAGAATTAAATATGCCACATTTATGAGAGTTAAATGTCCCAGTATACCTTCCCAATGTCCAGTTCATACATATTTGGCCCCTGACTTTAACCTTCTACCTTCTAACCATCTCCATCTCCATGAGTTTAAAGTTCTATATCTAACTCAGCTTTCATACTAACTTGCATCACAATTATAACCATCTTCTTAGATCTAGAACGCCCTCTTGATTCCTAAACAACTCAAAATTTAGCTATGAGACTCAAGCTATCTATTCTTCAACCACCTCAGAGAGCTGAGAAGGATAAATATATCTGATTATATAGGAAGTGCAGGGCCTGCAGCTTCCAATACTAAGAAATGACAAACCAGTGACTACCTGGACAGTTCCCATTTTCTCTCCATACATTCCAGCATCAGTCTTCAGCCTTTTGGTCCTGTTTCTCTGACAGACATTTATTGTAGAGCAGGGATTATGAAGGACTAACCTACCCTGTCTTGGCAGAGCTAGGCTGTCGACTTCCCTGCTACCAAGTTTTGTCCTTTTTGGACAGCAGTCTCTCTGCAGTTGAAGCAAGGAGTTTTTACATGCCAAGAGATAGGCTTGCCACTAATTCAACCATCTCACACTGGAGATTCTTCGATGCTTTTCTTCTACTTGGAGTAGAATAGGGGGTGCTGTCAGGAGCTGATATGTCACAATATCAAAAAAAAAATCTTAATTTAAGACCACATCTTTGAATGCCATATTCTGCAGATCTCTTGGGGTTTTTGAAGATGCCCTATCTATCTCTTTTATTTAGATAAGCAAATGTTGCTTGTCTCTTAACAACTTGATTACTGAGTAGCTTAGAGAATATCTGTGATAGACTGTCATAGTAGCTAACAAGGTGACATGCATGTATGACTAGGAGTTTGTTTTTCTTAACTATCCTAAACAGTTTAAGACGGTTGGTATCAAGAGGCCAGAGCTTCACATTTCATTTTTAAGTATCTCTAGGTACGATACCATTAGGAAACGTTACCTTTAATTTTGTATCAATATACAAAGATCTATTCAAATGTGGCTAAATATACTCTTAATTTTGTATCAATATACAAAGATCAATGCCTATGCAGCCCAATACAATCTTAATTTTGCATCCATATACAAGGGTCAATACCATTGTGGCCAACTATAATCTTAATTTTGTATCAATATACAAATATCAGTACCGACGTAGACCAATACAATCTTATTTTTGCACAATAAACAATGGTCAATACCACTTTAGCCAAATATACTACTAATTTTGTATCAATATACAAAGGTATAAGGGCATATTCAATAATCTGACCCTTCTTCTTGGTCCTTCCTGTGCTATGTCTATGTCTCAATTTTTCTCAAGTCCGTGCATTCCTACATAGGAGATAAAGAAGGATACAGAAAAGGAAAAGAAGGAATACCCTGGGTCTAACCTCCAAAACCCATTAAACAGGACCATTTAACAACTTGTAATCTCTTCCCCTAAATAACAGAGTTTTCAGTTGTCCTTCAAATAACCGAAAAAAGGGGGGCGGGGCGGAGAAACACCCTCCCCACCCTCTGGGTATGGGACGTTGCTCTCTTAAAATGACTTCCTGCTGATTTGGGTCGTAGTAAACCTGTTTGGGGCCCAAACCAAAATGGAAAAATGGTTAAAAATGTTAATACAATCCTTTTATGTTCAGTCCTTCTGTTCTCAGCTGTTTAGATGTCCTAAGGAGTTTGTAGGCAGAAGCTGAACTTCCAGGCTTTACTGAGGTTCTGGCTGGGGCAAGGCCACAACTCTTAACCCTTCTCTAGTAGCACCACTCCTCCATGACTAAGCATTCAGATATATAAGCCTGTGAGGCCATTCTCATTCAGAGCACACCACACTCCCCAGGGTATTTCATCACAGCAGCAGAAATGCGAGTAGGACACTCCAGTAGCCTTTCAAAGTGGGACTGGTAGGGAAAAAACAGGTCAGATTTGGTTTTTTTTTTCTATGATACAGAAAACACATCTCTCACGTCAAAGAGGGGTAAGAGGCAAATATGAGCAATGAGTGACTTGGGATCACAGATTCCACTTACCCCAAATTCTATCTTTCAAAATGATAGCTGTTTTACAAGGATTTTTTTTTTTACAAAAATAGAACAAAATCATAAATCAACACTTTTCAAAAACATTGACAGAAACACCAGGAAGGTGTGTTATAGCCAAGCTGGGAAGTCTTCGCTATAGGCTTCAGGTGCTGTATAGTGTCACCCTGAGTGTTGGGTTGTGGGAGGTAGGAGTCTGTTTAAATATTCCAAAAGAAAAAAAAAAAGTATTAGGGGGGAGGCTTCTGTAGAGATGGCTCATTGGTTAAGAGCACTGGCTGCTGTTCTAGAGGACATGGGTT
Source organism: Lophiomys imhausi (assembly GCA_907164525.1). Taxonomy (NCBI): domain Eukaryota; kingdom Metazoa; phylum Chordata; class Mammalia; order Rodentia; family Muridae; genus Lophiomys; species Lophiomys imhausi. The sequence continues at coordinate 9,181,970 of CAJQZJ010008952.1, forward strand.
CAATTCCTAGCACCTACGGGAAAACTCACAACAATCTATAACTCTAGTCAAGAGCTTATGATGCCTTCTTCTGACTTCTGTGGGCATCAAGTATACAAAATGTGCACAGAAATACATGCAAACACTCATAAACATAAAATACTTTTAAAAGGGGCATTATAGCTGATATTCACAAGGATGCTCGGCCATAGACAGAGTTATGGGCAATAAATGGCTACTTAAGGAACTGAAGAAAGCCCAAGATAATCTGGCTCTGCGCCTGCAACATTCTGGCTCTCCACATCCACTGAAGTTTTAACTAATCAGCCTTGGAGAATACGTAACAAAATGACAGCTTTTCTCTGGAAATGAGCTTTCTATTTGCTTCTGAATGAAGGCAAGTGACTAACAGGAGGTCATGAAGCAGAAAGACAGAGAAAGAGTTCCGATCCCCCACTTGGTGTGTTTGGGAATATCTGCAGGACCACCTTAGGGGTTCTGACTCTATTTGTTGGCCAAATGTGGGATGGAGGACTCAAGGTGCTGGCATCAGAGTTTCAATTCCCCTAGGGTGACTAGCTAGTTTAGCCCTAATCTCTGGCCTAGATGACCTTCAAAAGTGACCCTTAATACTTCAAAACTCCTTGGTCTGTCCTTGAGACAGTTAAATGACAGTAATAGCTGTCTACAGATAATGGCAGTGTAGCTAGATCACAAACATCTGCTAGGAGACAGTGGGGCCACCAAGGAAGCTTTGCATGGAGACTCCTCGGTGATAAGTGAGCGATGGAGGAGTTTGAGAATGGCAATATCATTTTGTTATTGCTGTTTTAATTTGAGATAGAGCCTGTATAGTCCAGGCTCACACTCGCCAGAAGAAAGGAATGGAAAACAGAGGATTATGTCCCCCAAAAGTTCACATAGTTTGCTCAGCAGAGGGACCAAGACACGTCACAATGAAATGAACATAGCATTGTAGCCAAGGTTTGTTCTTGAGCCAATCCCTGATTTTCATCATGGTTCCCCAATGACTGAAACAACTTAGTAAACTGAGGTAGATATTATTCATTCTGTTTATAGAGGAGGAAATCCAGATGTTTAAATGAGTAGCCTGTTTGAAGGTCTCGGTGTTCACAACTAGACACCACAAGACCACCCCAAAGCTACACTGGCTGATCTTCAGTCTGTTCTCCAGGTCTCTACACTATAAATTTGGAGGCCACTGAAGCCAATTTTGTTCTGCTTTGTTTTCCAAGAGCAAAGGCTGAGCTAACTGATGAATTTTTCATCAGAAAGAGAACATGCTATCTTACTGCATTTGGTATTTAGGGTTGATATTCTGAACCAGCAGAGAGACCAACACTATTCTGGAATGACTCTGTAACTGCTTGCTATCCATCTGGAGTGAATTTGTTACATTTTTTTCCTCGACTCCCCCATCCACAGCAACTGCTTAAACCTTTCAGATGTTGTAATGAATGGTATTTGCTCAGGACTCCCAAGACCAAGCTCTCAGAAAAAAAAAAAAAAAAAAATATATATATATATATATATCCCCCGCCCAGAGGGGCAGATGGCAGGGAATAAGAGACAAAGACAGAAGATAGAGGATGAAGGAAAGAGGAAGGGAATAAGGGAGAGGGAGGAGGGGTATCCAATCACGAGGAGGACAAAGAATGGCCTCTAGATAGAGAGGAGAGATATGGCACATAGGAAATCGGTGGTTTTAAAGGTAATAGAGGAAACCCCATGTTAGGATGAGTTGTTCAATGTTAATTAGGTGAGCCTAAGGGACTTTTGATTGCTGAACTTCAATACTTTGATATCTGGATCTTGGTAGTCAGCCTCAGGAGGAAGAATTGGCCAAATAAGGGAATAGACCTTGGTGACTAGCTTTAGGAACGCAATCTAATGTTTTGTTTTGTTTTGTTTTTAGCAAGGCAGAGGGAATGGGAGAGAAGGGAAGGCCTGTCAAGTGTCATGCCTGTCATACTCCAGGTACCCAGAGTTCCTTCAGATAAACAAGGATACTGAATCAAAGCAGGGCTTATCCTTTCTGCCCAAGGAACTGAGGCTTGTACAGGCCTTTCTCAAATTTTAGTGTTGCTAAGGCTGGGGAGAGGGACTCAAAGGCCACAGGCCAGGAGAGTGCACTTAGCAGAGTCTCTGAAGGTGACTGACGCTTCTGTTTAGACTGCACAGCTCCTTCTAGAAGAGTGGGAGCAAGGGGACACCAGTGGTGGCACAGACCATCAGGTAAATGACAAGATCCTTAGAGGCTGGTGAACCTGAGATGGAAGTACATGGATTACGATGTGGAAATCATTCTACTCCAATATGCCTCAAGGAAGGGTCTTACAAGGGGCTCAATTATGTTCAGCCTGATAGCATTGATAGGATATAGAAACTGGCCAGGGGCAGCTTTAAACATAAAATATTATATATATTTAATATATAATATGTATCATATATACATATTTCTTCATGACAAAACCTTATAAAATATCATCCCAACCACACATAGACTGTACTTATTGGTTACCAGCCATACTCCCCCCATCCTAAATTATTCTTGGTGCAAGGTGGAGGAGCTTTAAGGCATAGAATAGTGATGGCAATGGGTGTGGCATTCGTATGGATTTTAACCCATCCCATGACTTAGACTGTGAGGTCTGAGTGAGAATCCCTTGAAAGCCAGGTGCAGTGCGCTGGGCCACAGGCTCTGTCCTTGAACATATGCTTGGGGAGGAGGAATAAGTGCCAGCGTATTGTTTGTAAGAATCCTTACCCTCACCATGGGCAACATCCCTTCTGTGGTTTTATGGACAGTGTGTCAGCCTTAATATGCTTACATTGACAATTGTGCTAACTGATCCGCAGCCCCATGTGTTGTTACTGATTAACTTGTGCCTCTTATAGGCAACATGGACATATTCTAACAGCTAACAGGCAGGACATAACAAGGCTCAGTATTTCCTAAGCCTTTTCTATGTACACGTACACACTTTCATACAATACTTGATAACTTTGTTAGCTACATAATATTACACTGCTTTTCAGATGACTGATTCAAGTTTTGGGGAGGCAGACCACTTGACCAAAGGTCACAAGAACTATCCTGAGCCTTGAACACAGAACCATTCCTCCCCCAGCCTATGGCAGCTGGCCAAGCCACTGGATATGCCCATATTCTCTCACACAACTTGCCACAAATTCCAGTTTTCTCAAATATAGCTTCAGATTCAGTTAACTGTGTTCTACTCAGAAAACAAAATTTTAAAAAGGCAAAAAAGAATCAAGAGTAATAACAGAGTATGCTAAGTCATCAGTACGCAAAAGAAAGCACTTAAAGGGCAAATGGTTGCCACTTATATATATCTTTATTTATGACTTGTTAGAAATGCCAAAAACAATTAATTGCTACAAATGCTGCTTCAGGCAAGGCTTTGGGTCTGATGCTTTCTCCTGCCAGCTGCAGGGCCTTGGGTAGCTGTGCTCACACCCACTGCCTCACCGCACTGAGGGCAGTGCTGAAAGTCCTGAAGGCCCCGTGTGTCCCCTGCATAGCCAGGAGGAGTGACCCAGCTTCGACTTCATGGCCCGCCTCCTGCAGGTGTCTAGCCAGCTCCTCTGCATTCCAGCGCCCTTGCTGGCTGCTGGCCACAAGGTGACCAATAATATGTGGATAGAAGGGTGTGGAAACACATTTCACCAGCAGCCCAGCATCCACGAGCAGGGAAATCAGCTCTTGGTCACAGTTGGAGTCATTCACCTTCAAGAAATAGGAAAACCGTGAGTGGGCATCTGCATTCTTTCTCCCCAATGTGCTCTCCACCAGGTTGTTGCTTCTTGCAGTCTGCTGGCCTTCTAAAACATACAAACCTGTCTAGCCCTGCCCCAAACAGTGGGAGGAGGAGCTGAGCATTTTGGAGGTCAGAGATGGGACAACAGACATGGCTTCCTTTCAGCACTGGGAGATAATGTACCAGAGCCCTGCTTCAGCCACTTCCTGTTTAATGTTGCAGAAGAAGCACTTTGTGGCGCCCCTTTCAGTTCGGCTCAGGAAATTGGCATTTTCATGTCTCAATCTTACAACAAGAAAATTAAGGTACAAGATATTTTGTTTAACATTGCAGTAAGACATAGAGCCACAGTCTGCCTTTAGGTCAGCCTTCACTTCAGAGTCAGAGCACCTAACGATCACATTTACCATTTCATTTGTCTTCATCTGAGTTCTTCAGCTCCAATTCTCTTTGGAATACAGATCCACATGAAAACATTGGGGCTGGAGAGATGGCTCAGCAGTTAAGAGCACTGACTGCTCTTCTAAAGAACCTGGATTCAAATCCCAGCACCCACGTGGCAGTTCACAGCTGTCTGTAATTGCCAGGTGTGGTGGTTCACGCCTTTAATCCCAGCACTCAGGGAGGCAGAGGCAGGCAGATGGATCTCTATGAGTTCAAGGCCAGCCTAGTCTACAAAGTGAGCCCAGGACAGTCAAGGATACACAGAGAAACCCTGTCTTGAAAAAAAAGAAGAAAAGAAAGAAAGCGTCCATCAATGCTGCTTCAGGATCATTCACAACCCAACATAAACACCAGCTCCAGTGGCACTTATTTGGCGACCTTTTCTAAAGCTCTATTAGCCAGGCTCAATGCTCCTTCCTCCAGGCTCCCTGTTCCTTCCTCCAGACTCCCTACACACCTGATAGTCTATGCCTTTTCATGGTATGCTACAGTACCTTGCCTGCCTCTCCTGCTGATGGGGACAGAGGAAGAAGGGAGGGCACAAGGTTTTACAGTTTTCTACTTCAGTACCCAGAGCCTTCAACATTGGTTGGCTATGTGGTCAAATGAGCTGACTTCAGTAAGCTTTATTGCAGCTTTACATACTGTACATGTATGGAATGAAGACCCTGACTTGGCAGTGAATCCATCCCTGATTCCCAGCATTGGATGCTGCTATTCAGGTGCCTCCGCGTCTGAAGGGCTTTCTCTGGCTTCTCAGTTCACATACTTCTTTTGGGCAGAGTCTCTCACATATAGCTCAAGCTCAAGCTAAAACTGTAACTTGCAGCAACCCTCCTATCTCAGCCTCCCAAGTGCTGGGGTCACAGGTACAAGCCACCACAACTGGCTCTCACTTCCCAGATTCCTATGCATACATCCTTGATCTAGAAAAATATTTAGTTGTTCTCTGCTGGGCTTTGGTTCATGCTGTTTGGGGGTGATATATAGGAGGCAAATGATATAAGAGACTGGCTCTCCTGCCCTATGAGGGCAAGTGCTCCTACCATGCTGATAGGGCTGCTCATATGCCCATAAGCTCAGTGGTTTTCCCACCCACTCCACCTCACCCTGCCCAGAGCCCATCCTACTTTTCATACTTGTCAAACATGAATCTTAACTCCATGGAGCTCCTGAATCCCCACCATATGCACATGCCCAGAGAAACTTCTCAGCCTCCACAGGACTCTGCTATGGCCGTTCCATCCTCACATAACAGATGAACATTGTGTGGTGCTCTGTGCTGGGTCTGTGCTAGCAGCTCTTCTCTCACTAGTTTGTTGTTCTAGGTTTCCTTCCAGAACACCAGCCCCTTCGAGATGGAGACTCCATGTCTTATGGTTACTCATGTATCCCTTATGCTCAGAGTGGCTGGCCATAGGGCAGTAGCACCCCAAGATTTGTAAAATAAGGATGGGAATGACTCACTCCACAGGTCATAAGTCTGTTTCACTCTCCACTGGTACCTGGTTACGTGTGCGATCACAGGCCTCTGGGTCACGTCACATATCAGCAGGAAGGATTGAGCCAGAGGTGTCAAGGATACCACAAGAAGTCCTATAGAGAACAATAACCTGGGCCATGGGGACCCACAGAGGCTGAGCCACTAACCAAAGAGCATGCATGGGCTGGTCCTAGGCCCCTAAGCACACATATGTAGCAGATGTGCAGCTTGTTTTTCATGTGGGTTCCCTCACAACTGAGCAGGGGCTGTCTCTGACTCTATCGCCTGTCTTTGGGTCCCTTTCCCAACCTTTCCATCCCTTCTTTGTCTGGTCTCAGTAGGCGAGGAAGTGCTCAGTCCTGCTGCAACTTGAGGTGCAGGGTGAGTAGGAACCCATGCAGGGACCCCCATTTTCTGAGGAGAAGGGGAGGGGGAGGGGGAGGACGGAAAGTGAGGAGAGAAGGAAGTGGTCTGCGATTAGGCTGTACAGTGATCAAATAAATACATTAATGAAGAACAATAGAGCTGAACTGATCATGAGCAGAGTGGGGCAAGGCCTGGGGGGGAATTCTGCTCTTGCATTTCAAGATGGAGTACAGAGAAGGGGTAGTGACCTGCTTCACTTCATTTCCTTCAGTGACTTCCTGTCTGCCCAGGTAGATGCCCAGAGCGACC